>VZQC01005070.1:3048669-3083982 GCA_009823505.1 Rhizomys pruinosus | reverse complement strand
GAGAGAGAGAGAGAGAGAGAGAGAGAGAGAGAGAGAGAGAGAGAGAGAGAAAAGAGGAAGGAGGCAGGTGTCATAATTTGTCTTCCATTGCTGTGACAAAACACTCTGACCAACACCAACTCAGGGAGGAAAGGGTTTATTCAGCTTACATCTCCTGGGACACAGTGCTCAGGGAGCCCAACGCAAGAACTCAGGGCAGGAACCTGGAGGCAGAAGCTGAAGCACAAGCCATGGAGGAATGCTGTTCACTGGCTTGCTTCTCCGGCTCATGCCCAGCCCACCTTCTTATACAGTACACAACAACCTGCCCAGGGTGGCACTACTCATTGTGGGCTGGGCCCTCCCACATTTCTTGACCATCAAGACAATACTCCACAGATGTGGCCACAGGCCAATCCAGGTGTGTCAAGTTGACACTAAAGCTATCCAGCACAGCAGGGAATGAAGAGAGGTGGTACTTATCTTATGGGCTGTGGTTAGATAGGAAACTGGCTACTAGCAGTCACTTGAATCATGAAAAACTGTTTTCTCTTCTCCCTCTTCTCCTTTTCACAGCTTAGAGAAAAGGGAGTCGTTTTGTAGGTTAGATTACACCTTCAATAACAATAGCTTTGCTTGTGTGTTGTTCTCACATGGTCTGAAGTCCCAGGAGAGGCTGGCAGCATACATGCAAGAAGCACATTCTCTTCTGGTTAATGCTAGTGTGCCTATTGGTCTCAGCTCACAGTGGGTTCTTAGACACCCCCCCCCCTTCCCAAAGCTTCTGTTTCTGTCCATCTTTCTTGTCCTCTTGACTTGGCAAGAGTCCAGGGGAATAGAAAGTGGTGTTTCAGTGACATGACATATGATGTTATCGTTTTCCCAATAACTATACGGTAGCTACAAGTAAAGATTCACATAGATATTTGAGACCTGAATGATAGAGGACACCAAATTGAAATGCTAAACCTTTGTGAAGCCAAGAGAAATAAATTAGAAAAATTTCCAAGAAGCAGTAGAAAAACTCGTTGAAGTATCAAGTGCCTCTAGATTAATAATTGAAAAGGTATCTAGACCAAAGAAACATACATTATGGGAAAAGTATAAATATGGAAAAGACATAGTATGTCAAAGTTTAAAAAGAAATTGTTAGTTTGGTGCATCATAATCTCCTGGGGTTAATCTCAAACTCTCTCTCTTTCTCTCTCTCTTTCTATCTCTCTCTCTCTCCCCTCCCTCTCTTTATCTCTCTCCCCACTTTATCTGTATGCATGTGTGCATGTATGTGTGCATGTGCATGTGTGTGTGCATGTGCGTGTGCATGTGCGTGTGTGCGTGTGTGCGTGTGTGTGTGTGTGTGTGTGTGTGTGTGTGTGTGTAGGCTTGAATAGTGGATTATGATGCATTAACAAATCTTTCAAATTTCAGACAATTAACAGAATGGAGATTTGCTCCCAGCTCATATGAGATGCTTAAGGACAGTTTGTAGGCAATGTTTCTCATAGTCACTCTAAGTTCCTGTTCTTTGGATGCTCCATCAGACTTCCAGAAAGTATTCAAACACATGGGTTTCCATTCCCTGTGGTGAAGAAGGGACAAAAGGAAGCTTATAAATGATGCTAAGATGCTGATGAGAACCCAAGTAAGTCTTTAGATATAGTCTTTCTAAATGCCCAGAAATAAAAAATAAAAACGACTTGGAATAATATATATATTTGTCTCTGCCCATTCTACACTCTCAATTGTGAGCAAATTTTGGATCATTATGCTTTATAGGTGAGTTTTATTTGAATTAATGTGTTATGAATATGTGTTTCAAATGTGTACAGAATGTTTCATCCTGTGAATAGTCAATTCTTTGTATAATATGCTCCTTATTGTTGAATATGAAAATTCCAGAGGATAATTTAGGTTAAATGCAGCAATAAAGGAGTAGCTCAGAGTGCGGCCTTTCTGTCAGCAAAGATGTGATTGAATTCTTGAGTCCTTCTCCTACATGCTAAATAACTGTGGGAAAATTGCTTAAACACCTCGCAGCAAGATCCAATTGCCTATGTAAATTAGAAATAAATATATGCCTTCTTTACTATCTTGAGAAAAAAATGAGATAATAGGAAGTGTGTACACTTGTTATCAATTGTTACTTAGAGTAAGCAACAGTACCAAGAGGGTATGTGATAGTAGGTGGTATGCAGGCTGTAATAGCCAGAGACTGTTTTGTTTCTCACCCACTTCTGCCCCTTGTCACCAGAGGCCCAGGGATCAGATGTGGAAGAGGGGGCTCAGTAGAATGTAAGGGCTGAGGAGTTAGGGGTGATTCCTGAGATTTCAAAAAATATGGACTGGACTCTTATTTGATCAACATGCTTGTCCATTCAAGGTTCTCCAATTGGACTGTGGGGGCCTTGGGTTCAAAATTTGGGCATAGATAGTTACTAATTGGTTTTTCATGAATGTTACTTACATTCATTGTATATGCTTTGTGTATGCTTGACAATTGGTTCACTTCATAGTTGGGTTTTTGGATATTAATTGGCCTTAGTGTAAAAATGAAAATCTCATGTCTGACCTGCCCCGTCCGCCCCCTGCCTGGCACTCAAGACAGTTTGAGCAGCTGGCTATTGAAAACTCAGTTTCCTTTGTGTTGTTAGCCTCTCCCATGGGCTCACCTGCCTCTCAGAAAAAAAGAAATACAATTTAAAGGGTGAGATGTGGGGAAATTCATTTAACTATGAATTGGCTAGCATTCTAACCAATGGGACCTCCCTGGCCACACCCATGGGGTGGGATGTGGAGATGCAACGTCTAGGATTTGCCTTGGGGCGATGCGTTACACTGGCTGTAAAACACAACAATTTTTCAAATAAAGCTCTCTTTGTACTTGGATACCATACAATGTGTGTCCCTGTGGTGTGCTTTCCCACACTTGTTTTCTACATGGTTCACCATGGAAATAAATGGGACGATCCACAGTGGTAGAGGCTTCTTCCCATCCCATTCTCCTCAGCCCCAAAATACTTGTTAAAGCAACAGGATCCTGAAGAATGTTCTCCAGAAAAGCCATTGTGAAATTTGCCACAATATAATTTGAACATGAAAAAAAATTCTTTCAATTAGTTTTAATTTGCTAAGCATGTAGTAAATGGTTTCTTTTAGTTACCATATATATTTTTTTTTATTTTGATAGATACTTGTTTTTTTCAGGAGGATGCTTCTGATAAGTGTGATGGGAGTCTGGTTTTATTCCATGTTTAATTCCTCAGTATTTAACACAGGAAGGAATGTAGGCAAAAGGCCACATGAGTCATGAAAGAGGATATAAAACTAATTGTTTCCTAGTATTTACACTGTTTTTTTTTTTTTCTTCATTTCTTTTGTAGTAGATAAGTGTTTAAAATGTAGTTGAGGGCTGGAGAGATAGCCTAGCGGTTAAGAGCACCGACGCTTTTGCAGAGGACCTGGGTTCGATCCCCAGCACCCACATGGCGGCTAAGAACCGTCTGTAACTCCAATTCCAGGAGAACTCCAGTTCCAGGGGAATCCGACACCCTCTTCTGACCTCCGCGGCATTGCACGACACAGGTGCACAAACCTACATGCAGACAGTACATTCAAACACATACAAAAATAATAAATTAAAAACAAATAAAATAAAATGTAGTTGAAAAAATAAAATGTAGTTGACAGTGAAAGTATAAAATTTTATAAGCAAAGCTCCTTGGTTTTAGAATAGTCATGCTAATTGTGTAGAAGTTCATTAGGATGTATAGAGCTTGGGAGTGGCAAGGATGTGAATGGGTACATTAATCTACCTGCATGATGTTTTTATTTGTGAGTTCATAAGTGGTTTTTATTTAAAAAAAACATAAAGATAATTGAAAAAAAAAGAGAAGAAAATATCAAGTCTCCAAATCAGTTGTACTCAATGAGTTATTGGCTTCTCTGTCCTTAATAATCCTACTGCAATCCTCCTTCTACAAATGATAGTACTAACTAACATCAGGTTTGCACAAATGCCACACACTGCCTGGAATGGTAACTCACTGCTCTATTAAGTGAGGGAATTACGGTAATAGCAAGGAATGATTCAGCCCAAGTCTACCTATCATTATTTATTATTATTATTATTATTATTATTATTATTATTATAGTTATTCATTTATTTACTCTGTGTGTGTGTATGTGTGTGTATCCCCACATGCATTCCTTCATTTTGAGGAAGTCAGTTCTCTCCTTTCACCATGTCAGTCCTGGGATCAAAGTCAAATTCTCCAGACTGGTGGCAAGTAGTTTTGTATGCTGAACCAACTCACTGGTACTTCAGCATGGATTCTGACTGAGTATCTAAAAGCACCTCTGATTCACATTTCTGGCTGGTACAGAACTCATGGTCACAAGCATGGCATAGGGCTTTGTACAGCTCCCCTTTGTTCTTGAGTCTGACTCCCTTTCCTGTGTCTCTTGCTTGTGGAGGTCAGGCCTATGCGAAGTTTGTCTTTGTTTATTTTCCTAGGTTGTAGCATGGTGAGTCCCACAGAGTACCTCTCACTAAATGTGGTTACCATCAGGAATGAATGAAGTGTCTTGCCCTGCTCTCAAAAATTTCCAGAACAATGTCAAAAACCTGTCTATATATTGTATGACTTCCAGAATGCACATTTCTATACATAACAAATATTCTATCATCATTAATTGATGATGTAATTGAGGCTAATAATATTTTTAGGTCAGAGTCAGAAATATGAGCTTGTATTAGTCACCATTTGATGCATAATAATCAATTGCAAAGCTTACCATTTAAAAACACCATTTAGGGCTGGAGAGATGGCCTAGCGGTTAAGAGCGCCGACTGCTCTTACAGAGGACCCGGGTTCGATCCCCAGCACCCACATGGCAGCTGAGAACCGTCTGAAACTCCAATTCCAGGAGAACTCCAGTTCCAGGGGAATCCGACACCCTCTTCTGACCTCCGCGGCATTGCACAACACGGGTGCACAGACTTGCATGCAGACAGTACATTTATACCATACAGAAATAAATAAAATTAAAAAAAAAAAACACCATTTAGTCTGATGGTGGGCGTGTGGGGAATTGGTTCCAGGTTATGCAGAGGTGTGCAAGTTCATACGTGCTTCTGCATTTCTAATCTTCCTTGGCCAAGCTTCTTAGGATAGACTCTAAAAAGGCACAAAGTCAGGTGCGGTGATGATCCCTTTAATCCAGCACTTGGGAGGCAGAGGCAGGTAAGTGTCTGTCAGTTCAAAGCCAGCCAGTGCTACATAGGGAGACCCTGTCTTGATCAGTCAGTAAATCATTCATCAAACAAACAAACAAACAAACAAACAAACAAACAAACAAAGGTAATGATACAGCCAAATAAGGTCAAACATGCTTGCCCACTGCAAGTCACCTGCCTGTAGCCAGTCAAAGAGGAGGTTCACATGGGCTCTGCAGTAGAACTGTGCATTTATAGAAAAGACTGCAGATTTCTACAGTTGAAAGGGGTTAATAATCCAGGTTACCATATTTGTACTGACCAAGCAAGTGAGAGAGAAAAACTTTAAAAACATCAACAGCAAAATTTTGATTAAATCCTTAAAGTAATGTAGTAGAAGTTTGAAGCAAAATTCTAGCCAATTTTTACTTAATCACAGCCTTCTTCCACTCTTTCAACAAATGGTGGATAATGAGTTTTACAGTCATTTCTGCAGTAATCAGCTGTGGTATCCCAAACAGAAGATTATAACTTCAGCTGGAAATTGAGCAGCAGGATGGTTGAAGGCTTAAAAACAACAACCAAAAATCTCATTTAGTCTCAAGTGATACTTTGCAATAAAGAAAGAGGGTACGGGCAGGGAAATTAAGAAATTAGCAACATGAGTGTAATTGTGTCCCAACAGCGACCGGACTTGTCATTAGAGGAAACACCAGAGAGAATCTGAATATCAGAAAATGATAGATGAGGTGAATGTGGCTGAGTCTGACCAGTAAACACTGAGAGACGCAGATAACAAAATGACAAGGTGCCAAATCTGGAAAATTAAAACAGTCAAAATAAAGACTTCCTGTTTCCACAGTGGGAGAGTTCTGCTTTGCATGTTTTTCTTGGAGCTTCAGGCGCCTGTGACATGGAGGGTGCAGAACAATGCAGCAATGATTACGTCTGCATTTTAGTCTCCTGGAGGCAGAATAGGCCATTCCCCTCCACTCTGGCAGTCAAGAAGTGGGGTGGGGGGAAAGAGAAGGGGAATATGTCTAAACTGAACTGAGAAATGATGTCTGAAATACACAAAACATCAATAAAAGCATTATTAAAAAAAAAGAAGGCACGCAGAGGGCGCTGTGTGTTCTCTCTTGACATTGTCTAGGATCCCCTGTGGCAGTGTCAATGGCTGTGCTCAAATGTGGACCCAACAGCAGTGCTGAGATGCCAGTTCACGTCTACACATAACACTGCACATTCTACTTAAAGATAAAAGTAAGGAAAAAAATGCCTCTTGAAGTAGAAATCCTTCTTCAATTGCTGAACATTTCCCTGCAACTTCTGTTGTTCAGGCAATTTTCTTTATTTTCCTTCATGGGAAATGACAAGAGATTTGCAATTTCTCACCCTTTTGTTCAGATTGTGTGTCATTTTCTACAGCATTTACTTATAACTGTATGTTTGTGCATTTGTGTGTATATGTGTTTGTGTGAAACTATGAATATTGTTCTGACAAAATATTTTAAAATTATCTTTAATGGAAGAGGCAGTAAGTATCATTTTTTTAAAAAAAAAACATACCTTAGAAGTGTTAGAAATGTCTTTACATAGTTTGGTGCGCCGGCATTTGGTGCATATATATTCATGATTGAGATATTCTATTTCATTGGAGGAACTAGAGGATCTGCTCCTTGGGTTTCCCTTCCCATCTGCAGATGTAGTTACTGAAATATAGGAACACAACTAGACATCAGTCTTCTTATTTCTTAGGCCAAGGAATCACAATTTATACTCTTGAACTTATAGTAGGGACCAGATGCATATGTCACTAGTAGGTACCACAGGATCATAGACCAAAATAAACTGTGAGACTTTCCTAGAAAATTCTGGTTGTGACTATAGAAATCCAGGGAGGAGGGGATTTTAGAGGCTAGGATAGATCCTCTGAGTTGACTTTTAAATCACTAGCCAGGTAGAATTTACACATTCCCTTTCTCAACTTACCTTTGCATAGGTAAACTATGGAAATTTTAATACATGGGTTTATTAACTAGCTCCTGTAGACTGACCAATGAATGAGTAAACTCAGTTGCAGATTAGCAAACTCTGACCGAACTATTTACTACACTAACAAGGCAGAAACTTTGGGTATGGACTAATAAGATGTGTCTTTACTGCACACCATACTTTGTGCATCATTTATATTCATCATCTGAGAGCCAGTCTGTTCTTATTTAGTGAACACCTTACAGTCCTGGGATGTAGCGCTAGGGGTAAAAGATGAGATAGGTAAGTTCAGAAAGCAGAAAATAGAAGTATGAAGAGTCACAAAATGATGAGAAAAATCTTAAAGAGAAGAAGCAAAGGGTGTGGAAGTGGGAAAGAAAGCAGTCAGTTCCTCTATAGCTTAGAATGGAAACTAAACAAGGCACCACAGAGCAGGTTTCACAAGGACAGGTGAGAAGGGTAGAAAGAAGTCTACTGAATGCATCTATCCCTTGAATTATAGTGAGATTACATCCAAATAAAGTCACTATTAATTGAAAATATATGCTGATAACGCACTGTGTTCATCAGACTATGGACCAGCACAGCCGTGCAGCACTTACCCTGTAGAACATGGATGGTTACTGTGATGCTGACATGCCTGGACTCATGACCAGGCTCCTATGTTATGAGATGTCACCTATCTTGTTATATCTGTAGCCTGGATAATAAATCAAAATTTAAAATTTGAATGTATATCCCTATTAAAACTTCCACATTCAAAAGTTTGTAAGCCACATTAAAGGCCAGCATGGTGCTGTCTGTTCAGATAAACAGGAAGGTATGCAAAGACCAAAGAGCCTTGTCCAGTGAACCAGAAGCCTCCAGACTGTTGCCGATTAATGGGTGAACTGCAACCCTGACTCCACTTAAAAGATTCTCTGGGGAGTGACTGGTAATGGTCTTCTCTCTGCCCCAAAGCATGTTATTAAATAAATCAATAGCATAGTATAGACTAGGATCAGAACAAGAAGTTTTGTTTTTGATCTCATGCCCATAAAGAGGAGTATTTTAATACAGTCATTCTTGTTTCAGTTCACATTAGTTTTTAAATATTTGACAACTGTGATAATTTAATAGAAGGAATCATACTCTGAAGCATTTGTAAATAAGAAATCTTTTCAAATTGGCCAATTTTGCTTTGAACTGAATCTTATGTTATTATGTAGTTTCGAGAGGAGGTGGGAGAAAAAGGTAACTTTTTGCTATGAAATAAAAGTTTTAAATTAATATTTTATTACATAAATGTGCTACACTTTGATATTTCACTGCATGTGTTAAATCAGGCTTCCAAATACTTCCATTTCCTCATCATGATTTTGTTTTTAGAACTCAAATTCCTGTCTTCTATTTACCTGCATTTGTAAGGATAGAGCCTTTTGTATCTATATACTGACTTCGTAGCAAAGGTCATATTCTCCAGAACAAGGAAAGTGTATAATACAATGTATTTTATAAGCACATGGGGAAAACTCACTATAGATTTGTTAGGCTATTTTTGCCTTCCAGACGAAACAAATGCCATCTGCTTATCCTACACATGGAAAAAGGTAATTTTTCCACTTTGATTTTACATTCATATACTTCATATATTAAATGTACTCAATTTATTTGGTCTTTCTCTCTGAATTTGATATGCAGTATTTTGCCCATCAAGACCTGTGTGAGCTTTTTCTTTTTAAGCAGACTTCACCTGCTAGCCATACATGGTCATCTGCTGCCTTGACCTTTGGGGCTCAGAATCAACATGGACGAGCACTGAAAATTAAAATTTATTCCAATTTCAGGATCCTTAATTGGATATTTTAATTAGCAGCAATTTGTGCTATTCCACTAAATACCACCTGTGTGACCTTGATCAAGGTCATCATGATAGGAGTCAATCATAGAAGTCTACCATTTCTCCCTGTTCCAATCAAGCCCTCCTACCATAACAGTTAAGTTTATCCAGAATATATTCTTTTCCTTATCTGTATCACAAAATGATAGCAAAATGTCATCTTCGGACAGTTTTCCCACCACATAAAACCCATAAATCTGTCACTCTGAATCTCTCTTTCCCACTATTATTTTTTTAATTACAATCTTCTTAAATGCTGTATTTGCTCATATTTAGTAGAAATTGTGTTAGATACTTGTCTTATTGCTATAACAAATACCTGGAAAAAAAGCAACTTAGGAAGGAAGTGTCCATTTTGTCTCAGTCCTAAGGTATCACAGCAGGATCTGGAAGGAGCCGGTCACATTTGCATCTGCAATCATTAAACATAGAGGCGAACATCCAAGTTTCCCTTGCTTTCTCATCTCAGTTTTATCCAGGAAGGATGGAAAGCTGCTGTACTCATTTACAGTAGATCTCCCAACCTCCATTGATTCAATTTAGAAACTCTCTCACAAACATGCCCAGATTATTTTCCACCTATCTGATTGTAGATCCTGTCACCTTGAAAATATTAACCCTCACCAGTCCACCCATTCTTAATACACAAGCATATTAATTTTAAGGCATAGCCTTCCACCTCTTGTCCCCATAGGTTCCTAGACAATTCACAATGACAAATCCCTTCAGTTGAGCTCTACAATTCCCATCTTCATTAAGATTTCCAATGTTCTTCATATGTTAAAGTCTCATCTGAGGTACAAATCAATCCATTAACTGTAGCTGCCTATAAAATCAAAACCAAGTTATATACTTGTAATATACATTGGCATATATTTCCAATATACAAAAGGAATAAATGCCAAAACAGCAAGAAAAGATCAGAAAAACAAGACTGAAATTCACATGGGCAAACATAAAGTCCTGCAGCTAGAGTCTGGCATATGAGACTCAAGATGGAATCTCTGTGATTTCCAAAGGGCCCTGACAAACCACCTGTTGGCCTAGAGGACGCAAAGTCTCTCTTCGGCCAACACTATCCCATACCTAAAGCTTTCCTCCTAAAGCTTTCCTCATCAGATGTACCAAGGTCCTGTGGTTTCTAACAACCCAGAGTCTCTATTGCAACTTGTGCCTAACAAACTCGGGTCCTTGTAGTGGGCTCTTAAGCAAATGTTATAGTAACTCCAACCCTACCATATATTGCTAGCATTATTAATTTTCTAGAACTGTGTTGTAAAACCTCATGAGGCCTGCAATGCTGTGGCTTTTATGCTTACAGAATCAGTACCAGAAGTTCTACTACCAGCTTGGGATGGAGCCTGACCTCCTGAGACCACAGTTATATAGGCCTTTGTGTGATTACCCTGGAAAATACTTTTCTAGGTGTTTTCATAAAATGTATGTACATATATATTTTCTTTGAGAATTTCATACATTGTAACATATATTTTGATTATTGTCACCCCCACTCCCCCCCCAAGCTCTGCACAGATCCCCACCACCATACGTCTCTCTCTCAAGCTCATGATTTTTTTTATCTAATTACTGCTCTCAAAATGTAGGTGGAGGTTGGGCCATGCCCTGGAGCATGGGAAACCTACCGGAGGTCACATTGCTGAAGAAAACTAACTCTCCCTTCCAATCAACCATCAACTGCCACTTCCTCTTTACCTGTGGGTGGTGTTTCCTTACCCCTTCTTCATCCATGCTAGAATTTGAACAGCTTGATCTTGTGTACATCTTAGGTAGACAACCACTGTTGCTGTGAGTTCGTGCAGCCTTCTGTCTTGTCATATCCAGAGAACACTATTTCATGCCACTACTTCCCAAATTCTGTCTCTTACATTCTTTCCACCACCTATTCTAAGATGAGCCTGGCAAGGGAAAGGTATGATACAGGTGTCATACTCAAGGCTGAGCTCCCATAGTCAGTCAGGCTCTGAGCAGGTATCACCTACCCTTCTGTGACATTGTCATGTTTGGGTCTCTCCTTTCAAATAATGGATTTGCATTTTCACTAGATAGACACTTCAGAAGAGAGGATAGTGCTTTCACAGTACTGTCCTGTTGTCCCAGTGTGCAGGGGTAGGTTCTTCAATGACACTAATCACTTTAATACTTATAGGTTCTTTTGAACCTTAATGTTAGGTTAATCACACTCATAGTCTTCCTTGCTAAGTTGTCTGTTTTCTAGATCTTTCTGCTCTGCTTCTTGCTCTCTTTCATTGTAGACCTGGATATGAGTGGTTAGTAGCAATCATTCCACTACTTGAATGTTATCCTGTTACAAGATTTCATCTATCAGACAAATAAGACCATTACTCCTGAATTTAGCCTCATTCAAGATTCTCAGGACATGGATAAAATTCAGCCAGCTTGTTTGCCACAGCACAACAAGAAGGCCCATATTCCAGTTCCTGAATGAATTCTTGCTACTCCCTGAAATCTCATGTGTTCCGCTTCACCCTCTGTGTTTCTTGGAACTGTGGTCTTCTCAACCCCAAAAGAAGGGCTCGTTGAGCTCTGTTATAACACTCCAGGGATTTTCTAGTTCACAATTCCATACCTTCATTGTCCTCCTGCAAACCATTCCCACACGCTCATGTTTATCACAGCAACAGCTCCACTTCTCATTAGTACATTTTTGCCTTAGATATTTGTAGATTTGTTGCAAACAAATACCTGACAAAATCAACTTAACAACCAGCCACATGGCTCAACAGGTAAATAACTACTACAAAGACTGAAAATCTGAGTTCTTCTCCAGAGCTCATAGGTCAAGATCATAGTCCATCATGGTAGAGACGTCATGGGATCCAGAGTTCTGGGAACAATGCATCTGTGGTCAGGAAACACAGAGACATAAATGGCAATGTTCTACTTATTTTTTCCTTTTTATTCAGTCTCAGACCCTAGCCCATGGTCTGGCGTCACTAACCTTTACAGTGGGTCTTCTTGCCTAAGTTATCTTAGTTTAAAACCCTCTCACAGGCACACAGGGAGATTTGCATACTAGGTGATTCTAGATCCTGGAAACTCGACAGCATTAGCTATCATGGAAATTATACATATCCTGTATGTAGTGTAAATTCCTGTTTCTGTTTTCTTTGATACATTCTCTTCTAAGTGCCTCTTTGTTGCACTTCTTTCTATGCTTGTCTTTCAACATGTCGTGGCCACTTTTCAGCTCAATTAAGCTATCATTTTTCTCTTATGCCTAATCGTCTACATTCATTGACTTTGCTTATTTTATAACTGTAATGAATTGAGTTTGTGACCCATTGCCTATATTTATTTATTTATTCATAGCAAAAAATCAAAATGAAAGGGAAAGAAAATTCAATATATAAAAACTCTCCTTGCTTCATCTCCACTTTTTACATTCTAAGCACAAGCAAAAGTACCAAAATTAAAAAGGACAAAGTTCAACAAAAGAGGTGAAGGATGTCAACAATGAAATTTCAAGAAAACACTGATGAATCAAGTAAATAGTACACAAAGCCTGGAAAGATATATCTGTGGATTCAAACAATGAGCTTTGTGAAAATCACCATACTATCTGAACTAAGTAACAAACCTAATGCAATTATTATCAGTAATGCTGGTATTTTTTTCCACAGGACTAGGAAAAAATGTATAAAGTGACAAAGTGCATATGGGACCACACACACACAAGCACTAATGTATGCACGTATACACACAACTGAGTAATCAAAGCCATTAAAAAAAAAACTAACAAAACAGGAGTGATTTGCTACAATCTCCAAAGCTTACTAGACCAAAGGAACAGAATAGAAAACATAGAAGTTTTCCATAGTGGCTGTACGAGTTTATATTTCCACTAGCAGTGGATGAGTGTTTCCCTTTCTCCACAACCTCTTCAGCATTTGGTGTCTTTTGTTTTCTTGATCTTGGCCAGTCTTATTGGAGTGAGATGATATCTTAGAGTGGTTTAAATTTGCATTTCCTTAATTATTAGTGATGTTGAACATTCTTTAAGATGTTTCTCAGCCATCTTTATTTCTTCACTGGTGAAGTCTCTATTCAGCTCTTTACTCCATCTTTTGAATAGGTCTTTTATTTTCTTACTTCTTTGTTTTTTAAGTAATCTATATATTCTCCACATCAATGCTCTGTCAGTTGTATTAGTGGTGAAGGTTTCCTCCCACTCTGTGGGTTTTGTCTTCACTTCCTTGATTGTTTCTTTCCCTGTACAGAAGATTTTGAGTTTGATGAGTTCCCACTTCTCAGTTGTTGACCTTGTTTCCTGTGTGGCTGCTGTTTGATTTAGAAAGACTCAAAATGAGCCTACCACCTGACCTAGTCACACCACTCCTGGGTATATACCCATAAGACTCATCCTTCCACAAATGCACAGTTATGTTTATTGAAGCTCTCTTCACAATAGAGAAGAGCTGAAACCAACCCAAATGCCCCTCAACTGACAACTGGATAACAAAAATGTGGTGCATCTACACAATGGAATTCTATGCAGCAGTAAAGAAAGGTGATATCATAAATTTTGCAGGTAAAATGATGATATCATGAACTTTGCTAAGTGAAGTAACACAGTCCCAGAAGAAAAAGGTGAATGGTTTTCCTCATTTGTGGATGCTAACACCAAATCTCTAGTTTGCAGGCAAGCTAAACAACTTTATTATTGTATTTCTTTGTATCTGAAAGCAAGTGTGCTGTTATAATGTGAATCTCTTAATGGGCTCTAGAATTGACCTACTACTTATATTCAGACATTGGAATTACCATATATGGGTGGAAGATATGTATTCATATTCTAGAGTAATATAAAAGTAAAGGTAAAAATGTGAACCCCAAAACATATTTTGGAATTAACCTACAGTTTATTCCTGGAGGTCATAGTTTTGATACATATGTGTTATTTATATAGGCATAATTTGTAGTAATACAAAGGGGAGGAAACAATAACAACATAAGGACTGGGTCAAAGAACTAACTGATACAGTTAGAGTCTGCCCAAAACAACAAGCCTCTGCAGAAAAAAAATCCTTGGAAATACTAAGAGAAAGATGCAAGACATGTATGGCAGAATGCATAACCTGGAGTTTGGGGAGGGACAGGGAGGGGTAATGTATCCAAATTGGACTGCAAAATTATGTGTGAAATATACAAAATGTCAATAAAAAAGAACATAAAAAATAAAAAATAAATCAGTAAAAAGAAAACATAGAAGCAAGCATATGTGTCACAACAAACTGAACTTTCTTTTATTTTATTTATTTTTATTTATTTTTTATGTGTATGAGTGTACTGTCTGCATGTAGGTTTGTGCACCTGTGTTGTACAATGCCTTGGAGGTCAGAAGAGGGTGTTGGATTCCCCTGGAACTGGAGTTAAAGATGGTTCTCAGCCGCCATGTGGGTGTTGGGGATCGAACCCGGGTCCTCTGCAAGACCAGTCGGTGCTCTTAACCACTAGGCCATCTCTCCAGCCCAGCAAACTAAACTTTCAACAAGTATTTTAAGAACACCTATTGTAGAAGCATATAATTTTCCATAAATAATGCCTGGAAAGTTGAATATACATATAAGATATTTCTAGATCCTTATTTCTTGCCAGCAACAAATATCAACTCAAATTTCTATAATAGTTTAACTCTAACTCCTGAAATTATGAAACTACAAAACCATTTTGCTTCAGGACATTGGAGTGAGCAGGATTTTTTCAACAGTCTGTAAAATGAAACTAAAAATGGATGAGACTACATAAAATAAAAAGTTTCTGTATGGCAAAGGAAAAACTTAATTTTGGTTACTCAGCAGAGCTTGTTGGTAAGACCCTATTGTTGAAGATACTACATACGTGACCTTTAGAACAAATAAGGGGAGATCAAGCTGGTGCTGATTTCAGAGCTACATCCCTACTAGATAGCACTCATAGTGCTAGAAGGTGGTACACAAACTACTGAAAGAAAAAAAAATCATCATCATCATTCTTACCCAGTGGCAAATGCTGTGAACTACAATAATGATTGCCTTGGCAAAATATCCCTACTGCGACAGCGGCACAAATATTTAATTAATTAATTAATTAATTATTTATTTATTTTTCATTTTTAATTGATGTCTTATGTATTTCATACATCATTTTTCATTTCTGTTCAGGCATATTCCCCTATCCCTTACCCCCACCCCACCCCACCCCATACCATCCCAGATCATGCATTCTGCCATAACTGTCCTTCATCTTTCTCTCAGTCTTTTTTTATGCTTAGGAATTCACATTTTCCTCCGTTAATTTCATATTATTCTAAAATATGGATACATACTCTCCACCCATATATAGTAAGTATAGGGTCTGAAAATAATTGGTGGGGGGATTCTAGACCCCATTGAGAGATTCACATTATAACAACATAGTTGCTTTCAGATAAACAAAAAATATAACCATACTGTCATTCAGCTTGCCTTTCATCTGGGGGATTTGGTGTTAGCATCCACAAATGAGGAAAACCATTCTCCGTTTGTCTTTCTGGGACTGTGTCACCTCACTCAGCATAATGGCTTTGAGCTCCATCCATTTACTTGCAAAGTTTGTAATGAGTGGCACAAATATGGGAGTAACCAGTCACACTTTAACTGGACTTAAGATTTGCTTCTTAGGATGGATCCTATATTGGGCATTGTTATCAAGCTTAGGAGCATGAGGCCAAACAGGGCACAGATAGAAGAGAACCTAATACTGGTTTTCTACTTTATAATTATGAAACTGACTCCTAATGTCTTATTTTTATACCCATAATTAATGCATGCATCTCTCAAGTATAAACATAGAAGTTTCCTGATGCAGTAGGTGGTGATTAATATTGAAACTGAAATGCCTGAGTAGGGCACCTATATCAAACTTCTGCCCCCTAGGCTCAAGGATCATTGAGAAAGAAGGTGCAAAAAGGTTGTAAAAGCTGCAAAGAAATAGTTTTCTGGTTAGTTACTCATATGAATACATCAATGGACAGCATGCATAAATCCCATGAAATATCAAACCAGAAAAAGTCATAGTATAGACATGAGGAAGTGGGTCAAAGCCCCCAGCCCCACCTAAGGAAATTGTGGCAACTGAAGGTTGCTGGGATAGGCAGAGACAGACTCTCAAGGATGGGACGTTGGTAGGTTAACCAAATTCCAGCAGATGTATCCATACTGTAGGAAATCTGGAGACACAAGGTAGCTTCTATGGAGTAGATTAAATTGGATAATAAGGGTAGGTAGAAATTGGGAGGGTATCAAAATACCATCAAATTATTACATATAAAATTTAAATTTCAATGAAAAAGAAGTGCCAAAAAATTAAATAGATATTTCTGAAAAGAAGACATACAGGTGGCCAATAGCCAACCAGGTACATGCAAAAATACCCATCCACATTACACAACAGGAAGATGATAAACCATAATGGAATAATACATCACCTGGTGCCAGTGAAATAGCCAAAGTGCTTGTATAATGTTGGCGGGAATGTAAATTTATATAGTTGTTGTGGAAAGCAAATTATATGGAATTTCTTCCATAAATTTAAAATGTAGTTTAACATATGATCCTACAATTGTACCACTGGGTATGAATCCGCATGGAATGAACCAGCCTCTCAAAGAACCATCTGTACTTCCGTGGTCATTACCGCATTACTTTTTGAGAACTGGGAACACCAGTCCTTTATCTGTTTCTATGTCTATCAACATAGAAACAGATAAAGAAAATATGGTCTACGGACCTAATGGAATTCCTTTAGCTATAAAACAAAATGAAATCCTGCCATTTGTAGCAAACTGGATAGAACTAGAGAGCATTATGTTAAGTGAAATGTGTCAGACACAGAAAGACAATTATCACAGGATCTCACAGGGAATCTAAAAATGATGGTTTCAAAGAAGCTGAGAGTACATGGTGATTCTGGGAGCAGAGGATTATGGGGGATGGAAAGATTTTGGTTAATGCTGTTACAGATAGGAATAACAACTCCTAGAGTGCCATAGCAGAGTATTTGACCTATAGGTAATAATTATGCACTACATATTCCAAAAAGCTAGAAACATGATTTGGAAATTTAACCACAAAGGACTGATAATGTTTGAGATTGATTCGTGTAACTTATTTAAACATAAGTCATGTATACATGTGTCAATCATTACATTATTACATACAACTGTGCTTGTTTTGTTTTATTTTGTATCATCTTGATTTAGTTAATGTAAAACTTAAGAGGAGTGCAAAATGTGGCTTACTGTGAAAATTCTTCCTCTGGACAGAATGAGTTTCCCCCAAAACAGAAGATTTTAATCACTATCCAGAGAGCAAATCATCTGTTCTGACAGTTGGGAAATGAATTGTGCTGGCAGGCCCCATAGGTGGAAAATGCCATATTTTGGGGATGTCTGGGTATTGCTACTAAGGTCAATTGATGATGCCCTTAAATAGAGGGGGAAGTGAGAACATGTAATCCCTAAAACTCTAAAAATTTTTTTTAAATTTTATTTTCGTATGTGTATGAATGTACTGGCTGCATGTAGGTTTGTGCACCCGTGTCGTGCAATGCCACGGAGGTCAGAAGAGGGTCTCAGATTCCCCTGGAACTGGAGTTCTCCTGGAATTGGAGTTACAGACGGTTCTCAGCTGCCATGTGGGTGCTGGGGATCGAACCCGGGTCCTCTGCAAGAGCGGTCGGCGCTCTTAACCGCTAGGCCATCTCTCCAGCCCCCCTTTTATTCTTATTTGTAGCTTTATATTGCTGTCCTTCTGTTTGCTATGTTTTACCATATATTTCATTTTAAATTGGCACAGAGTAATTATACACACTGTATGGTATATAGCAGGGTAATTGACATAGTATCTCAGGCATTCAACATCCTCCATATACAGGACATTCAATATCTTCTCTACTAATGATTTTGAAATTTTCAAATAATTGTTGTCTCCCATAGTATAAGGCATTGCTCCTCTCCAGCTGTACGACTATAATCTACACATGGCCAGTTCAGTGCCCCTGGATCACCTGTCCTTTTTGCTGCATTTTTCCATCAACATTCAAATATTAGCAATTACTCGTCTTGCTTTGTCTTTTCCATTGTAGCATTATTTCTTCTCATTCACGCAGAAGGCTTTCAGGAGCATAGGCCATAACAAGCATGATCTCTTTGCGTTCATGTTAGCTTACATTCATGTCTTCCTTTCACACCCATGATTCCAAAAGGCCTTTGGTTAAGAACATTAATAATTTCTTTTTTTTTTACGTGTATGAATGTACTGTCTGCATGTAGGTCTGTGCACCCATGTAGTGCAATGCCACGGAGGTCAGAAGAGGGTGTCGGATTCCCCTGGAACTGGAGTTAAAGACGGTTCTCCGCCACCATGTGGGTGCTGGGGATCGAACCCGTGTCCTCTGCAAGAGCAGTCGGCGCTCTTAACCGCTAGGCTATCTTTCCAGCCCAGAACATTAATAATTTCTATAATGGAAATTCAAACACATTTCCAAGTCTTCTTGTTTGACTCCTTCACCACATTTCCCAAGGGGATCCGGCCCTCCTTGAAGACGTTTCTCTCTTGGCTTGTATTCACTGTCATTCCTATTTTCTCACGAAGTCACTTCTTCTGCTGTACTGTTTCTACAGCCTTTTACAGAGTGGTCTCCTTGCCATCCAAATGCTCCTGTTGTCATTTCTTATCTCTAATCTAATCCTCTCTTTGGAGAGATGGGCTTGCTAAATCCTTGATGTCTCTACCTGAGCATCTTTCAGTTGCTGAAAACTTCAAGTCTTCAAAGCTTACCTTTAGAATTTTCATCTTCCTATGCTAATGTTTAACACTGTATCTCCTTTATTTCTGATTTCTAACCTACAAATTCGTGCTAACATCTATTGACCATTTGCCTGCCCCTTTACCATCCATTCCTTAGTCACATCCGTGAACATATGTCTGATATTCATATAACACCATTATAACTGATCTCCCTGTTCCACCCTCTTAAGATATTTTACAACTTGTGTCAAGCATATTCCACTTTCTCTTATTTTTATAATGTACTCAATAATTTCTTTCCATCGTCTTTAATATTTTCCATTATACTTGCAAGAAATTCTGAAGAATAAAAGACCACTAAAATCCCTAACATGGTTGACAAACCCCGTTGGACTGTCCCTCTTGAGCATAGTGATTCTAGACTATTATTTTGACTCAGGAAAAATTTTTTATGATGTGCTTTAATTTATTTCCCATCCCTGGTTCTGTATTCCTGTTACTCATATGTTCTCCATCCTCCTCCTCTTGAGAATTCTTACATTTCGGCAGCCCTCATTTTCAAAATCCTTTTCTTAAGAAGGCCTCCTCAGCATCCCAATCTGAATTAAATCCTGCTGGTATTGTCCCAGAGCATTTATTTTCTGGAGGCATCTGCCATGAGTTCAGTAATCCTACACTTACATGATGTTTATTTTATATTGTCTCCTTAATATACTGAAAGCCTTATGGCTGAAGCAGCTTTGATTACTGTTTCATTTTTTTAATCAATGTTTCTCTAGTATAGAACTAAGTGCCTATGAGATGTCAAACCCTTGGTAAATGCCTCCTCAGTCAAAGGTCTTCCTTAACGTTTTCTTTCCAGCAAATTCTCCCTGGCCCTTACTCAACTCCTACTCTTCCCATCTTCTCTCCTTCCTCGTTTCTCCCTTATATCAAGTATGTACATGCCAAATGAATCAAATGTTCTCACCTAAGCATCCAAAGCTCAATACTAAGTAGGGCAACTAGCTTAATGAAGTAGTATCTTCCTTTACTTTCCTATCCTTAAAGTTGACCTTGGAGGTTGGAGAGATGGCTCAGCAGTTAAGAGCACTGTTACTCTTGCTGAGGACCCAGGTTTGGTTCCCAGCACTCACATGGCATTTAACAACCACCCGTAACTCCAGTTCCAGAGGAATCCAGAGCCTTCTTCTGACCTCTGTGGGCACAGCATGACATAGGTGCACTTGCACTCATGTGGGCAATACACTCATTCACATAAAATAAAAATAATAAAAATATAAAAATGACCTTGCATTATATAAGCCTGACTAATCAGGGAGAGATATTTTTAAATGACTAAGACATAGTTCCATTTAAAAAATGCCCAGGAATGACTTTCGATTGAATCAATCAATCCTTATTCATACATTGAATTAATCTATTATTTAGGATGGACTAGTATATTATACACATAAGTATTTTTATTTATTGCTTTTATTTTTTTGTGTATGAGTGTACTGTTTGCATGTGTGTAAGTGCACATGTGTAGCGCAATGCCTATGGAGGTCAGAAGAGGGCATCAGATCCCAGAAGTGGAGTTATGGACAGTTGTTAGCCACCATGTGAGTGCTGGGACTCAAACCTGGGTCCTGTGCAAGAGTAGCCAGTGATTTTAACCACTGAGTCATCTCTCCAGTCCTAGATTGATTTATTTTAAATTCTTAATTCCTCCACTATAACTTAATGGTTATCTTGACTATTTAATTATGTGTTCTCAATTTCTTTTACTCCTAAAATAAATATAAATAAAAACTAGCCTACAAGGATGTTGTGACAATAAATGAGTTATCCCATGCAAAAGTGATAAGCACATAATAAATTCCACGTAAATATTAGCTGGCAGTATTTGTAGCATCGCCATTAATTACTAATTATGTTTTCAGGCATGGGTCACCGAGCTGTGCAAATAAAGTCTATACCTTACATAGCTTATATTCAGTACAGGAAATCAAACTATAGCCTTTTGACCAATTCTGGCCATCAGCCTGGGTTTCTAAATAAAGTTTTACAAGAACACTGTTAGTCTGTTGCTTTATATTTCGTCTCCTACTGTTTTGTGGTACAGACAGAAAGCCAAGTAACTGCTACAGAAGCAATATGCTCTGGCAAGCACTAAATATTCAGTAGTTTTCTCTTTGTAGAAGATGGAGATAGACTCACCTTATTTAGGAGACAAATTTGGGATTGTGGAAAACTTTTGAAATAAAAGCAGTCTTGGTTAAGAAGCTTACTTTTCTTTTAAGGTACAATCCTTTCTTGAATGGCTTTAATTATATGTCACTTTTGTTCCCTAAACATATTCTCTTAATTCCATAATTCAATCAGTATCTCTCCCAAAGTGTTGTTATAGGGTTAAATAATAAAGTCTATATAGATGATGTCTGGAAATCTTGATACTATTTTTTTTCTAAATGCTTTTGGAGAATAAAATATTTATTTTACATTGATAGTGTAAGTATTAATATTTATTATAACTACAGAGCTACATGAATCCACTTTAGATCAGAAGTCAGAGTAATCATAGCTTATAATAACATAAGATTCAGTAGAAGAAAATTTTATTGTGGTTTCAGGAAATGCAAAAATAAAAAGTACATTAAGCTTCTCTACTTTCTAGTCTACTGTTGATATTTTGCAGCCCTAGTCTTGTTTTAAACTTGTCATAGCTAAACTATAGGTTTGAACCCTTTTTATGCTAATGATTTTCCACTTCTAATTAGGTTTCCAAGGTGCTTCTCATGCAAAAATCAACTGAAAATATTGTGTAAATTAAATTACATAGAAAGAAGGGCAATCTTGCTCTATGAGGGAAATAATTTGTTCTTTTTTAAAGGTGCCTCCTTAATAATAGCTTAAAATAATAAATCTACAAAGATTTGTTTTTTTCACAGTAGTTAACCAGTCAGTAATGTTGCCTACAAAATTCCAATTTAAAAAATGACCTTTTAAAGATGCCATATAAAATTAAATTTTAATGAGTGATAATAAATGGTGATGCTTTTCACAGGAGGGAACACAGAGCTTGCCTGAAGCCCTTGTTACATGACATCCACTTTAATGCTCTATTATTGTGTCTTTCCTTTCATTATTTTGAAGGGGAGATGATGGGACTGTAGCAACTTTGAGGGACTCCTAAACAGTCTTAAAATTATGCTTACTAAACTCCTCTTCTGTAATTGGCAGGTGGGGCTCCCTGGCTTTAGTGAACATTCATTTATAGAATTCCACAGCCCTCCATATTGACAGCTTAAGATAGTAAACATGCCTTGGATTATGTAGTTGACAGAAAATATGTTGTTATGATTAGGCTCTTAAGACATGCTTGCACCTGATGATATTTCTCCTGTGATTTTCCTGCAAGAGCAAGAAGGTCTTCAAAGTGATCAGCTCTCAGTTAAAACAATTGGCAACCAGACAGATGGTAAAACACAAGTATATGAAGAGATTAAATAATTGCAATATACCATAACACAAGCAAATGACTTGATGGCTTCCTTAGGAAAATCAGAATACCTACTAAAAATACTCAGTACTTTATTACTGATCTTTCATTAACCTCTGGTGCATTCAAGTTCATTGTGCCATATACTAAATGTGAGCCATTTATCATAAATGGCCAATTTATTGATTTGGTTTTAAATCTTATTTTGCTTACCATTTTCCCTTGTGTGTGTTTGTTTGTTTTTACTTTGTTTTGTTTTCTATAATGACTCCCGTCTACCCACTTTGCCCTTAGAAGAGAGCTGAACCATTGTTATGCCTGCATTTTTAGTACTGAAAGAAGGTAAAGATTAGAAATCCATTTGAACTCATCCTTTTATGTTCTGTTCCTGCTGTATAGAGCTTCTGAGTGTAACATTAACAAAACACAACCTTTTAAAAATTTAGAGTCAGGTCCACTTAAAGTAACACTAAGAAGACTGTAAAGAATTCACAGGGAAAAGCAGGCTGCCACATGACGAAGGCGTTTAGTGCAGAGAAGCTGGTTTCATGACAAGCTACTTTTTGTCATATAGGGCTAGGAGGTGACTCAGCCAGTCATTGTCCATTCCAAAATAAGTACAAGACCTCAGTTCCCAGAATGGGATGTGAATTCTCACTTTCCTTACCAACTTTCTCTCCACAACAATGTGGAGAGAAAGTGGCCCTTTTAGTTACTAAGGATCGTCGGTAAGGCTCTGGTACAAGAGTGCTGTAAATGAAACCCTGTTTCAGAATCAGATATTTCATTTAAATGCATCTTCATCTTCATCTCTGTCTTACGTCTGTCGTTATGTTTCCTTGTCTATATATGAGGACAGGAAGTAGTACACCCACCTCCTATCTTACTGCTGTTTCTTTTCAGTCAATGGGTATCTCAACCTGCATTCACTGGCAGTGCTTCTTCAGGAAGGCGCTCAACTTTGATTTAACATTGCAAGTAGAAAATCAGTGTTTCTCCAATTATTAATAAAATCAACTTATTTCTCAAGGTTCTATAAAATTGTACCAGATTAAAAATGTTCTCAGATTGTTACCTTCTTAAAATTTTATTATTTAAAAAATTTTTTTAATTAATTTTATTTATTTCTGTATGTGTATGAATGTACTGCCTGCATGCAAGTTTGTGCACCCGTGTCGTGCAATGCCGCGGAGGTCAGAAGAGGGTGTCAGATTCCCCTGGAACTGGAGTTCTCCTGGAATTGGAGTTTCAGACGGTTCTCAGCCGCTATGTGGGTGCTGGGGGTCGAACCCGGGTCCTCTGTAAGAGCAGTCGGCGCTCTTAACCACTAGGCCATCTCTCCAGCCCCAGACTGTTACCTTTTTAAAAGTGTTCGGAATGCAGGGAACCCATGTCTCAGAAACACATGCTTAGATTTTTTTTAAATTTATTTTATGTGTATGAATGTACTATCTGCATGTAGGTTTGTGCACCCGTGTCGTGCAATGCTGCGGACGTCAGAAGAGGGTGTCGGATCTCTCTGGAACTGGAGTTCTCCTGGAATTGGAGTTTCAGATGGTTCTCGGCCGCCATGTGGGTGCTGGGGATCGAACCCGGGTCCTCTGCAAGAGCAGTTGGTGCTCTTAACCGCTAGGCCATCTCTCCAACCTAACTCTGGGGTCTGAGAGTGAACTCAGTTGTTTCTCCATTCTATCCACCCTTCCCTTCCCTCCCTTTTGCACTGTGAAAAATATATGTTCAAAATGTGAAATCCCTGGCATATTTTCTGTATTACACATACTGAATTTGGCTGCTTGATCCTTTCCCTTAAATGAAGGGAGACAAATTTAGAGATGAGAAAACTAAAGAGTCATGTAAATGGAAGCAGGAGAGGGTGGACCTAAGGAAATAACAGCAGAGAAGAAGAGAGGTTCATGTGTTCTCTTTTAGAGTATAATTAAAGACTTAAAAAAATTTCAAAGTGAAATATAGATCCAAATACTACATTTAACTCAAAATCTGGAGACAGATGGATTCTAAAAAAAAAAAAAAAGGGAGCAGTCAAGGTTTCCTGAACAGATGTGTCCTGATCTACTTTGTTTGACAACTGGTAAAGTATCTGGCTAATGATGGCAAACATTAGAACAATTTGAACAACTTGTCAAAGATTAAAAGAAAAGACAAACAAAGTAGAACTGCCACTCAGCAAGGAATCTGAATTGTATTTGGGATTAAATGACGCAACTCATAGGTACATTAACAATACCTGCTGCTTGCTTTCTCTCCTTTGGAAATGAACGAATGAGGAAGGAGTTGCTAGAAAGGAGGTCAGGGTGAGTGAGTCGTATCATATTCATTTCTTACTTTTGAAGTGTAAAAATAGGTCATGTCCAATAAATTAGATAAATCCAGCCTTTCAGGGAGAAATGAAATGTTTGCTTTTGCTGTGCTGCACAGAAACATAACACTTATCCCTGACTTTTTAAGACCTGTGTTTTCAGTGAGACACCCTTTGTATGGTTTGGTATTCCTTAAGTGGATCTGGACTGAAGTGACAGGAGATGCCCTTGCTTAATTCTATTTGAAAATTGTGAGTTTCATTGTATTGTTATTATTTCAATCTGTTATGGAAAATATTACTTATGATGACAGAATGGTTGCAGGTATGAATCTGAGTGTGACTATATTTAAGTTGAGGTGACAAAGAGCATAGATAGAATTGGTTATAATGTAATTATAGTTTGATATTTTAACATTGATTCAGTGTTTTTTTTATGATATTTAAATGTATTGGGCTTTGTACTAATACAAAACATTTACTACATTGTAGGCAATGACAGACTACAACTTTATTGTGTTCTGAATGATGAGTTAAACACCTATGATACACCTCATGTCTTAGCCTCTACATAGACAGAGTTCCCTTCTCCAGTGGCCCATCTCACAGTGGAGTCTAGACTCTATCAATCACACAAACCTCAGTTTTCAATCTGGCAGTGCCCTTCATGACTCGAAAAGCTTTTGATGGGAAGATTTGGGGGGTTTGAGCTTTGTTCATGAGTATGGACATTCTCAGATGTCCAAAAACCATGAAATTAAGGAACAGCAGATCCATTTAGAAATGGCAAATATCTCCAGGTTCTCATAATCTTTATCATTGTTAATGTCTAGTGCTTGCCTCATTTCACTTAATTGTCCTTTATCTAAGGCACTGAGTCAAGGAACTGGACACAGTCAGCTGGATCTCTGTGATGGAGGCTCCCCCACTGCATTCCATTAATGATTATTGTCTTCTTGGTGACTGTTGCACATCCTGAGAAATGTTAGAGTTTTCAATGAGATTTCTGTAGACCCATAATGGGACTCTAGGTTTTCATGAGACATATTCACGCCACGTCTGTATTTTCTTTGTCATGTTAACCAAGGTGTAAACCTGTCCATTAAATTAATATTCAGAAGTTCAACAGAGGCATATTAAGCCCAAGCATAGTCATCTTCATACTGGTTAAAATAACTGAGGTCATGTCTTAAGCAAATCATCTAAAAACTTTTACATTTTTCATTAGACTTTGAAGTTCGTCAAAGTCTTTCTTTCAAGCCTAAGGAGTAGGTTTCCTGGTGCACATTATCCCCTTTGTCTTCTCTCTTTGAAGTTTCTTAAAATTGTACCTATTTTTATTTTATGTGTATGATATAGCCTCCATGTGTGTAATGCACTTATATTGTGCAGAACCTGTGGAAGCCAGAAGATGTCACTGGATCCCTTGCAACTGGAGTTATGGACAGTTGTTAGCTACCATGTGGATGCTGGGAACTGAACCTGGATCCTCTTGCAAGAGCAGTCAGTACTCTTAACCACTGAGCCATCTCTCCAGCCCCACTTTTCATCTTCTTTATTTCTTTTATTTATCTTATTTGTCTTTTTCTTCTTTAAAACAAATACACATAGACAAATACTTTTCTATTCAAGTCCTATTTTGTATAGATTTGGTGATTATTCTTGTTTTCTTCAGCTATAGAAATATACATCAAAGTCTGTTGGTTCCAAGTATTATTATTTGATTTGCACATTTGTTTTCCCCAAGAAAATGAGGTCCTTCTCTAGTGATTAGTGGATGAAACTGTTAGGGGTGTGTGTGTGTGTGTGTGTGTGTGTGTGTATACTATGCATGTATATAAATACATACTATGTCTATAAATTTTATAATTTATAAATCAAAAATATATAACAGAATTTATTTTATTTTCTTTATAACTCATGAATGTGTGTGTGTGTGTGTGTATACTATGCATGTATATACATACATACTATGTCTATAAATTTTATAATTTATAAATCAAAAATATATAACAGAATTTATTTTATTTTCTTTATAACTCATGAAACACACACCCCAGATCATGCTTCCTCTGAGCTGCTAGTTACATTGTAGAGTGTATACGTCAGTACTCAATATTACTTCACATGAGCTTTGAGGAGAGGTTTGAAACTCTGCTAATATAACCCACAGCAGGAGGGCAGAAGGAAGTTCTAAGTTCATGCAGTAAGTCAAACAGAGTGCCTAACAGGCCATGAACACATGCTGCAAGCCATGAGTGACCCTTTTCTGCCTGTGGCTTTTGTTCAGAGGAAAATCACAGGACTTGTAAGGAAGAAGTACATCTTACTCCAATCCTATACAGTAGACAGATGGGAGTCTCATGAATTACAGAGCAGACCCTGGACATTTCAAAGGGAGATTTTCACATTCTGTCTTTGTAGCAATGACTAAATTTCTTAATCTCTTATTCCTTAAAAGAATGTCCAGTTTTGCCATTTGCAGAGCCGGGCTCTGTGTATGATGAAATCTGTGTGTAGCCAAAAAATTTATATTGGCAAAATTTGGCAAGATCATTTGTCTGAATTAGCTGAAAGCACCTGGGGTCTGTCTTTTTGGAGCCTAGCTTGATGTGAGGCATGCCAGTTTAAACCCATTTCAATCTCCACGGTGTTCTTCTCAGAGCTAAGATAATGAAATAT
The DNA here is from genome assembly GCA_009823505.1 of Rhizomys pruinosus. NCBI lineage: Eukaryota > Metazoa > Chordata > Mammalia > Rodentia > Spalacidae > Rhizomys > Rhizomys pruinosus. The sequence continues at coordinate 3,056,622 of VZQC01005070.1, read as the reverse complement.
GTTCCATTTGAGTCTCCCTACACAACAAAACAATTTAGCCAGATTGTAAATTAAGTAGTATATTATAAATTATGTAGCATAGACTGCCAAAATGAGGTAAGGCCACCACAAGTAATTAACCTGAAGTAAATGTTGAATGTCTACTGTCTTAATTCAGAAATGCTTGGTGGCTGAGAGTTATATTTTTAAGTACTTTTATATTCGAAACTAATATGATAAACCAACAAATATACATCCTATTACTTAGAGATTTTAGAAACTATTTTGCTAGACTATCCATTTCCTGAACGTGTGAATCAAATTCTAAAATATCAAAAGTATCAGTGACTTTTATGCACTCTCACAGATTAACAAGGAGAGGTTTGTCTTCTAAACTTGTAAAGCTAAAAATTGTTAAATGATAATAAAATCTAAAACTACAACAAAATTTTGAGATTATCTTTATCTTGTTCTGTATTTTTTTTCACAAGCTCTTCTCGTTTCCTTTCAGAATTCCTTGATTTGCTCATCCTAGCTGAACACAGCAAAACTAACACAACAGCTTGTTATTATATATTGGATTTTTCTTGTTTTCCACCCTTAAACTAGTTTTATTCTCCTACAGTCACAATTACTTGGACAAAATGGGTTTTATTAGAATGTGGACACAAGTATCCTGTTGCTGTGCACATTGTTGGAATTAATATATTACTGGTTTCTTAAAAAAAAACTGGAATTATTTCAAATATGGTGATGTCCAGTATTGCTGCTACCATGAAAGTACCTGTAACAAATTTCTACCCTGTATGCATTTTTGTTCAAGAGAGTGTATATAAATCTAAAGTCTGAAAGATTATCTAATAATTGATGTTATGTCATAACTAGGTCACTTGAATTCATATCTCTATCTTTTAAATTCTGTAACTACAGTTAAAGTTTTAACATATCTTTACACTGACCTCAAACTCTAACAGCTCTCTGTCCAATTTCTATGGTTTAAGCTAACCTTCATGATTTTCTTGCATTATTCTTGAAGTAATTCAGTACACTCCTTCCCATTTTTATTTGCGTGATCTTAAATTTGTTTGTATATATCAAATAAATATTAGTAACAGTAACAAAATTCTAGTTTCTAGGCAGTCTTTTTCAAATTCTGCGTTTAACACCAACTCAAAAAGAAATATATGACTTTGCTAAATGTAGTTGCTTACATTGGGTTTTTCTTTTCTTGTTAATATTGAAGATCTATAAAAAATAATGTGAAAAACTTAACTATAACACAATCCTATTTTTGAGGAATAAAAGGAAAATTTATTGACATACTACCTTACAATTATTGTATTAATAATATATCAAGAGGCCTATATGTTCATGTACTGGAGCTTTGCTGCTTGAGCTTCCATAATGCTAAAGACAACCCTCCAACACACACAGTAGAACAAGGCATATTTGTGACCAATTCTTTCTAGGGTTCTTGTGAATGGATCCTTTGGTGGTAGCTGATAGAGACTCTCCTTCTTCTGAATGTTCTATGTGAATTATTTTGCACTGCTACAGATCCAATGTTGTTTGAATATATTTTTCCAATTAGTAAATAGTTTCCTTTTTTTTTTTTTTTTTGGTCTTGTGAACTTTATCAGTTACCATAATTACAGAAAACACATTTTGATATGCCCTACACATTTAAAACTGATTGATTATCAGAAAGTCTTAATCCTAAAATAAGAATGTCAACCTCTTACCAATGATTCTAAAACACACCAAAGACAAAGACTTCTTTAGCACCTCTCTGAGTTAGTTATTTCAATATAGGAGGCTACTTAAAATTGGAAGGCATAAACATGATCTATAAAACATTGAAGGTTGTACTCTTTTTCAGAATATTGTTATATTATTAAAGAGGTTCATGAAACTTCCCTTCCAAGGAGTTAAGGATTCACTAATAACAATGGCCATATTCAGAAAAAGATTACAGAGAACCTTCTATGCAATTATAAATCACAATAATAGCTGCATTAAAAAATTAAGAGAACATTGTCTGGAAACGGCACACTCTACAGGAATGCCTTCCCCACTCAACTTCCCAGAAGTAAATCTCCATCAGTTACAGTAGAGTTTCAGGGTCATTGCTATATTATAAAACATGAACAGTAGAGATACCCATACTTGGTTTTGATAAACAGTATGCAACATGGTTGAATTCACGACAAAAAGGGACATGGTGCTCATTTGGTGGTATTTATTTTTGTTAGCTTAGCTTAGAACTACCAGTTGTTCCAAACATGTCCATTTTGAAGAAGACTGATAAATAAATGCCTGTTCTAAAACACGATAGAGTCATAAATGTGAAAAGGAAATGTTTTGCAATTGCTCAAACATATTAGCACAGATTCAACCCTTGACCTTGACTGGGTTTTATTAAGGAAGGAATGTCAGGAAAGTCAAATTTGTGGTTACTAACGTTGCACTGTTTGTATGACTCTTCTTCTTTGTTGCAAGATAATAAGAGAAGGAAAATAATGAACAGAAAACACTGTCCACCCTAGAAATAACTTAAGACTCAGAAGTTATAAAGTATTAGAATGGTCATTAGCACAGTCATCCATTCTAGTGTGCTATCTTCTCCCTGATACTTTATGATTTAGAATTGAGGTTACAAATAATGTGATGAAACAGCTTATATCCCACTAAAGTATGAAGATAAGCAAAGCATCTCAAAATAGTTTTCAGTGTGAAGCATTTTCGATTTAGAACAAACAGGGATAAAGTGTGTGTGTGTGTGTGTGTGTGTGTGTGAGTGTATGTGTGTGTCTGCATGTTTGTATATATGAATGTGTGCTTCTGTGACTGTGTGGTAAATGCATATATATGTTGAGTGATGCGTTCTCTTTTGTGTGTAGAAAGTGGAGATTTTTTTTCTTCTATTACTTTTTAATTTCTTTTTTCATTTTTTAACAATCAGTAATAATTTATGAGTACAAGCATCCTTCATGTTAAACCAATTTGCAAGCAGTTGTACCCAAACCCACACAGCCCAAGGCTCCCAAGAATGATCTCAGCCCACCAGTGGGGCGTGGGCTACTGTTGGACTCCTTGAACTCTGTCATGTGAGCAACAATCAATAAATTGGTATATAGCTATATATTTTGTCCTGTGCTTCGTTGTTCTTTAGAGAACCCTGACTAACACAGATTTGGGGAGTCAGAAGTGGTTTCTAGAAAACAGAATGTTGGAAAGAATGAATTTCTTTAGTGGGCTTGGTAGTTTCTGGAGCCAGCTCTCCAACCCAATGAAGCCTAGAGTTATCTGAAGGCTCTCCTGATGCATGAAGAAGGAATGATAAATCCTGCGTGAGACTATTTGATAATATGAAGTAGATCCATTTGACTCTACACTATACTCCCTCTTGTGAGGAGAAGGAATTTAGAGACTCGTATATATAAAATGTTTTGAGAAATTGTGAAACAATAAGGAAAATAATATGTTTGCCTTGTTGCTCTAGCATCTCTGGATCAAAAAGTGATAGAAGCAAAATAAGGAGCTCAGTGATAAAATGATTGCCACGTTTCGAAACAACAGTTTATTAAAAGTTTCCAAATGTGGCTCCGAGAGAATCTTCTCTCCACAGCCAAAGAGCTAAACGCAGAAAATCAAGCTGGAGCACTTATTATATAGTTGGCTGATTACAACGCACAAATTTAATTCCCAGACATGAAGAGGTGTCAGCAGTCAAAGTGAGAGCACTGGTGGGGAAAGGGTGGAACACCTGAAACTTGGGATGGAGATGTGTGGGAGAACACGATGATGAGGAGTTTTGAACCTCAGGATTCTGAAGGGATTTTCTTTATCTGAGGAATTAATACTCCCCACCCTCAGCAGAGAATCCCACCCTGTCAGATCCCTCCCCACCCTCCCTGAGAAACTAATGCCTCCCTTCCACTGAGAGCAGAAAGTCCCTCAGGTCCAGCCAATTATTGCCTCTAGACCTATAACCAAATTGAGTCTAAGCAAGCCCCTAAAGGTGAAGATAGAAAGTGTGGTCCAATGAGGGGGTGCGCTACACCACTAAAGAAAGTAAAGAGTTTTGCCGATTCATTCTGAAGCAAGGAAGTGTTGAGGAATGGATTTTAAGTGTGTGGGGATAATGGGTGAGGAATATAAAATTGGATGAGACTGAGTTCTATCGATATGACCCACTGAGTAGAGATCTAGTGTTTAACATGGAAGCTCTGAGCGGTTAAAAAAGGTGTTAAAAGTTATTTGAATGGTTGGCTGACAATATTTATAAAACGATAGCCTACTACCTGGACTGAGCAGCAACCAGAATCTCAGCCTCTCCATGGTGGCATGGCTACTGTTGGACCTTGAACTCTGTCATGTGAGCAAATCAATAAATTGTATATAGCTATATATTTGTCCTGTTGCTTCTGTTCTTTAGAGAACCCGATAACAACCGATTTGGTTAAGAGTGGTTCTAGAGAAACAGAATTGAAAGGGAATGAATTTCTTTAGTGGGCTTGGTAGTTTCTGGAGCCAGCTCTCCAACCCAATGAAGCCTAGAGTTACTGAAGGCTCTCCTGATGGCATGAAGAGGAATGATAATCCTTGGTGCAGATATTTGATGTAATTATATAGATAGTCCATTTGACTCACCTAACTAGCCTCTTGTGAGGAGCAAGGAATTTAGCGACTCTATATATAAAATGTTTGAGAAATTGTGAAAAATAAGGAAAATAATCAATGTTTGCCTTGGTTGCTCTTAGCACTCTGGATAAAGTGATATAGAAGAAAATAAGGAGCTCAGTGATAAAATTGACTTGCTCCAGTTTCGAAACAACAGTTTAAAAAGTTTCCAAATGTGCTCCGGAAGAGAATCTTCTCTCCAGCAGCCAAAGAGCTAAAGCAGCAGAAAATCAAGCTGGAGCCCTTATACTTATAGGTTTGACTGATTTACAGCACAAATTTAATTCCCAGAACATGAAGAGTGTCAGCAGTCAAAGTGAAGAGCACTGGTGGGGAAAGGGTGAGAACCCTGAAACTTGGGATGGAGATGTGTGGGAGAACCACGATGATGAGGATTTTGAACCTCAGATTCTGAAGGGATTTTTTATCTGAGGAAATTAATCTCCCCACCCTCAGAGAGAATCCACACCCTGCAGATCCTCCTCCCCACCCTTCCGGAATAGAGGAAACTAATTCCCCTTCCACTGAGAGCTAAAGTCCCTCAGGTCCAGCAATTATTGCCTCTAGACCTATAACCAGAGTCAAGGCTAAGCAAGCCCCTAAAGGTGAGATAGAAAGTGTGGTCCATGAGGTGGTGCGCTACACCACTAAAGACATTAATGAGTTTGCCGATTCATTCTGGAAGAATTCTAAGGATATGTGTGGGAATGTATTTTAAGGTGTGTGGGATAATGGGGAAGGAATATAAAATTGGATGAGACTGAGTTTCATTGATATGAGCCACTGAGTAGAGATCTAGGTTTAACATGGAAGCCTGAGTGGTTAAAAAATGGTGTTAAAAGTTATTTGAATGGTTGGCTGACAATTTTTTAAAACATGGAGCTACTACAGTGAGGTAGAGATGATCCGATATTCTCTGGCTTAGTATTGATGAAGGGATTGTGAGGGTCAGGAGATGGGCATGCTTGAGTGGATTCGAAGTGTAAAACCACATCTCCACAATATGAGGAGCACCAGAGGACATGCCTTTTCACTGAGTTTATAAGATAGAAAGTACTGAGAGAGACACAGAACATTTGAAGAGCTTTGTTTTTGCTCTATTTCTTATGCCAGAACTTACAGTTAGAGAAGTGGTTCCTCACTTGTCATATATTAAATGTACACGTAATAGGTTTAACAGGACCTCAGGGTAGGCGTCAGGTGGCAGCACTGAATTGCTGAAGACTGGATAACTGTAGTTATCATACTTATCATAATGAGCGACAAAGGCAAAACAATGCCTATAATGGCATGACCTGAAATGATCTTTGGAACTGGCTAATTAATCATGGTGTTCCCAGGAACCAAATACATAAGAAGCCTACTAAGTTTTTTATTTGATCTGTATAAGGCAGAAAAGCTCTAGAACAAATGACAGGAAGTCAACATTGGATTTCAGCATGTAGCAAATCCTGTCCAGTTAACTTCAGATGGAAGTTCACGACCAGAACTTGAATAAAGGGTGGCGGGTTTCCAGTGAGGAAGGAGTCTTGTCACAAATACCAAAGAGATAATGCGCTTTGCCTTCACACCCTGTCCTTACCCAGAGGGACCCTGAGGCCTGTTTACCTAGGAGTAACTGTACACTGGTGGTAAAAGGAAATAATCAGACTCATTCTGGCCTACTGGATACTGGTTCTGAGTTAACACTGATCCCAGGAGACTCATAAAAAGCATTGTGGCCCTTCCGGTAAAGTAGGGGCCTATGGATAGGTCAGGATATGTGATGGTTAATCCTGGGGTGTCAACTTGACTGGACTAAAGGAACAAATAAGAAGAAAAAAGAATCTTTGGATGGACTTACCTCAACCCGGAATGCCCACCCAAATGTGCGTGTTACCTTCTGCTGGCAGGCAGTATTAAAGGCCATGGCAGCAGAGGGAGCTGTCCCTTTTATCCTGGAGCTTCGCTCTCTCTCACTGGTGAGTTCAACTTGTGCTGTATCAACCACTAGATTACCCTAGTGTGACTGAAGACTGGCAGATCTCCGGTATCCACACGGGCCTTGCAGCACTGGCAGATTGGGACTACTGAAACATCAGCCTTCTTGGACTGAGCAGTCCCTGATTCTCAGCCTCTCCAGTGTGGCTGGCTATTGTTGGAATCCTTGAATCCTGTCAAACTGCAGCAAATCAAATTAAATCTATATATGCATTATATATTGTTCTGTCTTCTGTTTCTTTAGAAAACCGACTCAACAGATTTGGTACCAGATAGTGTTCTAGAGAAAACATGAATTGATGAAAGGATGGATTTCTTTTTTTGTCGGTCTCTCAGCATAGCCTTTTAAACGGCTGCGCTATCCAACAGCCCGACAGGATGGATTTTCCTTTTAGTGGGCTTGGTAGTGTTCCGGAGCCAGCTCTCAACCCAATGAAGCCCAGCAGTTACTGAAGGCTCCTCCTAGTGGCATGAAGAGGGATATGATAATCCTTGGTGCAGATATTTGAATGTAATATGAAGATTGATCCAATTGTGATCACCTAACTCGCCTCTTGTGAGAGCAATGAATTTAGTCGACTCTATACATAAACATTTGAAACATTGATGAAAATAAGGAAATATAATGATGTTGCTGGTTGCTGCTAGCATCTCTGGATAAAGTGATAGAGAAAAGTACAGGAGGCTCAGTGATAAAATTAACCAGATCCTAGATTCAAAACAACAGTTTTAAAGGTTTCCAAGTGTGCCTCTGGAAGAGCATCTTCTATCCCTAGCAGCCAAAAGAGCTAAAGCAGAGAGCAAAATCAAGCTGAGCCTTATTATACGTTTGGCTGATTTGACAATGCAAATTTTAATTCCCAGCCATGAAGAGTGTCAGCAGTCAAAGTGAGGCTACTGGTGGGGAAAGGGTGGAACACCTAAAATTTGGGATGAGATGTGTGGGAGAACCACATGATGAGGATTTTGAACCATAGGATTCTGAGGGGGATTTCCTTTATCTGAGGAATTACTCCACCCTCAGTCAGAAAATCCACACCCCTGAAGATTCCCTCCCCCCACCCTTGCCTGAGGAAAACTATCTTCCCTCCCAGTGGAGCTAATGTCCCTCAGGGCCAACAATTGTTGCCTCTAGACCTATAACCAGATTGAAGCTAAGCAAAGCCCCTCAAGGTGAGATAGGAAAAGTGTGGTCCATGAGGAGGTGATGCTACCACTCACTTGAAACAGTTATGAGGTTTCCTTAATTAATGTAAGCAGAAGCCTAGGGATATGTTGTGGGAATGGATTTCAAGGGTGTGGGATAACGGT
>VZQC01005070.1:2987931-3042465 GCA_009823505.1 Rhizomys pruinosus | reverse complement strand
GCAAGGCTGGATGTCTCAGTAGTCCCAATCTGGTGCTGAAGGCCCGATGGATTCCAGGAGATCTGCCAGTCTCAGTACACACTGGGATCCGTAGTGTTGATCACTGCAGCAAGACAAACTCACCAGTGAGAGAGAAGCAAGCCTCAGGAAAAAAGGGACCAATTCCCTCTGCCATGGCCTTTAATACTGCCTGCCAGCAGGAGGTAACGCCTACATTTGGGGTGGGCCATCCGGGTTGAGGTAGTCCAATCCGAAGATCCTTTTTCTCTTATTTGTTCCTTAGTCCAGTCAAGTTGATACCCAGAATTAACCATCACACAATCCCACTCAAAATCCCCAAGAGCTTCTTCACAGACTTGGGAAAAAAAATCCTCAATTTCGTTTGGAAAAACAAAAGACCCTGAATAGCCAAATCAACCCTGAGCAAAAAAGAGCAACACAGGCGGGATCGCTATACCAGACATCAAACTATACTGCAGGGCTATAGTCATAAAAACAGCTTGGTACTGGCACACAAACATACCTGTTGACCAATGGAATAAAACTCAAGATCCAAACCTGAGCACATACAATTTCAGCCACCTCATATTTGACAAGGGGGCCAAGAAGACATAATGGAAGAAAGACAGCATCTTCAGTAAGTGGTGTTGACAAAACTGGATCACCACCTGTAGAAGAATGAAATTAAACCCCTGCCTCTTGCCCTGTACAAAAGTCAATTCCAGATGGATCAAAGACCTCACAGTGAAACCCAAAACTCTGGAGGTGATAGAAGAAACTGGAGATTTATATCAGATATTTTCTCCTATCATTCTCCACTTTATTTTTTCAGACATAATTTCTCATTGAACCTGGAGTTTCCACTTTTTCAGCTATACTGGCTGGCTCATGAACAGTTGATAGGCTATCTCTATTCCCATTTGGTGCTGGAGTTACAGGCATGCATTGTCATACCTGGCTTTAGGAGAATGCTACAGATCCTGACTTGGGTCCTCATGTTCACATTGAAAGCATTTTACTGGCTGAGCCATCTCCTTAATCCTAGACTATTTTATTTTTAAACTCATGGAACTTAGTCCATTTTTAGCTCTCTATGATTATAATGGAAATCGAAGGCAGATAAGTTTTATGTGTAGATACTAAATAACAGACAAATCATTATAAAATTTAAATTTTCAATAAAGAAGTTGGGGATGTAACTCTATAGAGTGCTTGCTCAAAGACCTGGATTGAATTCCCAAACACTGCTTATGGTAGGCAAAGCGGCACATGCTTGTAATCACAGCCCTTGAGAAGTAGAGGCAAGAGTATCACGAACTCCATTTCATCCTTGGTGATATTGTAAGTTCAAATCTAACCTATAATACGTGAGACCCTCTCTCAAAAATAAAAAAAACGGAATGAAATAAAGGAGGAGAAAGAAACCTTGACAAATAAAGGAAATCAATTTATGAGATATACTGTGAATTCAATTTATCTTTAAAAAAATCAATGCTTGCTTAAATATATGTATAAAACAAAGATGATTTAAATTACATCCTTCTACAAACCCCTAGATTAGAATATTCTAAATTATTTATATAGTGGCCTCATGACTAAAAGTTTTCTTTTAGGTTTCTTTATTGTTTTCTTTTTTTTTTTTTTTTTCTGTATGTGTATGAATGTACTGTCTGCATGCAGGTCTGTGCACCCGTGTCGTGCAATGCCGCGGAGGTCAGAAGAGGGCGTCGGATTCCCCTGGAACTGGAGTTCTCCTGGAATTGGAGTTTCGGACGGTTCTCGGCCGCCATGTGGGTGCTGGGGATCGAACCCGGTTCCTCTGTAAGAGCGGTCGGCGCTCTTAACCGCTAGGCCATCTCTCCAGCCCCCTATTGTTTTCTATTTTAAGTATAATTATTAGGTCTCCAGTGTGTCTGAGGGATAGGACTCCTTGGTCTAGCATTCATGAGGTCCTGAGTCCTATGATCAGGATTGCAAAAGTAACAACAATGGTAACAATAATTCCTTATGGATAAGATATCCTAAAGTGGATGACAACTCAGAAAAAAAATGACTTTCCCAAGCAACTCCAAGAGAAAGGAACAGAATTCTTGAAAAAGTAGAGGCCAACCTGAAATTCTCATAAGCATTATCTTAAGTATTATGATAGAACTTAAGAAACAAGTATGTATACCAGCATCTTCAAGAAAGTTCACTCATATCTGTCCATCCACAGGTCCATAATGTGTGCCTAGGGCTGTCCAGTCTTGGGTCCTTGCCTTCAAACAAGAAAATATTCATTGTTCTAAAGGGAAAGCAATGCTGAATATTTCCCTGTCTCCTGCTCATTATGATCCATTTAGGCAGGAAGGGAAGCTAAGCATTGATGGGTTAGAATATGAATGACTGCAGGGAGTCGAGTGGCAGAAAGAAGGATGCTCATAAATTAATCAGAAGTCAAGATGAATAGACAACTCTAATGTAGCCTAAAGGAACATGGTGTGGAATGTCGTTAGGATGAAAAAAAAAAAAGATTTGGAGAAAGAGAATAACATAGATAGTGTGCTATCCAATCTTCTAGTGAAAATATTAGAACCTCTTTCTCATTTGGGGATTGGTCTAATCTGACATAATATTTAATTTAAGACTCCATTGGTATCTCAGTATTTTGCTCAGCTATTATGCATAGACAGATGGACCATATTGGTCTTTAAAACCATGCTATATTGGTACTGATAAATTTTAAATTCTAAAGGACATTTTTGGTGATAAGGAAAAGATTTCAGTCAGCTGCCCAAAGTTAAGCAACCAAATTTAAATTAGACCTGGCAAGCCTAATATATGGAACATCCACTTCCCCTTGAACTTGAATATATATTCAAGGCATCTGTGCAGACAATGGCAATGGTATTTATTTTAAGAAGGAAAACGACGGAGCTGAAATATGTTGAAATAATCAATGGTTGTACAATAATATAAAGGAATTGAATAGATTTGTCAGCATGTCAGTCAGAAATGAATTGCAATTGTGGTAAGAAATAAAGGTAAAAGAAATTTCTCTGGGGAAAAGAACCATGCAAAATAAAAAGCATTAGTGTGACATACAGTTTGTGGAAACTCTCTTTGTGAAGATTAAAGTTTATGTTTGTTGACAGTACTCCAGGAACATGTCACACAGTACAGAAATGATCATGCCATAACCACTTCTTTGCTGATGGCTTAATTTTCTATGCAGTGATCTCCATTAGGTAGAATTCAACATGCATTTCTCTCTATTGGTATCAGCCAGGGAAGGTGCCTGCATACATGGATGTAATCATTTGAGAGCCAAACAATTTCTGCTATGAGATGTTTCATGCCAAATTATGACAAGGACTAGTCCTGTTGCTTGTATACTAGAAGGAGTTTAGGGGAAAAATGAATAGCAATTGAATTACTTATATTTGTTTTATGTGTGCTATTTATTTCAAACTATAGGGACTAAGTTTGGCTTCTTAGATTCTTAGAAAATTGGGGCCTGCTAGAAAAATTAATCAGCAGTAGCAGAATTTATAAGAACACTGCATCCATTGGCTGCACAGTTACTGTTCAGAGAGTCCCTTTTGTGTTTAGCTTCCTTTAACTCTCTAATATTTAATGTGAGCATCAATATTTTTATTTCACAGAAAATGATAGAGAGGAGGCTTAGATTAAACATACCAGTTAGTCAGTACCCACTGAAAACAAGACAAGAAACAGAGCCCAGCTTTACACGCTGGCTTACCCTAATGATGGTAGCAAGAGAAATACAAAGAGAAGTGTGGTGTGTCATGGACAAAACATGTCAGTATTCCAGTATGAGTCAGGAAGTCCTTGCATCTTTATGTGACTTGTCTTGGACAGATAACCTTCTACATTCATCTAGGGAAAGAGGTGACAAGAAATCCAATCCATGTCTCGGGATGAATCACTGAACTGATATAGGTTTATCATGCTTCTTTCTCGTGGACCATTTCCTAATCTTTCCCTTTAATTCTGATGGAATATCTATAATATCTATGAGCTGACCAGTTCTGGGCAGTCAAGTGGTGATTTTTTTTTTTTTTGCTACTTCAGTTTTTTTTTTTATATTTTTGACTTCCATCAATCATCCCATCAGATCTCGTATATCCAACACATGTACTGCTATTTACAGGAATATTTACAGGCCTTAGGTGCTAGGGCAGTAATGTTGTGGCAAAGATTTACTATCCGACCCTCCAGTAAAACAGGTATGTATATATGTGTTAGCTTTCTTTCACTATGACAAAGTTCTGAAAAAATAACTTAGAGGGGAAAGGTTTGTTTGGGTTCATGGTCTCAAAGCTTTAAATTCATTGCCCCACTTCTGTGAACTGATGTTGAAGCAGAACTTCCTGATAGAGAGATTGTGCTCCAGCAAAGCTACTTGACCCATAGGGGACAGATAACAGAGGCAGGTATCAGGGATAAGACACACCCTTTAATGGCACAAGTGCAATGTCCCTACTATCTCCAACTTGTCACTAACTACTGTAGATTTTGTCATTTTTCCAGCAGACTGTGCAACTAAAAATCTATTGCTGAAGTTAAAACCCTCATGAATCCTGGTGCACTGGGTACAAAGCCTTTAATATAAGATCCTTTAGGGAACATTCCAGATCCAAATTAAAACATAAATATAAGTATTATGGTATATAGGACCAAGTTACAAATGGTAATAAAATATGCAATACATCTTTTTGCAAATTCCATGTGATCAATTGATACTTAAAGAATGTTCCTTTGAGGTGTGCCAAACTCTTATCTGCAGCAAAATTATTAGTTGAAACCTACCATTGAATATAATGTTTCTGATGTGCATTTGTTGTCTTTTAATTATATTAATGCATATATTATGACTTAATTCATCAATGATAGGAAACTCACCTCTTTGTTGAAGTCAATAAAAGCTTAGATTTAACAGTATTGACACAATTTTCTTTTTATTATTAATGGTGAAACAACTGCAGACATGAGACACAGACATTTGTCCATTATCACCTTAGCCAAAGTTGCTTTCTTCAGCCTACCCTAGTTGACCAGCCAAGTAAAGCCTAGAGCATACACCTATCAATGCCAACTTTTTGAGAAATTGTCATTTGATGGGAGTACTGCAAGCCTGTATTGTATCCTCCACATTTACTTATATATTAGAATAGCGATTAAGTTGTTTCTGGGACAATTTATGCTGCAGGAAACCTAAAGTATCTATTCTTTGGCCCTGAACAAGAATTATTTAATTCGACAGAATAAAAAGTCAAGCTCTGATTTTATAATATTTGCCAATTTCAATAGTGTAAATATTTCTGTTGTTACTGTTTTCAAGTTTCCAAAATTGAGTGCAGAGTGGAGGGGAATTTTTCAGTAATATATATATTTTCCTTCCATCCTGCCCTCCCTTTTCTACATCATGCCTTTCTTCCCTCCCTGCCTCCCACCCTCCCTTCTTTCCATCTTTCCTTTCTTCCTGCCATTTCTTCCTCCTTCCCTTCCATAACTCCCTTTTCCACTTCTCCTTTTCCTTCTTCTTCCCCTTTCCTCTAACCCTCCTTCTGTCCTTTCCTCCCTTCCTTCTTTCCCACATGCACTTGCCACAGATTTCGGGGTGATCTCAATTCACAATTCTTCTTCCTCAGCCTCCCCAAATCTCACATCTCCATTAACCAGTAAGGCTACATCTTCTGCTGAGGGAGGGAACAGAGTCAGGTTTGCCTCCAGCCTTTCATTTTTCCAGAAAGCCAATTTTGTAAAATTATGATTCACCTACGAGAGATTTTAGGGATCAAGTAACAGTCTTGTCTGCTGAGTGAACTTTAACACTAGATCTGATTTTTTTCTAAAGGAACCTAGGAGCCTAAATCATAGACATAGTGGTTGAAATTTTACTTTGCATGCAACCTGATTATGCTGTCTCTCCTTAGATCAAATCCCTGGTTCAGTCAGGATCAGTGACTGAATTCAGTGAGACTGGACCACAACTATGAATGACACTTGACCCATTCTTTGGCTAGATAAATGGATAAACTAATGAAATGAGATAGAATCTAGTATCAATCTTAATTTAGATAATGAAAAATCTAGATGTTTCTAAGATGAATTATCAGTTGCTTGGTTATCCTGTGATTAGAGGTACATATTCCAAGTCATAGATATGTATTAAATCTAGGTACCATATATCTCTAACATGTAAGTATAAGCATTGAGTTTCCATACTGCTATGGTATCATCATTATATGCCCCCCACTGGCCAATGAATGCATCTTCTCTGTTTTGTTTCACTAAACTTAAAGAGCAAATTGCTAAATATTTAGCAGTCAGAAGACAGTTCACTAAGCTTTTATGCTGACAGGAGATATGCTTTCAACATGACAGTCAGTTGAATACAGATTAAAGGGCTTTATTACTAATGTTCCTCTTCTTCCTGAATATCAATACTAATATTCACTTCAATCAGAATTCCTAGAGGTGCATCATTTATGTATATAGTGGTACATGGGGCAATGCTTTATTATACACAATGAAAAAGCACTTTTAGAAGAAGCATTGGCTGCAAAAAGTCTAAAACTGTATGTGCTGATCCAAATATGTATTTCTGACATGGAAACCAAGTCTGGGCACAGCAGCATTGTCAAGTTTTGAGTAGTCATGCTGTAGGATACTAAAATGTGTGCTTGATGTTTATTCCTATTTTTAACCAAAATAGTATTAATAATAATTGTCTTGGTTTGATTATGGATTATTTCTAGTGTTGTGTTTTCTAGGATGAGATTTCATAATGTTACTTATATAAGAGCATCGAATTGATTTTTAAACTTTAATTTACATTACTCCCTTAAATTTCAGGACCATTAAGCATAAATAAGGGAGATTGTGTGTGTGTGTGTGTGTGTCCCTACACACACACACACACACACACACACACACACACACACACACACACAAACACGTCAATAAAAAAAACATACTTAGACCTTTGCCTCAAAGACACATTTTAATGATCATTGCTTAGGTGTGGATTATGGTAGACACTTCCTCTGCTAAATGACTTGTGGCCACTTTCCTGCTAATTTCCACCATGTACACTGAGCACAGGAAAAGGGAAACCACTGTTTGACAAGCTGATACTGATGTTCTTTGTCAGGATGAATCCTCCTTTGACAAAAGATGTTATTACTGTGGGGCACGGATTCTTAGGAAATAGTATATGGATTACTCTAGGTTGAAAATTCAAGTCACCATGACCCTGGAGGAAAGCAGTTAGGGTCCTTGTTCCAGTACGATTCTTTTCTCTTTTTTTATTGATTGAAATTTTGAGCCTTTCATACAACAATTCTTAATCAAATTTATGCCCCTTCCCTGCCCCCCTCCCTGCTAGAGTTCATGCATTCTGCCATACATGTTTTGCATCTTTTTCTCAGTCTTTTTTTTTTTAATAGCTTTGATTTAGAAGTTTACTGTTTGGGGGGCTGGAGAGATGGCCTAGCGGTAGGCGCCGACTGCGCCTTGCAGAGGACCCGGGTTCGTTCCCAGCCCACATGGCGGCCAAGAAAACAGTCTGAAACCCAATTCCAGTAGAACTCCGTTCCCGGGGAATCGAGACCCTCTTCTGACCTCCGCGTGCATTGCACGACACGGGTGCACCCTTGCATGCAGACATTACATTTCATACAATACAGAAATAAATTAAAAATATTAATAAACAAAAAAAAAAGAAGTTTACTGTTTGGGGCAGAAGTTTATTGTTTCTGTCTGTACTTTAACCCAGTCTTTTTCATTGTTCTTGTTTCTTCCAATTTGTTTCACTTAAAATATGTATATATTCATGCCAAATATATACCAAAATTATGACAGGTGAAATTAAACTTTAGGTTAATTCCAAAACATGTTTAGGAATTCACATTTTGACAGTAGAGTTGTATGCAGGTAAAGAGAAAGTACTACTTTACATTCCTAGATTACACAGCATGTTGATGAGTAACAACAAATATTATTGTATTTAATATATTATTTATAAATGTATTATATTTACAAAAAAAAAAAAGAGTCATTTTGTCTTACAAAGAAGGATTTGGTGCTAGGATCCACAAAAGAGAAACACTATAACTCCTTTGTTTTTCTGGGATTGTGTTACTTCACTTAGCATAATGGTTTCTCGTTCCATCCATTTACCTGCATGGATTAGTGTTCCCCTATCTCCACATCCTCTCCAACATTCACAATCCTTTGTTTTCTTGATCATAGGCAGCCTTACCAGAGTAAGATGAAATCTTAAAATGGTTTTAATTTGCATTTCCTTAATTATCAGCGATGTTGAGCACTTTTTTTAAATTTTATTTTTATTTTTTATGTGTATGAATGTACTGTCTGCATGTAGGTTTGTGCACCCCTGTCATGCAATGCCGCGATGTCTTGTAGGTTACTGCCAATGTTTTCTTCTATCATTTTCAGAGTTTCTGGTTTTGCATTGAGGTCTTTGATCTATTTGGAGTTGATTTTTGTATAGGGTGAAATGTAGGGGTTTAGTTTTATTATTCTACAAGTGGTGATCAGTTTTGCCAGCACCATTTGCTGAATATGTTGTCTTCCCTCCATTGGGCCTTCTTGGTCCCTCTGCCAAATATGAAGTGGCTGAAATTTCATGTGCTCAAGTTTTGATCTTCAGTTTTGTTCCATTGAACTATGGGTCTGTTTTCATGCCAATACCAAGATTTTTTTATGACTATAGCCCTGTAATATAGTTTGAAGTCTTGTATAGTAATCCCTCCTGCTTTGATCTTTTGGCTCAGGCTTGTTTGGGCTAACCAGGGTCTTTTGTTTTTCCATATTACTTTGGGTAGGATGGTAAATTTTGCTATATTAATTCTTCCAATCCATGAGCATAGGAGGTCTTTCCATCTTCTGGTGTCTTCTTCAATCTCCTTCTTCGGGGATTCAGAATTTTAATTGTAGAGGTTGTTAGCGTCTTTGGTCTGGTTTATTCCTAGATATTTTATTTTTTGAGGCTATTGCAAATGGGAAGGTCTCCAATTGCTTGTTATTGGTATAAAGAAAGGCTACTGATTTTTCTAGGTTGCTTTTGTACCGCTACTTTACTGACGCTGTTAATCATTTCTAGGAGTTTTCTCCTGGAGTTTTTGGCATCCCATAGGTAAAGTATCATGTCTTCTGCAAAAAGGGATAGTTCGACCTCCACTTTTACAATTATTACCCCTTTAATTTCCTTTTCTTGCCTTATTGCTCTAGTGAGCATTTCAAGCACTATATTGAAAAGGAGTGGGGATTGGGGCAGCCTTGCAGGTTCCTGACTTTAATGGGAATGCTTCTAATTTTTCCCCATTTAGAATAATGTTGGTTGTATATTTGTTGTATATGGCTTTAATTATGCTGAGGAATTTTCCATCCAATCCAATTCCCTCTAGGACTTTAAGCATGAATGTATGTTGAATTTTGTGGAAGGCATTTTCCACATCAATTGAGATGACCATGTGGTTTTTGTCTTTCAGCCAGTTTAATGTGCTTTATGACACTTATTGATTTAAATATGTTAAACCATCCCTGTACCCCTGGTATGAATCCTACTTGGTCATGATGGATGATCTTTTTGAAGTATGCCGGTATGCAGCTTATGAGTATTTTGTTGAGAATTTTTGCATCTTTGATCTTTAATAAAATGGGTCTGTAGTTTTCTTTTTTGACTGTATCTTTGCCTAGTTTTGATATTAGAGTGATGCTGGCTTCACAGAAGGAATTCAGGATATGTCCCTCTGTTTCTATCCTTTTTGAATAATTTGAGTAATAATGGCTGTAGGTTCACTTTAAATGCCTTAAATAATTTGGCCATGAATTCATCTGGGCCTGTGCTTTTTTTAGTTGGGAGGGTTTTTTTTTTATTACAGTTTCAATTTCCTTATACATTATGGTTCTGTTTAAGCTGTCTATCTCTTCTTGGGTAAGCTTGGTGAATTCCATGATTTCAGATATTCATCCATTTCTCTTAGGTTTTCAATTTTAGTAGAGTATAGGTTTTTAAAGTATTCCCATATTATTGTCTGGATCTTTTCATGATCTGTTGTGATTTTTCCCTTTTCATCTCTAATTTTATTGATTCAGAGTTGTTCTCTCTTTCTTTTGGTCAGCTTGGCTAGAGGTCTATCTATCTTGTTTATCCTTTCAAAGAATCAGCTCTTCGTTTCATTGATTTTTTTTTGGTATGGTTTTCTTTGTTTTTATTTCATTGATTTCCACTCTGATTTTTGTTATTTCTTCCTGTCTGTCTGATTTTGGATTCATTTGTTCTTGTCTCTCAAGTGTTTTAGTTGCAGTGTTAGGTTGTTTATTTGTGCTCTTTCTGTTTTCTTAATGTAGGCACTTAGGGCTATAAATTTCTCTGTTAGAACTGTTTTTAAAGTGTCCCATAGGTTTTGTGGTGTTGTATCACCCTTTTCATTTAGTGCCAAGAATGCTTTTATTTCTTT
Source organism: Rhizomys pruinosus (assembly GCA_009823505.1). Classification (NCBI taxonomy): domain Eukaryota; kingdom Metazoa; phylum Chordata; class Mammalia; order Rodentia; family Spalacidae; genus Rhizomys; species Rhizomys pruinosus. The sequence continues at coordinate 3,031,972 of VZQC01005070.1, read as the reverse complement.
ATTTCTCCTTTAACCCATTCGTTGCTCAGTAGTGTATTGATTAGACACAATGAGTTCTTGTAGCTAGTAGGACTCTTTCTGGTGTTGACATTAGCTTTATTGCACTGTGGTCTGATAGAGTGCATGGGATTATTTCAATTTTTTGTATTTGTTGAAGTTTGCTCTGTGTCCCAGTATATGGTCAATTTTGGAGAATGTTCCATAGGGTGCTGAGTGGAAAATATATTCTTTGGTGTTTGGGTGGAATATTTGGTAGATATTTGTTGGGTCCATTTGGTGTATCATATTGTTCAGTTCAGATGTCTCTCTGTTTATTCTTTGTACAGTTGACCTGTCCTATGGGCTCAGTGGGGTATTGAGGTCTCCCACTATTAGTGTGCTGGGATTAATCTGGGCCTTCAATTCCTGCAGAGTTGTGTTTATGAAGTTTGGTGCATATATACTTATGATTGTGAAATCTTCATGCTTTCTTGATCATTTGATAAGGCTGTAATGATGCTCTTCATCTCTTCTGATTAGTTTTACTTTGAAGTCTATTTTGTATAATATTAGAATAGCAACTCCTGATTACTTTTTGGTACCATTTGCCTGGAATATTTTTTTCCTTCCTTTCACCTTAAGATGATGCCTGTCCTTGAAGGTGATATGTGTTTCTTGTAGACAACAAAAAGATGGATTTGATTTCTTTTTTTTTTTTTCATCTTTTTAAGACAGGGTCTCCCTGTAGCTAGCCCCCAGCTATCCTGGAACTCACTCTGTAGACCAGGCTGACCTTGAATTCACAAAGATCTGCCTGTCTCTGCCTCCCAAGTGCTGGGATTAAAGGCATACACCACCACGCCAAGCATGGATTCAATTTCTTAATCCATTCTCCCAGTCTGTATCTCTTGATTGGGCAGTTCAGACCATTAATATTTAAGGTTATTATTGAGGGTAGTATATTGCTTCCCTTTCATTTATTTTCTGTTTGCATTTTGGTCTAGGTTTGTTTTTCTGGGATTATACCTTCATTAATTACTCTCTCTTGTCACTTGGGGACAGCTGCTTCTTTCCTCTGTCCTCAGAATTGCTTCAAGTATTTTCTGAATGGCTGATTTTCTAGACATTATTTCATCTTGTTTATGTCATGAAAGGTTTTTCTTTCTCCCTCAAATATAATTGACATTTTTGCTAGGTAGTGTATCCTGGGCTGGCATCTATAGTCATTTAGTAATGGGAATACTTTGGTCTAAGCTCTTCTGGCTTTCATCATTTGCATTGAAAAGTCAGCTGTAACTCTGATGGGGTTTCCCTTTGTATGTGACTTGCTGTTTTTCTCTTGTAGGTTTCAGTATTCTGTCCTTGTTTTGAGCTTCTAGCGGTTTTTTTTTTATTTGCTATTTATTTTATGTGTTCGAGTATACTGTCTGCATGAAGGTAGGTGCACCCATGTTATGCAATGCTGCGGAGGTCAGAAGAGGGTGTCGGTTTCCCCTGGAACAGGAGTTAAAGACAGTTCTTAGCCACCATGTGGGTGCTGGGAATCAAACCCGGGTCCTCTGCAAGAGCACTCAGTGTTCTTAACCACTGAGCCATCTCTCCAGCCCCACATCTAGAGTTTTGACTATGAAGGGGTGTAGGAAATTTCTTTTCTGAACTTGTCTGTTTGGTGTTCTATGTGCTTTTTTGTATTTGTATGGGTATGTCTTTTTTAAATTTGGGGAATTTTCTTCCTTAATTCTGTTGACGGTCTGGTCAGTACCATTATCCTGGGATTCTTCTCCTTCCTCTATACCTATGTTTCATGGTGTCCCACATTTCCTGGTTATTCTTGTTTTTTTTAATTTTTCATAATCTTTGCTTGAGCATTCCAGGTCTTCCATGTTACCTTCCAGTCCTGATATTCTGTTTTCTGTTGCATCCATTCTCTTACTGAGGCTTTCTCCCATCCTTTCCTGGTGACTGGATGAGTACTTGATTTCTTTTTTCATTTTAGCCTGAGATTTCTTCAGTATTTCCACTTCCTTCTGGTGTTTGTCATTCTCTCCTTCTAGTTCTTTGATTCGTTTTTCTATGCATTCTTTATATTCCTTGATTTCTTTGAGTTCTTTGAGTATGTCTATGATAGTTCTTTTAATATCTGTGTCCTGGGTTACCTCAAGGGATATCTCATTGTAGGAATCTTCTATAGGACTGGTAGAATTTGGTCCATATGAATTATTTGGTTTTTCCATGTTATTGTTTCTCATTGTGCTTTTGGCATGTAGATTTGTTTTTTTGCTTATATTCTGTTGTGAAGCTCAAGCGTTTCTTCCTTAAGTTGAAGGATGACTTTGCTTGTTTTCTTCTGGTGCCTTTGTCATCTTCTTGTTAGTTATAAAGGGCTGGCTGGTCTGGGATTCAGCTTTTTACTTTTGGTTTTGTACTGCAAGGATCAGCTGGCTCTTGCCCTTCTGGTCTGGAGTTTCTCCAGAGTTCTGGGGAGGTAACAATCAGGTCAGCTTGAACTTTGTGCCATGTGATTTGAGCCTACCAGTTCCCTTGGGATGGCTGTAAGCTTCTGTAGTGGCCTGCAGGGGCCAGGCCACCCTCCTGGGTGCTCTGCCAATTGGTCTTGGAGTTCCACCTGGTTCAGCTTACCTGCATGAACCAGGCTAGGCCAGGTCGCTCTGTCTGGTCTGTCAGGACTGGAAGGTGAAGTCACTGGCTGTTATGGTCGATCCACTGGGAGCTGAGCTAGAGCCACTGGGAGTTGGCCACTGGGCTGGGCTGCCCTGCCCTGCCTGGGTTGGGGTCTATCCCCTGCTGCACCCAAGATGAGTGGGCTGCTGCCCTGGGCTGGTCTGTCCTGCTGGGGTGGGGTTCCCCTGCCCCAGCTGCTCCTGTGTCACTTGCACTGCCACCCTGTGCCAACCTCCAGTTAGATTCTTATAAGGCTTCATGGTGCTCCTAGATATTCAACCATGAGAAGTGTATATACATGTCCACAAAGTCTTATATTATAATATTCATATCAGCTTTAATTATAAGAGCTATAACCTGGAAACCATCCTTGTATATGGTATATATCAAAAAAGTATCAACAAACCTATTTATACAATAGGTAACTTTGGGACTATAAAGAAGAAGAAGCTACATGTATGTGTTAAGTTCTCACCACTGTGCAAAATACTTAAGCTAAACAGTTTACAAGAAGAAAAGCTTTAGTTTGACTCAGTCTTCAGAGATTTCATTCTGTGGTTTCTAGGCCTTGTTGCTCGGTCTCTGACAACACAGAGCATCATGGAGCAAGTGCTGTGTGAAGGAGGTCTGTTTGCATCCTGGCAAATAGAGTCCAAATCCACGGTGTCTTTTATAGAAAAACTGAATGACCACATAGCTTTTCTACTTCCTAAGTTTTTACTATGTCTAAGCAGGGTCTCAGATTCAGAGAAAAGATTTTAACACAAGGATTTTTATAAAATGTTTGACATAGCAGTATTAAAGATGTCGTATTGAAGGGAAAAGGTCTAGACTAAATAAACTTTATGTTCTATACTTAGATTTCTATGAAATTTGAATACAGTGTAAGAAAATCTAAAACAATAGAAATCATAACTGATTGCTTTTGCTAGTCATGGCTAAACTTCATATGATCTTGAATACCCTCCAACCCCCCCCAAAAAAACCCAACATAGTTGGAGTGCTTGCACTCTCCCATTAGACAGTGAATATACAGCTACAATAATTAAAAAAATGTGACATTCTATAATTATATAAATGTGATAGAACAGATCAGAAGGAAATCAGGGGCTAGAGAGGTGACCTCTTCTGCAAAGGGTGCTAGGAAAGCTGGATATTCACTTTTCTTTTGTATTTTTAAGGCAGGGTCTCCTTGTAGCCCCAGTTGGCCTGGAATTCACTCTGTAGACCAGGCTGGCCTTGAACTCACAAAGATCCTCCTGCCTCTGCCTCCCGAGTGCTGGGATCAATAGTCACTTTTAAATGAATGAAGTAGGCAAGGAGTTGTGGTGCACACTTTAATCCCAGCATTTGAGTGGAAAAGGCAGGTGGATCTCTTGTTATTTTGAGACCAGCCTAGTCTCCATAGCAACTTCTTGGCCATCTGTGGGCTCATAGTTTGATGAGCTGGAGAGATGGCTCAGCAGTTAGGAGCACTGGCTATTCTTGGAAAGGACCTGGGTTTGATTCTTAGCACCTATGTGTTGGTTAGCAACCATCTGTAACTCTGGTTCCAGGAGATATGATGCTCTCATCTGACTTCTACTGGCATTGCATGACAGGATTGTACTTGTACTTACATACATGCAGGTGATATAGTCACACACATAAAAATAATAAATACAAATTTTAAAAAGAATCAAGTATCTCACAGGTATACTCAAAACTTAAATAAAAAGGAATCCATACCCTAAATATAGGACCTAAATCTCTAAAGCTCTTGAAAGAAAATAGGGCAATATCATCCTCCTATTGCTGACTTCTAATTGATTGATATTTTCCATATGAAGCCAGTTGGAGGCTGCAAAATAATAAACAATTGTAATTCATAAATATATTTAAAGTTGCTCATCAAAAACACTATTAGAGCAAAATGCATTTTACAGAATGGGAGAACATGTAATCAGTTAAATGATTACATTCTCTATACTTACCAGGAAGTAAGGAGAATGCCTGAGCTTAGCAGCAAGGACATCACCACTGAATTAAAAAATGATCAGAGGACTGAGTAGCCATTTTCTCAGGAAGATATACAGATGGTGGAGAGACTCATGAGACGATGCTCCACATGGTTTATCTTTAGGGGAATCCAAGTGACAAGTGCAATAAAGTTCGATCTCATACCTATTAAGATGTCTACTATTTACAGGCACTCGTGTAGAGATATAGTGTGTGAAATTTGTCAATAGATTGTTAGACTAATATGATTCTCTCAGATTTTTTTTTCCTTGCAAGGCATTATTTATCTCTCCTCTCTCCCTTTACCTGTCTAGCCCTATCTCCATGTCTTCTCCATGACTTCTCCGTCTAAAGTCTCCCCACTTCTCCCTTGGCACTGCCAGTGTCCTATGGCCCCACTTCTCTTGGGCTCCTTTTCCACCTTTTATCCCTTTTATCCCCTCTTTCCTTCTATAACCCTTCTACTCTCCTCTCATTTAGATACCCTGATTTTATCCATTCCTGCCTTAGTGACACCTGCCACCTACTCGCCTTTTTGTCTCAGGTCCCCTCCTTCCCTTTCCCTTCCTGATTCCTTTTCTTTTTTTAAATTTAATTTTATTCTTTTAAATAAAATTAAATTAATTTTATTCTTTTAAATAAAATAAAATTTAATTCTTTTAAAATTAAATTTAAATTAAAATTCTTTTAAATAAAATTAAATTTAAAAAAAGAAAAGGAATCAGGAAGGGAAAGGGAAGGAGGGGACCTGAGACAAAAGGCGAGTAGGTGGCAGGTGTCACTAAGGCAGGAAGAGGGGGCGTGGTAGAATGTAAGGGCTTCGATTGGGGTTAATGGTGAAACTACAACAATATAGACTGGACACTAATTTGATCAACTTGATTGAACATACAAGCCCCCCCTTTCAGGATGGTGGGACCCATGAGCTGTGTGGGCTTGGGCACAACTGCTTGCAAATTGGTTTTACATGAAGGATGCTTGTACTCACAAATTATCACCTATTGTTAAAAAAAAATGAAAACAAAATAAAACAAAAAAGCAGAGAAAGATGCAGAAAACTTACGGCAGAATGCACGATCTGCGATGGGTAGGGGTGGGGTGGGGGAGGAAGGGAAGGGGATATATGCCTGAACTGAATTGGAAAATGATGTATGAAATACACAAAGCATCAATAAAAATAAATTTAAAAAATTTAATTTTATTTATTTTTATGTGTATGAATGTATAGTCTGTATGTAGGTTTGTGTACCCGTGTCGTGCAATGCCGTGGAGGTCAGAAGAGGGCGTCGGATTCCCCTGGAACTGGAGCCAAAGACGGTTCTCAGCAGCCATGTGGGTGCTGGGGATCGAACCCGGGTCCTCTGCAAGAGCAGTCGGTGCTCTTAACCACTAGGCCATCTCTCCAGCTCTGATTCCCTTTCATTTACCTGGTTCCTTCAGTTACATCATGGTATATACTTACATATAAGGATTTGGTGCTAGAATCCTTATATGTAAGTATAAGGAAATGAGGTAGAACATATGACATTTATTTTTCTGAGTCTGTGTTATTTCACTTAGCATAACAGCTTCTCTTTCCATCCATTTACCTGCAAAGTTCATGATGTCATCTTTCTTTACCCCTGCATAGAACCCATTGTGTAAATGTACCAACATTTTCATTATCCACTCATCAGTTGAGGGCCACTTGGGTTGCTTCCAGCTCTTTGCCATTGTGAAAAGAGCAGCAATAAACATGGCTGTGCATGCATCTCTGCAATAGGATGAATCCTCTGGGTATATATCCAGAAGTGGTATGATGGGGTAAAATGGCAGGTTCATTTTTATTCTTTTAAGATTTCTCCATACTGCTTTCTATAGGGGTTGCATAAAGATGAATGCTGTATATCAAGAAACAGTACCAGACTCAAAAGAAACCTTCTTTTGAGTCATTGGCGAGGGTAGTCCAAGAGACTCCCAGAATTACACAGGCTATTGCTACAGCTCTTAATTGCATCCCAGAACCTAAAGGTAAGAGCCTATTGCTGAAGACAGGACATACTTCAGAGACTGGAGGTCATCAATAGATGGTCCAACATCCAGCACAGCACACGACATGGGTGCAACAGCAGCACTTCTATCTTGGGGGAAATCAATGGCTAACTATTTAGACATAAAGCCTACTTAGGGGGAGGAAACTCATGTGTGGTATTCTTATAGCCAGGTGCACACATCTGGAGAGGTCAAAGATCTTAGGGAAATCCACAAGGTAGACACAACACTAGGCTAAGGTAACATTTTACATACCACATCTTTATATTTACAGACATATCCACACTCAGCAAAGAAGCTTCTTTTCTCCAGAGAAGAACAGTACAGAGTCCCACAAGTGGACACACACAAACATGGCCTGTGAATTACTCAATTCTAAGCAAAACATCTACAATGCAACCTCGACACACAAGACCCAAGAACCATATAATAAGGACCCAAGAAGGCATTAACCACCTCTAAGCTCTCATTAAGGAAGCTCCTCCATGCAACAGGAGACCAGAAACTCCAAAAGGCCTGCATGTCTAAACCATGAATATTAGGAGTCTACCGAGTGTGGTTCTATGGACAGGCTACCTATATTCAGCTTCACCTACCCAGGGCTAAAGAATTATCGAGGAAGAAGGGGTGGAAAGAGTGTAAGAGCCAGGGAGGTGATGCAAGGCCAAATAGAAACGAATCCTATAAGCTCCTGAGACCCAATTCAGTGGAACTGGGTATCAGCATGCACAGGACCCATGCAAGCTCAACTGGACAAAAACCCAACACAGTGCTGCAGAAATGGGTAGCAGAGCCCAACCTTGGCTGAGGAAATACTGGCAGCAGATGGTGGTCAGGTGACGAAGACCTGGCCTTTTTTAGAAAAGAGGCTCCGGATAGGCTGACTAAAGCTGAGGGATGATCTGGCTCTGAGGAGTGAGCAGGGAGACTAATAGGGCACAGCTGACAGGAGGTGTGGCCTCAGGGGAGGGGGCCAAGGGAGAAGCAGGCATAATGGCGATGAAGTCTGACTGAAAATTTATGTATGAAACATATAAAAATATTTAAAAATTTTAGAAATTTGAAAGAAAAGATGCCTACTATTTAAATTAGATGATTAATAGCAACTTTAGAGGAGTATGTGGAGAAATTTGGAACTTTGCAATCCTGTTCCTGACAATGAAAAGTGATACAGTCTATGGAAATACTGTCAGTTCCTTAAAAAACATTAAAAAGAATGCTGGGCGTGGTGGCTCATGCCTTTAATCCCAGCACTCAGGAGGCAGAGGCAGGTGAATCTCTGTGAGTTCAAGGCCAGCCTGGTTTACATAGTGAGCTCCAGGACAGCTGGGACTAAAGGGAGACCCTGTCTCAAAAATATGAAAAAATAAAATAAAATGAGAATTTTCATGTGATACTTCACATTCACCTCTGCATATATGCCATGAAGTAAAAGCAGACACTTGAGGTGTTTTCCTCTCATTGTGATAACATTATTAATTGTAGATGAAACATGTAAATGACAGGAATACCCAAAAAATGAATAAAGAAAATGTTGTATGGGTACCATGGAACATTGTTTATTCTTAAAATGGAAATTCTAGCATTTCCTAGGCTACTGAAAATTGAGGACATTCTAGTAAGAAATGTCTGAGTTAACTTCTATGAGGTCCTCAAAGTAGTCGGAAATCCTATAGATGGTCAGATTGTAGTTCCAGGATCTGTGGCCCATAGGGACCAATTAATGTCTAATGGGTATAGAGTTTTATTTTCCAATCCATAAAGAATTATGTCAGTAGTTGGTAGAGATCCACATTAGTGTGAATGACACTAAGCTGAACACTTAAAATGGTCAAGAGGGCATATGTTATGTTATATATATTTTACAACAATGAAATTAACTGAAAAGAAGACATGCTTATTATCTACTTTTCATAAGGGAAAATAAGTCTTTGAGGAAGCACAGGCCTTGTTTCCATTATGCAGCAGAGCAGAAGCTTAAATTCTCATTCCCATACCTTAGACTTTTACTTTATCTAGGCCAAATCTGCTAAAGCAAATGTACTCAGTTTCAAGCAAAAAATAGGACCCTGCACTGCCTTTTTTCTTTGACACACATCATACCTTTTTAGTTAAAACCTTGAGAACAAATGAAGCAGAGTCAAAAAGGTTAATTTATATTCTGTTCAAAGTGTGTATATTAATTTAATGATTGAAAAGTTTTTGTTGAATAAAAGTATGCAAAAATCCTTGAGCTAAGCCACTGAATGATTCCAGCAACAAAGTTTAGTGGATTAGTGGTGACTAACAATTTGTTTTTTTGCCTTTTGGGTAGAATAACATTGTTTTCGATTACTTAAATCAAAATCCCAAATACATGCAAATTTTTATCTGTTCATTTGCTCTGAGTTATAATTTTCTATTTAAAGTCTAAATTGATATTTTCCCTTAAGTTCAAATGTAACCCTCTAGAACATAAATACAGAATCTATGCACAGAGTCTATCCTCAAATAAACTTCTTAAATGTTCATTGTGTTACTTTCCAGACAAACTTATAAATGTGTGTTCTTGCAACATAAAACTATAAAATACTTGTACAAGACTGACTATATATGGATGCCCTATCTTATTCATATGAAAATTAACTTCCATAATGTCAGTTAAAGGCATTAGGTTTAAAAACTTGATAAAGGAAAGTAAATTCTGCATTACCTGTGTATTTTCCTTTCTACTATCATTTGAACTATGTTTGAAGTCCTACCTTTTTTTTTTTTTTTGTCTTTTTAAGACAGGGTCTCCCTGTAGCCCCAGCTGGCCTACCACTTGCTATGTAGACCATGCTGGCCTTGAACCCACAGATATCCGCCTGCCTCTCTTTCTGGAGTGCTGGGATTAAAGATACATGTCACTATACTCAGCTTAAAGTTCTACATTTGAGTCAAGATACCATAAAGTCATTTCAAATCATTCAAATGATTGTATGTTTTAGGATGTCATTTTTTTGTATTTTAAGACAAACAGTTGAAATGCTCTGTTAAATTTCTTTTTTTTTTTTTTTTTTTTTTTTTTTTTTTTNACTGTCAGCCCATGAAAGGAAACAGCCAGAATTGACCAGAATCCAAGACAACAGCTCCAGAGAGAGTGGACTGTTCTGCTTCTCATCCACCTGTGCCCCTTTTCTAAGCCCAGGGAATAATCTGCGGAAGAGGGGGCGTGGTAGAATGTAAGGGCTGCGATTGGGGTGAAGGGTGAAACTACAGCAATGTAGTCTGGACCCTCATTTGATTAACCTGATTGAACATACAACCCCTCACTCCCCGCTGGAAGGTGGGGCTGTGGGGGTTTGGGCACAACAGCCTGCAAATTGGTTTTACATGAAGGATGCTTGTACTCATGGATTATCACTTATAGCTAAAAAATGGAAAAAAAAACTGAGAGAGATATGCAGGACAGTCATGGCAGAATGCATGATCTCGGTTGGGGTGGGGGTGGGGGGGAAGGGAAGGGGAGATATACCTGAACTGAATTGGAAAATGATGTATGAAATGCACAAAGCATCAATAAAAATGTTAAAAAAAAAAAGGAATGGTTTAGCCTACATCTATAAAAAGAGACACAAACTCAAGTGCTGAGAGGAAAAGTAGGCAGCACATATGTGAAAAGCCAGTGCTGTGTGAGATGTGGAGGGCCATGGGTGGATCACACTGCCCAGGTGTTTACCTCAAGATTAGTGAGCCACAAATGTATGAGAGGTTAAAAGATGAAGTCTTCACTGACGTAACAGTCCAGAGCCATACAAAGATTTGAACTATTTTAATGGATTAAAGCTTTGCATCTACTTGAAATTCAATGGCTGTGTCTCTTTTCTAAAGGATTTCATCTTCAAGCTTATAGGAAGACAGCAATAACAGTTGCAGTCCTCAAAGTCAGGACTAACACTATCCAGAAGACAAGACAGTTTGGGGAGCATCTTAGACTATGTAAGATTTCTTTTTCTAGGAAACCCCAGAAAAATCAGATAACATCTTATTACCCCAAATTTTATCATCTTTCTTTGCATAAACAAATCTATGTAAAAACTGTAATTTTGGAAATAGAGGTGTCACTATTCCTGGATTCACAAATGCTATGGTGATGCTCTATAACCAAATGGACACAGGTCTCTTAGGAAGGGGGAGAGGAAGGAATAGCTTCAGGTTGTGAGAATAGTCTGCACTTCTGCTTGGCTTCAAGTATTTTGTTATTAAGGAACATAGGGTTAAATATTTTGGTATTTTATTTTTAATTTAATTAATTAATTTAAATTTTATGTGTGTGAGTATACTGCTTCCATGTGTGTAAGTGTAACGATGTTGTGCAATGGCCATGAAGGTCAGAAGAAAGCATTGGATCCCCTGAAATTGGAGATAAGGATGGTTACTAACTGCCATGTGGCTGCTGGGAATCAGACCTGGGTCCTCTACAAGAGCATGCATTGCTTTTAACCAGTAAACGGTCTCTCCAGCCCACTTTAATCTTTTCAAAGAAACACTAGACATCATGTACTAATTATTTCCAGGTTAAAAAATAATTGCACGGCTAAAGAAAATGCATTGTTCAGACCATATGCAGCTTCAAGCCAGCCAGCAGCAGCATTTGCTTTAAGTTTGGTCTAAAATTTGGTGGAATAGACCCAGAATAATTGGGGAGCAGGAAGATATGAATAGGGTTACCCTATCTACATGCTTGGTCGATGAGAGTGGCATTGCATGGACCCAAAATAAGACCAGGATGAAAATATTAGGACCTCAGGAATTAACTAGAAAGGAAAGAGGGAATTATGACAATGAGACAGTTAACAATATCAACAACCCCAGCTAACCAATCAAGGCTTTTTTCTTTCTTCTAGGATCCTTTCAAATAGCCCAGTTGCCTCTGTACAAACTTCATACTCAACACACAGTCTATAAAAGTTCTGCCAAAACTAAAATCAAACTTCATGCTTCAGTCATGATCCTAAGTCCATTTCACAGCCCATTCCAGTATTCTCCGTGAGGCCCGCTGTTCTGAATACCTTCCTTCTGTCATTTATTGAACTCTTACTATCTGCCACGGACTTCTCAAAGATTAACTTATAAATCTTGTGAGACGATTATTTTTCTCATTTTACAGATGACAACACACAAGTCCAGAAAAGTCAAATGAGTGGCCCCAGGTCAGAGGCCTACCACGTGATAGGCTCAGGATTTAGTTCCAAAGCTGTTGGAATTCCAAGTGTGGGTATTTCAATACAGATTTATTTTTGCCTTCGTGGCTCTATTCCTTCCTAGCGTGTGAGAAATGAGCATCTCCCATTATTTGACATGAACTAATGTTAGCAGAGCTATGGAACCTACCTTCTGGGAAGAAAATGCATATACAGTTTCTAATTCTCCAATTGGATAAACTGCATTCTCTTATTTCACCTGGGAAGCATGTGTGGCAATCTCCCTTCTACCTGTATATTTCTCCCTTCATGTTTTCTTTGCTCAGTTCCTTTACTTCAGGTTTGCCACAGTAAAACTAAGTATTGGAACAGATATTTATTGAGGACTCTGTGCTCCCTAAAAAATTTTCCCACACTTTCCTGCTTTTATACTCCAGATATCCTGGACATACCCCCAAACATTATTATTTGCCAGTTTATATTAAAAGGAAATAAAGTGGAAAAATGGTGTATCATGAGTTTAGGACATTCTTTTAGTTTCAGGGGATTTACAGCTATTGGTAAACAGTAAGAACTATATCTGTGATTTGTTTCTTCCCACACAGTGTTTGTTTGCTCTTTTAGTCACGCTGGCCCACTATCCTTGTTACTGCTGTGTTTTCTGTGTACTTGTGAGCTGAGATCTATTATCGTGAGTCTTTCTTGACTCTGGAGTATATCACATGGAGCTCAGCACTTCTGAGATCTCAGCACAGTATCTTACCCTTCATAGAGTCAGATTTGCTGTATTTCAAAATGTGTGTTCTAATTATTTAAAAATTTAAATATCAGTGGTGTGATATCACTCTTACTCACACACTGTTTTCTGAAATGTATCCCAAGTTCTTATTTTGTCTGCAGAGGTTTGGGGAATAGAATCATACAATAGAAAAACCCATGAGTTCTTTTTGATGTGGAAAAGGAAGGCTCACCATGAAAGAAGCCTTCTAAGGTCTGTAATGAAAACAGAAAGAATAAAGGACTCTCATTCTGTACTACCTCTGGTGTGACTCTTGATGACTTGAGGTTCCTTCATAGTCAAGCACAGAGTCTGTGTCTTAAAAAAAATAAAGACATATTTTGTAAGAGACAGTTTATAGTTTATCAAAAAGCTGCATTACACAGTCTTTAATAAATCATGCTGCATTCACCAAGGGACAAGAAAGTACAACTGTCTAAAACAAAGTAAGCCAGAAATGCAAGAAAATCCTGGACTCTTAGTTCCTAGTTTGATACACAGAGTCCCCATGAAGTCACAAAAAAATTATTGTCTACCAATTTAAAAAGTATTAAAAAGAGACAAAGATAAAGTCATTTTCTTGAGTGAAAGCACAAAGCCTAAATTCTAAAAGATTAAGTATAAATCTTGGTATTTGGCCAATTTTAATATCTTATGTGGTTTAATAAGAAATAAACTAATGATCCCCACTACGGAAGCTAATTTTTTTTTTTTTCATAAAGCAAGAATATTTTTGGTAATAGAAATATGATGAGATCAATGGAGAGGATTCCCAGCTTGTGGCCTCTTAGGCAGATTGCTACTGCCCCACCTCACACCACTGTGGTTGTGCCATTTCTGGCAACATCTTCATCGAACTTCCAGAAGGCAACTCTCAGAGTACTGCAGAAACTAGAGCTCTGACCATGAGGCGTCAAGGGAATCTATATTCATGACCTAACAACTCTAAATGATTTATTGATCTGGTCACATGTATAGTTTCTACAGAACAGGAAAGCTGTCACTCAGATGACCTCTTGCCCCGTACTTGGTGTAGATGAATCCAAGCATGTTTAGCAATTGCTCCTCCAATTGCCAGCAAAGATGAAGTCGGTAGTGAGGTGGACTTCAGTAAGCAGGGAAAGAAGAGTCTAGTAATGGCTCTCTCATTTAGAACACTATTAGATGTGCAAAGAGGGCAGGAGAGCAAAGACTCAAGAGTATTGGGGAATAGAAGGAAGGTAGCTGAACCATATATTTTTCTTCTTATCTTTGGCAGAGACTGGTCCAGGAATGAGTACATAATGACAAAATTTGTCTTAGCTTTGTAAAGAAGGACGGACTTAGCAACTGATTAGCATTCTAGGGTTTAAGAAAATTTACCATTAGGAATATTAGTTTCCCAACTGTGTAAACTGGGAATAATAATATTCAGGCTGGAGAGATGGCCTACTGGTTGGGAGTGCCGACTGCTCTTGCAGAGGACCTGGGTTCGATCCCCAGCACTCACATGGCGGCTGAGAACTGTCTGTAACTTCAATTCCAGGCGAACTCCAGTTCCAGGGGAATCGACACCCTCTTCTGACCTCCGCGGCTTTGCATGACACGGGTGCACAAACCTACATGCAGAAAGTACATTCATACATATAAATTAAAAAAAGAAAATTTACCATTAGGAATATTAATTTCCCAACTATGTAAACTGAGAATAATAATATTCAACAAAATCATGTTGTATCTAGTCACCACAGTGGATGCCACAGAAGTAGATGTTCAATAAACAGCAGTTCTCTTTCTTACTTTTGAGAAACTTCTGTTTTCTATAATGCTTTGTACTATTTCATTTCTCTGTCTATGTAAATTTATGAGTCACATGTCTGTGCTAGTGCTCTAAATTTTCTAGGATATATTTCTGGGCAGAGGAGCTATAAGTAAAATCTGATCAGATTATTATCACAGCATCAGAGCTACTTGATTCTACTCTGAGTTTTGACCCAAAATCTGAAGTTTATTCTCTCCTTCTCAGAAATGATACTGCTTTGTAGTTCATTTTCTTCTTCCTCATCCCTTTATTTCTGTTGATTCTATATTGCAGGGCTTATATTTTAACTAAATAGCTAAACTAATTTTTCCCACCTACTTATTTGTGGTTTTGCCAAGTTCCCAGTTTTTGATACCCACACTCTGAGATACAGTCCCATTTTCTCCTTGCTTATTGCTGGGGACAAGGGACTGTTCTATGGTCATGTCTCCTTGTCAACTTCCTTTAGATCCAATTTATCTATAATTTGACTCATCTTGAATTTGAACAGAAGGAAATTAGCTAAACTATTTGAGGAAAATGTTCACCTACACATTACACACAGTTTAATGCAAGACGATCATAGCAAGAACTGGAAAATTTAAAATAGTCTAACTCCTCCATCCTATGTGTGGCTCTGTCCACACTAAATCTGAGTCATACTGTTTCTACATAGGATTCTTTTTAAAATCACTGTCCTCTTTCCAATTCACTTGATGCCTCATTTTGAGGTCTTTTCACCCCTCACATCTAGACCATCATAACCCTCCTTCCTAGGCTTGTCTGCTGCCAATCAGTCCTCTTGGTTTCCCCTGGACTTATTCTGTGATCCAGATGACATTATGTTATCCACCAGCCATCGTTTGCTGAACAAATAGTTCCCATGCATGGACTTGGATGCCCCTCAATTTTTTTTTTTTTTTGTCTTTCAGTCCTGCCTTTTTCACACTATTTTTCACCCTATTTTTGTTTAAACATATCATTAAATGCATTCTCCTTGCTTTATCTGGAATACCTTTCTCCATCAGAAAATCTCTGCTCATTCTCTACATCAGTTCCCCTATATTAAAATCAAGCATGATTGTTTATTACAGTTCATAGTATCTCAGTGGCTCTGTACACCACCCACTCTAAAATTGTATCACACTTATGAGAAAGGATCTAAGGCTACTTCAATATTGTCTGACTAAACCCAAGAAGTAATCCCCATTTCCATTTAAAGTCTCAACTTCAGCTTAGACACATATGTAATATGCCTCAAACATTCATCTCTGTCCACATGTTGAGCCAGAAATGAACTTGGCTCTGGCCATCTGGCAGTCCCTTCTTATTTCTCAGGTCTCAGTAGGACTTGTCTCTTTCTTGTGAAGCCAATCCTCATTCCAACAGGAGCCTGGACCCCTATTGTCCCCATGCCACATGCCTCTAGTATCACCCTTAAGTCCAGGTCAGTCATGTAGGAGTTTTCACTTAGGTCTTCTCTACTAGTCTGTGATTCCTTCAGGGAAGCATTATGTTTAGGGTGTATGTGTGCTTCTGTTATCTAGTTTAACACTTTCCATCCAATAGGTACTTAATAGATGTTATAAATAAATAGAATAGTCTATGAGGGATAGGGAGATGGCTCAGTAGGTAAACTGCTTGCTTCATAAGCATGAGGACCTGAGCTTGAAACACTTATATGAAAGCCATTACAGCAGCATGTTCCTATAACTTCAGTAATGGATAGGGTGTAGAGGCTGAAGGAGCCTCATACTGAGCATGAGGAAATCAGGTTGAGTGAGAAACCCTGCTTTCAAAATAAGATGAAGAGGAATAGAAGATGGCTAATGTTCACCTCTGGAAACTACATGTGTTTGCATAGGTCCACGAGTGCACACATGTATATACCACACAGACCACACACACACACACACACACACACACACACACACACACACACAGAGTATGTTCTATGAAACCACCCAAATCTTTCCAGGTATAATTAATAGGTCTGTTGCCCATGTTCTGTACTATCCAAGTAGAAAGGACACAGAGTCAGCCTTCCTGGGTACAAATTGTGGCTCTCTGACTTACCAATGAGTAATGTTCTACATTGTTCATCCTCAATATCATCATCTCTAAGAAGTCTTCATTTATGAATGAAAAGACAATACCTTACACGGGTTGGGCTGCAGGTCTTCGATCTTGTAAGTTTTGAGATGTTGTCTTATGAACTCATGACTGGCTCCAGGTACCTTGTTATTACATGTTCTAACTATTTGTTACCATTTCATTTCTGTATTCAAATAATGTGCATATCATTTACCTGGATAATATATATTATATATAGTATTATTACATATATTATATTTATATATTGTATGCACATATATAATACGTATATATTGGAAATTCTTTGGTTTTGTTTAAAACATTTTTAAGTAATTTATCTTTTTATCTAATGCATATGAACATCTTCCCTGCATGTATGTAATGCACCCATCTCATGCATTCCTGCATAGGTTAGAAGAGGGTGTCTCTGCAACTGGAGTTAAGGACAGAGGGTTGTTAGGTTGTTAGGTACAGTGTGGGAGCTGGGAACTGGACCTGGATTCTCCGTCAGAATAGTCAGTGCTGTGAACCCCTGAATCATCTCTCCAGCCTTTTTTGAAAAATTTATTATTAATTTATTTATTTATTTTTATGAATGTACTGTCTGCCTGTAGGTTTGTGCACCCGTGTCATGCAATGCTGTGGAGGTCAGAAGAGGGTGTCGGATTCCCCCGGAACTGGAGTTCTCCTGGAACTGGAGTTACAGACAGTTCTCAGCCACCATGTGGGTGCTGGGGATCGAACCCGGGTCCTCTGCAAGAGCAGTCGGAGCTCTTAACTGCTAGGCCATCTCTCCAGCCCCCAGCTTTTTTTTTTAAATCTTATATTTGTGTGAATATGTACATGTGCAAAGGCATTTGTGTGTGTGTGTGTGTGTGTGTGTGTGTGTGTGTGTGTGCCACAGAGGACAACTTGTGGGAGTCCTTCCTATCTTTCCATCGTGCGAATTGTGGGGATTGAATTTAGGTTGTCAGATTTGGCAATGGATAATTTTTACCTACTGACTCATCTCCCCCAAGCCCCTGAAAAATTTTTTTAAATAGGAGATTAAAATTGATTCTGAGTCCATTTGAATAAGAATGAATGCTACCTGCATTGTCCAAAACATTTGAGTATGTGCCATGATCTAACAGACAAACAACTTGACATTTACTGAGAAGGTATGGGAAGTATATAAAGTCAAACCCTTTGAACTTTATGTGCACAAACCTGGCTGTGCAAGTCAGCAAAAGATTTTTTTCATGTCAATTATGATCCAATAGACAATTATAAATATGTATCCACTTTTGCGAATTGTGGGAAATTTCACTTACTTGAAATAGCTGTTGGGTCAAGATGCAAGATTCATTTGTGTGTTGCTTTGATTATCACACCGAATCCGGAAGTGTCTGCATTGCTTTGCCCCTCCACTCCAAGGCACTGTTTCTCAGCCCTTGGGGAGGAATCTGTACACCCTTAGTCAGGAGACTTATATGGTCGACCAAAAGATTTCCTAGGTTTATCTCTAAATATAGCTTTACTTTGGGCAATTTGCTATAATCAATTTTGAAGAACATTTAAACTCAATTTAATGTTTATTTTCTTTGCTAGATCTTAGAGCCTGCATATATGATGACTCTCATTCAAAGTAGCAGATTATACACCTATTAAATATGTACATGCAAGTAAAATTGCTGTACATCTTATGAGCACAATTTTAACTCAAGAAGACGTATTGCTTTAACTGATGCATTTATTCATTTGCTGTGGATGTTTTTTTCAGAGTATGCATGTATTAAATATAACATTTAGAGAGATTCACTTTGAAAATTCCTTAATTTCCTAACAAAATAGTGCAATTATGAAAATTTCACTAATCTTATATTTACCATTGCCGGTACATTTTATACTCTGCTTTTAGATTTGCAGTAGCTTTACGAGGACCATATTTATTTATGAAATTGTGCACCAGTGGTGTGTTTACTGATATAAGACTGCAATTATTTTATGTTTGCCAATAGTCTTACATTTAGTAAATTTGACAAAGGTAACTTCCTATCAGAGAATAGAAATACCAGTTATGAAGGATTTCTTTATAAGTGCTTGTCTTTGGTGGCGAGAAATTAGGATCAGGATTACAAAAGTGAGGCTGAACCTGCTTCATTTATAATAGAAAGTGTCAGACTTGCTGTAAAGAGGGGCCTGGAACTGTGAACTGAGCCAGGCTCATTCCCAATAAAAGTCTTAAGGACTTGAATGGGTAAAAGTCATGCTTATGAGTGTGAGTCTGTATGAATGCAGGGACATTGAAAATACAGAGGAACAAAAAGCAATGAACAGAAATGCATGCTGGTGTCTTGTGGTTTTTGTTATTATCATTTAAATAAATATTAAAATTAAATTGTTAGCCAGCATTTTAAATTTAAAACTGTACTGCAAAACAAGCATTTCTGGCTTCTCTTTGAAAACCAGACATTCTTTTAAAGACTCTGTATAAGTGATGTCCAGGCCTGAGCATCCACTTCTCCTCTGGATATCCATGCATTGATGTTCCTTCACTCAGGACAACTGCTTTGTGTACTATTTAATTTGGAAGAATTGTAAATTGTATGCCTTTGTGTTTTCAAAGTGTTCTAGTCTGAAGGATGAATCTACTATTGTCCTTTGGGGAGGGGAGGAATCTACAGTCCCACATGCCATAGTTTCTTCCTCTCTTTTATATTAAGCCAAGTTAAAATAGTAATGCCTTAGTGCTTTGCTTCTGAAACTCTTGTAAGTATCCAGTCTCATTCTGGACCAGCAAGGAAAAGCCAGAAATTGGAAAGTTCCATGTATCCTTTCCAATTTCTTGGCTCCTGGTATTGCATCAGGATAAATACATAACAGAGCTGGTGCTACAATCCACAAATGAGACTGAGTACTACTGGGTGAGGAAGAGAATGCCTTACCTGAGATTCCTAGGTATGCTGACTACACTCCAGCAGACCTGTTTGCATAGAAGAATGTCTGGGTTTGGCAGCTTGACTGCATAGGGATTAGCTTGGATGCTGTACTGCGTGAGTTCTGATGGGGGTTTGGGTCATGTGGGGTTGGGTTTGATTGGGAACCATTGTATAAGTTGTACAAATGCTCAATAAAAACAATTACGTAAAAAAATTGGAAAGTTACTGAAGGTCACAGCCATCTTGATGGGAGAAAATTTTCAAGTCATAAGGAACAGGTCGAACTTTAAGATCAAATATGCTGGATAAGCCACAGGATGGCCTACAAAGTGGGTGCCACCGAAGGACCCTGGTAAACAGATCTAAAATTTACTATTGTCCTGATTCTGAAGGACAGATGAAAGAATGTGACAGGTCAGAAAATAATGTTGTCTTTAGCATCAGCTCATTTGACTTAGGTCGTCTATTTCCTTTTTCATTTGTTTTACTGAGGACATTTCACATTTAAAAATTGATTTCTAGCTTATCAAGAAAAAGATCTGGCATGTGAGCAGAATGACACTGAACACAAGCTGGAGTCTGTCCTCCTTTAGAGGGTACATCCTATCCAAACCTCCTCAGTTCCTTGAACCTGACTGAAGGAGTCTGAGTTCTCATCTTTTGAGGGGAAATCGGCAACAACAAGAGTCACATTTAAAAGCAATTTTAAAACTTGAATGAAATAAAGTGCTGGTGTTGGATATAAACAGGCAGTGTAAGAACGGAGGGGCAAGAAGCATTTAGTCTGAATAAGGCAGTGTAAAGATCCATCCATTATACCATTTAAAGACTGGCAATACCAAAAGCATGAAGAGAAATATAAATAATTTCATGAGTTTGATTCACCTATAGTTGTCTACAGTCAACTCTGTCCCACAGTAGCACACAGGAACCTAGAAAGTTATGAGAGATTTAAACACAAGCACACAGCAAACAGGGTCAGATGGGACAGACTTCCAGGCCAGAAGGGCAGCAGTTCATACCCAGGGAGGTTTCTTGCCTTTGAGGAAGGGAGGAGAAAACAGATACAAAATCACAGCAGAAATACAACGAAGCCCAATAGCCATCCCAGGCTGACCTCCCCCACACTTTGGAAGCAAGAGACCAGACTGGCCCAGGCCATCCCCGGGGAATTGGTTCCCATAAAGCACCCCAGGAAAAGCCATGTGTCACCAAGACCAACCCGAGTGCCAGACTCCAAAAGGGTCTCCAGCCAGAGAAACAGAAGCATAGTTGCCAGGTGGTCACACTCAGGAACTTGGGGACTCCCCTGAGTAACAAAGAGCAAGCCAGACCAAAGCTCCTGCCTTTAATTGCTAATGAGAACTTTACTAATAGCCAGAAAAAGGCAGTTCATTTATAGTCCTTTGAGACAGGGCCTCTCTGTAGCAGCTGCCCTGGAACTCACCATGTAGACTGGTCTGGCCTTGTCTCACAGAGGTCTGCCTACCTCTCCCTCCTGGGGCCTAGGACTAAAAGCATGTGCCACCAAGCCCAGCTCAAAAGGAAATTAAAGGTAAAATAGTTACCCTAGGGGAGAAAACAAGACATACTTAAGCTAGTAAAGTCTCCTAGGAAGAGATCACCCAGACAGAGAAAGAGAAGCTGAGCCTCCCCAGCCCCGACCCCTGTCACTATTCATCAGGGATATATAATGGTGTATATATATATATATATATATAATATATATAATTATATAAATGATGTTTTATTTTGGTGCGCTGGTTTTGAAACTTGGTTTAGATAAGGATGACTTAGAGAGCCCTTGCTAAAAAATTAGGTGCCAAGATTCCTCCTTGATCTACGCAATCTGAAAATCTGGAAAGAGGTCTTGACATCTGCATTTCTCAGAGCACAGCAAGTGCTTTTGAGCTGCATGCAAATATTACCAACTGACTACTAAGCTGATTATATCATAGCAGGATTTTACAAAGCTGTTCAACTGTGTTTTATTTGAAGACTACAATAGTCATTGCTGTCTGTGCTATATTAGTGTAACTTCTCTAGGGAGAAGTGATATCTGTTTTCTCTACTGCATTCATGGGAAGAGCTGGGAGTATAGATGTTCGATAAATACATGTTCATTATCTTAACATTTATTCCATGTGGGAATGTTCCAACTTTCACAGAGCCTGAGAAAAACTGGTCAGAAAAATACCAATAATATTACAGTATATTTAGTCTTGATTTGCTTTTCATTTTGAATACAAACTTGAATTAGTCAAAGTCCTTCAGCAAGGGTGCACATCAAGAGACCTGGGAGATAAAAATCTTCCATGTAGATGGTGAGCACTTAACTCTCATCAAAAGTGACTTTTACATCATTTGCCCAAATCTTTGAAACGTTTAAATGAAGACTAAATGAGTTAACCAATGAATGAGTTCCTCAACAAAAATAATTTAGACTTAATGAGTAGATAGATAGTTAGGAAAAATTGATTTATGAATCTGACCAGAGAAAACATTATTTTTACTTTTCTGTGAACTAGCACAGTGCTTCCCACATTTATATGTGTTTTTCTCTTTGATAAACACACACATTATACAATTATTCAGAAATTAGATAATTTAGATAACATACATCATACAGATGTATGTACTAATCTGCAGGTAAATTTTCCCCTTATACTCAAGGAGTAAATGTTACCCTGGAATGACTCTCTCTTTAAAAACTAGAAACACATCTCAATGTGGTACATTTAACTTCTAATCCCAGTGGTCTGGAGGCTACCTTGGCCATCAGCCTAGGCTACAATGAGACAGTCCATCTGTATTAGTTACTTTCCTGTTGCTGAAATAAAATACCATGTCTAAAAGTGACTGATAGAAGAAAGTTTAATATGGATTACTGTTCCAGGGTTATAGGAGCCCACATCATGATGATAAAGCAGGGCAGCAAACAGCAGGCCTAGCATCACAAGCAGGAAGCCAAGAGCTCACATCTACTTCCACCTAAACAGAGCAGAGTGTGAACTAGAAGTGGGACAAGGCTGTGAACTCTCAAAGACCACCCACATTGACATACATTCTCCAGCAAGGCTGTCCCTCCTAAAGGTTCCCTGACTTCCCCAAATGGTGTATCAACTGGGATCCAAGTGTTCAAATTCTAGAGACAGATTCTCATTTAAATCACCATACCATTTCAAATCCAAAATCAAACAATAACCACCAAAAGTAGTTAATAAATACATGTTCATTAGCTTAACATTTATTCCATGTGGGGATGTTCCAACTTTCACAGAGCCTGAGAAAAACTGGTCAGAAAATACCAATAATATTGCAGTTAATGTAATACTTTGTGAATAAGTATTAAAAATATATCTTCAAAATGTATGTGGTGTAAAAATAAATTCTACATCAAGACCAATATATTTTTAATACTTATTCACAAAGTATTAGAATCTATTAAAAAGAAGCCTTCTTAACACATTAATTTTACTCACCTCCTAGCCATTTTGAAATATATATATGTATATATATATGTATATCCACAACATTATATATTTAAGACTATATATACATAGGCACATTTACATGCACACACATAAATATACACATTTTATGTTTTATATAAAGCCAGTGAGTTGAGACTGTTCTGGTGACATCAAAAGAAATATGTGAAACTGTCTTAGCTTCCGGAGCAGGTATATTCACAACATTAGGAAATTTTTGCCTTTTAGAAGGCATGTCTTAAGGATCTCATTGTCACCCTCCAAGATAAATTAGTAACAGTAGATGAGATTTGAATATTCTTGCCAATGTCATACAAGAGAAGGTGAAATTTGGTTTTCTTTATCTTAGAACGATGGAGAAGACCTTAAATCAATCCACTCCAGCATTTGAGGAGAAGACAATTTAGTTTCACAAGTAAAGTAATCAGGTTACTATACTGCCTTGCATCAACGTACTGCAGAAGATCAATTTCTGTTTCTATTTCCAAACTGAAATATTGCAAATGTAAAATTCTTCTCCCATACGTATAAAGAATGCCTGTGATATTTCTATTGCAATTTCTATACACGTTCACTTTCCAGCAGGATTTTGAAAGTAACTAGACCCAGAAAATTGTCAGAAGCTGAAATCTGACTCATAGACATGTTTCACATTTGAGAGGCCCAAAACTCTAAGATTTCTGCCTTGCATTTATGGTGATCTCAAATTACCACAGAGTTGAAATAGTGTTTTTCTAGGCATCTTGAAGTATATATTCCAAAGGGGAAAGATGGAATAGGTCATTATTCAGAACAATTTACTCCAAGATGATGGATCAAAAGAATTGCCACTGAGCAATCACTCGTTCTGAGCCAAGATGGGCAGTGTTTGGAATACAGGTTGACAAGAAAGTCTAAAGTGACATCCATGCCCTGCCAATGCCACCATCATCATGAAGTCCTCCTTTCTCATTTTCTTAACAGAGGTCATAGAGTCTGAGCACAAAGGATAAATGGCTTGAAGGAAATGAAAAAAAATATGTTGCCACAATATCAATGTTGGCACGGAAATCATAAGACAAATATTAATGTATTCATCTTGTTGGTGCCATAAAAGGAGGGATGATTTCAATGATCTGGGATATCACCATAGTGGGAGATTTATAGATGATAAAGACAAAGTTACTGAGAAATATTCTATGAAAAAATAGGTAATTTATGGAAAAGTACAAGACCTGGTCCAAGCTTATCTCCAGGCCCCATTCTCCATGAAGAGCAACTTGTGGAGGCACAATCAGCTGGACGCATGATCTCAATTGCCAGCTGGGTGAATGCATCTCACCCTTTCTGCCAAATTAGATAAAGTGAGTGTGGCAGTGTATTTGGGCCTTGTCTGAGGGAAATCTGGGCCTCTGTGTAAGAGTTCCAAGACGACACCGATGGCCTAAGAAATGTTCATATCAGAGCAACAAATCATCCCATTACAAGTGCCACCTCCACTACCACCACTTGCAGTACTACTGCCTCTGCCACCTTGACTGCCTCCACCACTATAACCTCCACTACCAAGTCTTCCACCTCCACCTCCATCTACCTCCACCTCCATCATATGTACTACCACCTCCACTACCTCCACCTCTACTTCCATCTACCTTCACCTCATCATATGTACTACCACCTACACTACCTCCACCTCCACCTCCATCTACCTTTACCTCCATCATATGAACTACCACCTCCACCACCTCCACCTCCATCTACCTCCACCTCCATCATCTCCATCACCCCCACCTCCTCCTCTGCTTCCTTGACCTCCTCTACCTCGACCACCTCCACCTCTACCATCACCTCTACTTCTACCTCTACCTCTACAAAATATATCTACATCACTCTCTCCAACTCCATTAGCATCACATCTACCACCAGCATCTCTACCTCTTCCACCTCTACCATCATTACCTCCACCAACAGCACTTCCACTTCTACTTCAGCACTACCACCTGTACCACCTCTCCTTCCTCCAGCTCCATCCATCACCTTCACCCCTCCCTTCTCCAGCTCCACCTCCATCATCACCACCATCTCTACTTCCACTACCCCTACTTCTACCTCCTCTAGCTCCAACACTACCACCTTCATCATCACCAATTCAATCTTTTCTTTCTCCTTCACTATAACCACTTTTACTACCTTTACTAAAATTATTGCTACAACCACATAAGCACGTTGACAAGTTTAAAAATCAGGTTGGTGAAATGGCATAAAAAATATAAAAGCTTTTGTTACACAAGACTGACAATTTGAATTTTATCTCTGATCTCTGGACCCACTGTTGAGGGAAAGAACTAGCTCCTGAACATTGTCTTCTGACCTCCACATGAGTGCTATGGCAAATGCATGCCCAAACTCACACATATAGATCATACAAACACACACACACACACACACACACACACACACACACAAAGCAAAGCAAAGCAAAGCAATACCAACAATATATTTTTTATAAAAAGTTAAAAATGAGAAAATCTTCACATAGTCATGGTGATGCACACTTATAATCCCAGGTACATAGAAGGGCAGTAAGTGCACAGTCAACCTGTTCTACATAGTGGATACTCTATGATAAAAAGAAAAAAGAACAAAAAAGTCTAACAGAAAGTCATAAATAATGAGAAGGGAAAAAGAGAATAAATGCTTTCTTATAAAATAAGATCTGACAAAAGATAAAATCAAACTTAAAATGAATCCTATTGAATTTTACCATATTTATAAACCTCAGACTATTAACAAAGCTTCTCTTAAGGGGGAAAAGGGGACTTTAAAAGACTAACTGTGCTGTTTCTTCTCTGTCCACATCACCCCTGGCTTCCTCTGCTGAGGTAGATAGTGGTGAATACATGTTTCAACCCAAATGGAGCCCGAGGTGTGATGGCATTTACAGGACGCGGCTAATAACGGCTATGGCTTTTCATGACATCTCTTTGGTATGCTTCAGCATGACCTTGTCAAAGTTAAAAGCTTATAAAATTCCTATTTACTTTTTATGGCATTACAATTCTGCATAACAGTGCTTAAAACAAAAACACAGTATAATTATATTGTCAATCAAGCAGCTAAGAAAGGCATTTTTCAGCAGCCTTATACCTAGCAAACTGTAAATAATTTATAAAACCAGAAGTCATGACTAAGTGGCGGTGTTTGGGGGCCAGTTGAGCACTTGTCATAGTGCCTGGGTTTAAGAGCGCTAGGCAAAAATCACTGCTTGTTTACTCTGATCCTCTGAGTGTAAAAAATTGTCATTTGTGCCTGTCGTCTTTCCATTCGGGCTCTAATAAAAATATCAAATTGTCAATAGAAATTTGAACAGGTGTACAGTGAGAGGAATAATGATGTTTTATTCATATGCATTTCCAGCCCATTTAACATCATCCAACAAACAACAAAAAATATTTTCTTCATTACCTCCAATTAATGTAAATGTCAAATGTGTTGAATATATTAACACACTGATAATTTGTTGTGTTGATTGATTTGCAGAATGTTTTGGATTAAAGTAACAATTTTTCTTACTTGACTCACAACCTTGTGTTGTTATCCGTCACCTCTGGATTATGTAAATAGCAAATTTGTTTCCATTAGATCTCACATTCATTCTGGTAAATAAGATTTCAAAGTGTCAGTGGTTTTTGAGATTTCCAGCTCTTCCATTATCATCAGTTATTTTATTAATCGCTGATAAGAATTTATCAGTTCGGTAAAATATACATTTTTTTCATGTTAGAAGCATAAATTTCAAATAATTCATTTCAAGTTTCTGCATCTGGTTTGCACCTTAAACTCTACCTAGAATCCAGATAGCAGCATTTGTCTTTCCCTTATACTGTAGTAACCAACAGGCACGTTGTAAAGCTTTTCAGTAACTGGTTTCGTGTTACTGTTTAATTCTTCTGCTCAGTATTTAACCCTCCCTATAAGCACATTTAGAATTTTGTAAAAAGTGTGGTCAGTTTTCAAACATAAGATCTAATGATATGTTTAATAGATTTCTTAATATGATAAAGAAAATTTTAATTTAGATATCAATAATTTTTAGACCCTAATTAAATATAAGTGTGGAATATAGGCAGTTTGCTTCTCAATTCAGGAGGAAAGTCTGGTTCATTATTTAAACTAATATATTCCAATTATGTAGCTGCTTCACTTAACCTGCCTATGTTATATATGAAATGTGAATGGCCAAAGGGTCTCTGAATATGTCTGTCTGGAAGAATCCTTGCCTCTGTCAACTTTTAGTGACTCTGAGCAATAGTGTGGCTCTCCATTCTATGAAATGGGGATGATATTTATTATGATGTATTCATGAGAATGCTAATGTTTGTGAACACTGAGCCAAATATAGGACTTATGGCACATAACCAACAGCTCCTTTTCCTTGGTCTTTCCTTCTCTGCTTTATCTCCTATATGTAGACACCATGTAAACATGGACATCCTGTACATGTCACAAAATGTGATGTTTTAGAGTGCATACCTCTATATGTGACTGGCAATAATTAAAAGCTAATCCCTTGCCTTCCTCGCCGGGTGTGGTGGTGCACGCCTTTAATCCCAGCACTCAGGAGGCTGAGGCAGGCAGATCTCTGTGAGTTCAAGGCCAGCCTGGTCTACATAGTGAGCTGCAGGCCAGCTAGGACTAAAAAAAAAAAAAAAGCTAATTCCTCAAACAGATAACAGGAATAAAATTCTTTAGTTTTCAAAGCCTTGCTGAGTTTCTAGTCTGAACTCTCATGTAAGCTTAAACTCTGTTGAATACTGTTCTTCCCCACCTCCCTCCAGGAGCCTGTGTGGAACTCCAAGTGGCAGGAGGACGTGTAGTGGGGTTGCTGGTAATGTGGGCAGTAGTGTTACAACACCCCTGTATCACCACATGTCCAGTATCCATCCAATTTCCTTCCATGTCATTTGTCCAGGTGAATCAGTTTGCAGTTCCTCTTAAGCATTCTGTAAGGCCAGCCTTTCTCAACCACATTAATATCAGGCTGAGCCACACTGGCCTAGGATGGCAGTGAGGCTCTATTAGCACCTTGAATCTCATTTAGCTCCCCTGTATTGCCTTATTATTTCTGGCCCTAGTCATTTCTCCTAGGTGTCTATCTAGGAGGCAAAGCCCAAGACCCCTATAATTTGAGATTTCACAAACATCTTGGGAAATGTCCTTTTACCTCCTTTCAGCCTACAGCTTGGGGCACACAGATCAAGACATAAGATTCCAGTTGATGAGATGAATAGGGGATAAAGGGATCATCTGAGTTTGATCCCAGGGTCCCACATAGTGAAAAACAATAATAATAGACTCTTGCAAGCTGTCCTGTGACCTCTACTTGTATGTACTGTACCCATGTCCCTTCAACACATACTGGTTAAGTTAAATGTAATAGAAGTCAATCAAGAAAATAAAATGGCATAAGGTGTCCCTGTTAGTCACCTTTCCATCATAACAGCAAGTATTGGAGACGATCAGTTCATGAAGATAGGTGTATTTTTGGCTCCTGGTTTTGGAGGCTTCAGTCCCTGATTGTACAGGCCTGCTACTTTGTGCTCTTGGATTGTGTAAATGGCAGGAAGTACAAGGTAGAGCAGAACAACTCCCCAGACGGCCAAGGAGCAAAAGAAAGTCAGAGGGCTAAGTCCCCCAATATCACTTTCCAGTACATTACCCAAAGAGCTGACGCCCCCCGACTACACCCTACCTCATTAAGGTTCTGCCACCTCCCATTAGTGCCCTGCCAGGGAGGAATCCTTTAACACAGGGGCCCTAGGGAAACACCCAAGTCATAGCACCTCCCCTTTTCAGGGATCCATGTTTCCATTCCCCTCCTTTCTCTACCTATGGGAATTGTAAGAACCTGATTCCCACCAGGCAGTGCCCTAGTGTTCCCCTCCCGAATTTCATCTAGGTCCTCTTAAAACTAGAGTTTTGAAACTCATCCGGGAATTCTGTGGTATCATTCTGTCTCTTGACGTAGTGATACAAATGCTAAGGTGATAAAATGGACATATGGTCTTATTATATGAATAAATACCTCAAACACACACATATCAGGTGAGAGCTTGCTACACATGGCTTCAGAAATACATCGACAAGTGCCAACACAGAAGAGAATTGAAGCCATGGAAATAAAGTACGGACACTCACTCTGTTAACTACTAATCTATGACCTTCCACCACTCTTCCCAATTATTTGTGCCTGAGAAGCATGGGTTAGTAACAGATTAAAGAGGGAAAGCATTGCCGGGTGTGGTGGCACACGCCTTTAATCCTAGCACTCGGGAGGCAGAGGTAGGTGGATCTTTGTGAGTAAAAGTCCAGCCTGGTCTACAGAGTGAGTTCCAGGCCAGCTGGGGCTACAGGGAGACGCTGTATCAAAAAGACCAAAAAATATATTATAAATAAATAAAGTGGGAAAGCAAAGAGAAGAGGAAAGGAAGAAGAGGAGGAGGAGGAGGAAAAAGGGAGTCAAGACTGAAAGAGGGATGTCTAAGCCAAGGTTAAAGAAGGGCTTACCAAGGAAGCAGACACTACTTTGCTTGCCTGGAATGCCCTGGACACATGACGTTGTCCATCACATAGCCACAGAGCCCAGCAAGACAATACCTAATGTTCAGTTTCCATAAATGCTATCCAGTTTATAAAATGGATTATAAAATTGTAAGAGAGTTTTTGGGCTCCATCAATTAAGACAGATTAATCAACAACCCCAAATTTTCTCGGTGAGCAAACATGCTAACCACAGAAGTTTAATCCCCAGGACCTGTATAAAAGGCTGCATAGCATCCTGTTTCTGTAAACCCAGAACTCTTACTGGGAGATGGGAGGGAGAGACAGGAGAAGATGCCACAGCTCACATGCCAGCTAGCCGGGAGCACCTCATGCAACAGCAGAAACAACGAAATGGAAGGCAAGCACTGAGTCTAGAAAGTGGCTCTGTGACCCAAGCACACACACACACACACACACAACCAAGCAATCTATCAATTAATCAATCAATAAAATTAATAAATATATAACAAATATATATTTAAAAAACATATTTAGGGGGCTGGAAAGATGGCCTAGCGGTTAAGAGTGCAAACTGCTCTGGCAGAGGACCTGGGTTCAATTCCCAGCACCCACATGAGGGCTGAGAACCGTCTTTAACTCCAGTTCCAGGGGAATCCAACGCCCTCTTCTGACCTCCACAGCGTTGCATGACACGGGTGCACAAACCTACATGCAGACAGTACATTCATACACATAAAAAATAAATAAAATAAAATAAAACATATTTAGAAGCATTTAAGTGCCCACATGTCTTCACACTTTTGTTGACCTGAGTCATATCTAGTGTCCCCTGCCTTGAAGTCCTACAGTGTCCATGAGGCCCAAGTTTAAGAGAAGGGCATGACAAATAGCAGCCCATGGCTGAGCTGTCAAGAGACTCCTGCGGTGTGTGCGCAGCCAACTTGCTAACATGAGCAGTCGCTCTGGTGACCTGGTGGTAGCATCAGGATTTCTGTCTTAATGTCTTTTGTCATCAGTGTGACTGTAGTAGTCTGGTCAAATTTCATGTGTCACTGACTTAGTCAATCAGGAAAGCATTCTGAATGCTTAGAACCTTTATGAACAGCATTCCGAAAGCAATATTCTTCCCAGGCAATCTAGAATCACAGGACAAAGTCATAACCCCTAGTAAGCAGTGTAAAACAAGAACATCTGGTAATGAGGTTTCTCTCTGGCCCATGTTCTGAGATGTGGAATGAACTAAGAAATTCATTGCATGTTAAAAATATATATATACATATGTATACATGTCCATGTAGACACACATGGTTATACTTAATTAAGAAATTACTGCATGGTTTATATTTTGTGCTTCTTAAAATAGCACTTAACATTCCTCTGTATTTTTCCCCACTTTGTGGACCATTGTCTCGTTGATGATTAATTTGGCCTGGCATATGGATTCATCCAAGAAAAGCGATGGGTGGCCATATATCATGTCTCCTTTTCCTAATCAGAAAATAAATTTTTCTTGAAATAAAAAAAAACTTGCTTACCATAAGAAATCACAAAAATAATCACAGATTGCTGAAAAACAAGTGATTCATTGTCACCCTAAAATGCAAATTGTGTGAATAATCTGATCAGATTGAAAACAACAACTAAAAGCAATTTGTCATGGCATTTAAAAGAATAAAGCATGGCTCATTGATGAATAAACAACAAATGTTTCCTAGTGATTGCCTAGGTTTAGAAAGAAACGGGAGGTTTAACAGGAAGTTGACAGTTACTGTAAGGTATTGCTTAAGGCCAATCAAATGGAGACATGCAAATTCTAAAGCTGTGGTAACAGCAAGCCAGGCTTCAGTTGAGATTTTGCATTATATAATATTAGGTTTGAAGTGCAGTTGGAAGACACTCTGTGGTAATAAATATTATGTTCAACGCTTTAAGGCAGCACTTCAATAGGCTCTTGAGACTGACTACAAGACTGGCAGAGCCTAGTGGCTCCACACTGGAGGGCCATTGTGCCAATTCCAGAAATATTTTAGAACAAACCAGGAACTTTCTTTTATTTCATATTCTATCTACAAATTAAAAATAGCCTTAGAGGTTTGGAATAAAATAAAGTGGCCTTTAGAAGTTAATACTAGGTCACAACTTATTCATTAGACCCAGACTTAAATATTTTCAGTATTCATTATGACTTTTATAGTAGTCAGAATTTCCATTGAAGAAAATTATATTAAGAAATTTTCTAACAGGGCAACTAAGATAAGATAGTTAAGTGATCAGAATGTGGATACAATAAGAAATATGATAGATGGTCAAAGCTAACCCTTTGCAAATTATATTTAACTCATGGAGAGATTTGGAAATTATTTTTCCTGACTAGCATACCATGCTAAATATTTAAAGAAAAGCAATTGCATGTAAGTTTGGGAAGTAAACCACACACTGAAGAAGATCTTCAGTTTTTTAATAGTGAGTACTTTGCTAAAGATGATGATGTTTAATTGCATATCGATCCTGGGATTCTTTTCTATTCCACAATCTATCCATCAGTGGAAAACATTAGCCAAACAATCTGTGCTTACTGCTCTGTTATAGCTTGTGGTGGTCTCATATGTAAAAGGGTCACTTTTGAGTCATTTGCAATAATGCTTAAGAGCAAGAGGTTAATTTATGGCAGAAAAATCATTAATGTGTAATGTGCATTAAGATGGTTAGTTATATAATATTTTAGATAAGAAGATGATTTTTTTAAATTTATTTTTTATGTGTATGAATGTACTGTCTGCATGCAGGTTTGTGCACCCGTGCCGTGCAAGGCCGTGGAGGTCAGAAGAGGGTGTCGGATTCCCCTGGAACTGTAGTTCTCCTGGAACTGGAGTTATGGATGGTTTTCAACCACCATGTGGGTGCTGGGGATCGAACCCTGGTCCTCTGCAAGAGCAGTCAGTGCTTTTAACCGCTAGGCCATCTCTCCAGCCCTGAGAAGACAATTTTTAAATATAAAGATTACGTTGCCTTGATATTGATCGTGATAATGTTCAGATTTTTGCTGAAGGCAATTTTATAGTCAGATCTCCAAAGACCATAGGAAAAACAGTTTATAATAAGGTCATCAACACAAACTAAAACACTTATTTAAAAAAATCCCAATTTGTTTTAAACATAAGTACAAGATATGCTATCAATATGCTTTTCAGAACTATATTGTGATTTGAATGAAGACTGATATAAAATGGTGAAAATCTACAATCTCACATGCTTCAACGTATTAGAGAAGAAAACAGAAAAAGTTAAATGCTTTCTGATGAAGTTGTCAAAAGCATGTGACATTCATTGGTCTATTTTAAAACCACAAAGAGGGGCTAGAGAGACGGCCTAGGGGTTGAGTGCCAACTGCTCTTGCAGAGGACCCAGGTTCCATCCCCAGCACCCACATGGTGGCTGAGAAGCGTCTTTAACTCCAGTTCCAGGGGAATTCGATGCCCTCTTCTGACCTCCAAGGCATTGCACGACAAGGGTGCACCAACCTACATGCAGACAGTACATTCATACATATAAAAATAAATAAAATTAATTAATTAAAAAAAAGAAAAACAAGAACAAAAGGTAACAAGCTTCCAATGCTGGAGAACCAGGTTAAATAAAGGCTGTCTCATGGACAGAAATTTGTTTAGTGAATACTTATTGCTAGATGGGATTTATTGTGGGAAACATTTCTAAGAAAGAAATATGGACTAAATTGAATACTACTTAAACATTTCTAAGCAACAAAAATTTGATTTGAAAAACATTGCTTCTAATGCATTCTATAAAATGTAAAATGCACAATGAGTCAAAGATTGTTCTGTGTTTAACTCTGAGCTTTCTCCTCCCATTGTATTAACAGCATCCCATACAGAGGAGAGGTAATGACAACAGTTTTCAAATAAAAGTTTGTGATGACTAGCAATAATTGTCAACCTGACTGAATCTAGAATCTCCAGAGAGATGATCCTCTGTGCATGCCTGTGGAGGATTGTCTAGATTTCATAAAATGAGGGGGAAAGACCCGCCCACTGGTGGTGGCAACATCCCTTACTGGGATCTTGGACTGAAGAAGTAGAGAAGGCAAGCTGATCACTACTGATTGAATATGTACTGCGACCAACTCCTCCTGTTTTGACTTCACTGTCATGACCGTCCTACTTAAGTTGTAATCTAAAATCAA
The DNA here is from genome assembly GCA_009823505.1 of Rhizomys pruinosus. Taxonomy (NCBI): domain Eukaryota; kingdom Metazoa; phylum Chordata; class Mammalia; order Rodentia; family Spalacidae; genus Rhizomys; species Rhizomys pruinosus. Next base: position 2,998,309 of record VZQC01005070.1, on the reverse strand, counting down.
CCTTCCTTCTTTAAGTTGTATATGTCAGAGTACTTTAACAGTATCAAGAGAAGAAACTAAGGCAAAGGTAATCTTTACCTTCTAGACTTAAATGCATACAATTTCATGAGCATTTAATGAAATCAGAGGGCATGACATGGTGTTTATGGGTACAAGATTTATCAAGATGCCTCTAGATACTTTATGTAAAAAATAATAATTAGAAGTGAATGACGGGGCTGGAGAGATGGCCTAGCGGTTGAGAGTACTGACTGCTCTTGCAGAGGACCTGGGTTCGATCCCCAGCATGCACATGGTGGCTGAGAACCGTCTGTAACTCCAATTCCAGGAGAACTCCAGTTCCAGGGGAATCCAAGACCCTCTTCTGACTTCCGCGGCATTGCACGACACGGGTGTACAAACCTACATGCAGACAGTACATTCATACACATACAAAAATAAATAAAAATTTTAAAAAAGAAGTGAATGATATGGAATGTGTTCCCCAGATTGAGACCTAAAAGTAAACAGGATCCATGTTCTCAGAGAGGCTTTAGTCGGAAACAGAAAAACAAAACAAAATTGTTTACACAGTGGTGATGAGGAAGCAGCAAAGGCAATCAATCCCACTTAGGTCTTGTTACAACATGACTAGTGTTGTAGAATAGTGAGAAGTTCTTTCATTTCCACTGGGCAGAACGTACCTCGCCAAGGTCTGGCAATGGAAGAACCATACAGTTCTGGGGAGGTCTGGCCAATCTCAGATGATGTGCTTACATGTTTTGCAGTCTAGCAGGAATAGACTTTTGAATGAATATTACAAATACCTCCCCAGGGCTCCCAGACATACCAACATAAGGACAAAGAGAATAAATTACAGCAGACTGGAAGTTCTGCTACTCAGGTAAGGGCAAGGAGCAAGGAAGACTTCAGGTGGTTATTAATTAGCAATTAATTATTGCATACATGTAGTGGCTCTGACAATATTATAGGGAACAAACAAGACACAACAATTAAGAAATAATTAATTAGAATAAAAATACCCCAGGTCAATGTCTGGTCTCCACACACAAGTGCAGTTGCATGCACCCCACCTGCACTTACACGCACACACACACACACACACACACACAGAGACAGAGACAGAGATAGAGTTATAATTACTCAAGTAAGTAACCAATAATAAGTCAGCCAAAGATTCCAGATAAGGAAAGCCAGTGCTCTGAATTCCTGAGTGAATTTCCATTTAAGTAGAGACCAGAAAATACGAATAGGAATGAGGATTTGAAATTGAAGATGAGCCCTCCAGGCGAGAGAAGTAATTTGTATAGAGGCTTGAGGCTATGCCTGAGCTCCAGTCAGTTGAGATCTGGATGAAATGGTTAGCGTTTACGGGATCAGCAAAGTAAATGATGAGACTAGAGAAGCAGGCAGAGCACAGGCTGTAGAGAACTTTGAGTTCAGACTTGTCTTGAAAGTACTAAACAGTTACTGAAAAATGTCATTGTTGGGGCTGGAGGGATGGCCTAATGGTTAAGAGCTCAGACTGCTCTTTCAGAGGAACCGGGTCCGATCCCCAGCAACCACATGGTGGCTGAGAACCGTCTGTAACTCCAATTCCAGGAGAACTCCAGTTCCAGGGGAATCCGACACCCTCTTCTGACCTCCGCGGCATTGCACGACACGGGTGCACAGACCTACATGCAGACAATACATTCATACACGTAAAAAGTAAATAAAATTAAAAAAAGAAAAATATCATTGTTACTTTTATAAGTTCATTCCCATCATAATATTGAAGATAGTTGGAAGAGATAGACATTAGAAGGGAAATACAGGGTATGGTGGTGCACACCTTTAATCTCAGCACTTGAGAAGCAGATGAACCTCTGTGAGATTGAAGCCAACCTACTAGCAAGTTGCAGGCTAGCAGGAGCTGCAGGGAGAACCTATCTCAAAAACAACAACACTAACAACAACATCATCAACAAATTTGAGAAATATCAACACTGATTATCATGGACCCAGATGTAAAAAAACAGACAAATGGAGAAATGGAAAAGCATTCGAGAAAAATGTAAGCAATCAAATAAAAATTACATAATTTATGAATATGAATAATTAGAAGAGTTCATTAACAGAACACATATTATTGGCTTGGAGTATAATGGTATAGTCAGCCCTACCCCTGGGCTCAGCTCCATAGGATGGAGGTTTGAGTAAAGACTGTAGACCACAATCCATGGGGCTGTGTCCTTATTGATTCCAGTACACCACACTTGCCTACTTTTTCTTAAAATTCTCATAGCTCCTTGTCAGTCCCTTTGGGTTACTTTCTGGACTCTCCAGCCTCTCCATTTAAGGGTACTCCCAAGGCTTATGTCTGGACCTTGGGGTTCTTCTACCTATGTCTACTCCTGTAATAATCCTCATGGCTTCAGAAATCATCTATGAAGGGAGAATTACAAACATGCAATTTCCATTCAAATATCTGTAATGAATATATGCAGTGGGCTTGCATCACCACTGGGTACCTATGGTGCATCTAAAACACTGCCCTGAACTGTATCTGAAACTGAGCACTTGTTATCCTCACCTGCCTCTTTCAGCTCTATCACACAGCTTCATACATGATCTGTGTCTTGGCTGGTCTCCATTCTTCCTCACTTGCAATTTGGTTATCAAACCCATCTCAGCATTGGAAACCTAAGGAACAAATGATCTCCAGTTTTTCAGTGAACAAGGAGAATGATGACAATGGCTATATCATGATGCTAAAAGGGTAGATGAAAAGCTGTAAATGGGTTGTAGATGTGCTTGGAACATTTCTGCTTCAGAGCCTTCCCAAGTCCTTATTGATCTAATGCTTTACCTTAGATCCTAACAGGACCAACTCCTTCACTCTCTTAGTAGGGCCTACCCAGGCCTCTCTAAAGTTTCATTTTCCTCCAATAGTACTTTTTTAGAAAATTGAGAGGTTTTAAAGATTTATTTTAGTTTGCGTGTATGAATGTTGTGCCTGCATCTACGTATGTTAACCTTCTGCATGCCTGGTACTGGTGGACACTAGAAGAAGGCTGTCTGCCTAAACTGGAGTTACAAATGGTTGTGAGCTGCCATGTGAGAGTGCTGAGAAATAAATCCTTCTGCAAGAGCAGAGAGCACATGTTCTTGGTAACTGATCTCTCCAGGTCCTCATGTAGCTCAGCCTTGCCTCCAACGTGGTGCTAAATATCCCAGGATGACCTTGGAGTTCTGATTTTTCTGCCTCCACTTCCAAATGATGGGATTATAGGCATGTACCACCATGCCTTGTTTATGTGGTGTTGCGAATGAACCCAGGGATTTGTGCACGCTATACAAACACTCTGTTAACTAAACTATAGCCTTAACTCTCCCTCCAGCATTTCTTATAGCCTTCCTCTTTTTCTTTCTCAAAAAAATCAGCCCCTCATCAGTGCCCTCTAGAATTTACTTATCTACATTACTTTGCTTGTGCTCACACCAGAGTGTGGTTATGACAAATCAGGCTGTCTCTGTTCTTTATTCCATGCTTGGGCATATCTCCACCACCTTTTTGTAGAATGAGCAGATGAAATCCTTAACTACAAAGGATTTGAGTGAAGGGATAATTGGAAGAAATAATGCACGTGATGTGTGGTCACTGCCAGAAGCTCATTTCCCAGGTCTGGCTGGGTCTTTCTGAGAAATTATTAACACATTTTCATCCCAAGAAATTCTAGAGTATTTTACAGAAAGCTATAAAATTGTATTACAATTAGACATGCATGCAAAAATGCACCTTGAATAAAAATAGATTAAAATTTCAGAATAATCTTTCTAGAGGATAGGATTATTTTCTTCAAATGATGGAGTTTATATATCTTTAAAAATAAAGTATCAAAACTTGATTCCCAAGCGAGGCACTGTAAAGAGAAATAAAATATTTTCAAACATCCATGAAATGATGCTATTATCTCGCATCCCTGAGACTCCATTTCTCTCTCCAGCAGTTCAGCAGAGAATGTCATGACAAAAATCCTGCCCTCGACCTATGGGATAGAGATTTGCTGTATTCCAAGGACTTTGTTTAATGAAGCAGAGGTCTTACTACTTACAAATGTTAAGAACTTAGGCTTAGTCCAGAGAAAATAAAACCACTGAAGTGAAACTTCATTGGAAATCATGTTAAGAATTTGGTGTGGACTTTTCCCAAGGCTTCCTTTGTTGTTAAAGAAAAAGGATATATGGAAAGAGCAGAGTGTAGAAAATATCTTATCTTCTCATTTAAAATTCATAAATGCATAGTTAATAGAAAAAACATTGCAAATTAGATATATTGGGCATACAACGAAAATATATTTATTTGACTGTATCTTAGGGTATTTTTCTTTTCAAGGGAGTGCACAGTTAATGAGTCTCAGTTGTTTTGTTATACTGTATCATTTTCTAGCAGTTCATAAATTATACAACTCTCCCCTTGATTGTCTACACCTTCTTTTGCTTCCTTTTTCTCTGTTTACACATTCTGAGTTTATGTCAGCCAATTATAAACAGAATCAAAAATCTTCCAATGCCTGCTAATATATACTACAATGTGTTTTGTAATATTTCCTTGCGGTTGTGTTTTCTCTTCACAAATCCATCAACAGTCTAACATTTCTTTTTGCCATCACATGGGCTTGGCATTTTTAACTAGCCAGGGATTAGCTTTCTTTGTGCTCAGGAAGCATTAAAGCTTTGTTGAACAAAAGAGCTTCTCCTGACCTCTGCTAGAAAAATGGAATATGTCTTCAATCATGCTCATTTTATTAATGGATTTTCCATTTGTAAGTCTTTCCCCGAATCTCTTCCCTGTGGCTCAAACCATTGGGTCTATATATGTGATAAGGTCTAGAAAAATCATTAATTGTACCCCCCCAATTAATAAAAGTTGTAGTTACATTTAAATTATAGCACATAAAATGTAGGCTAATTGGTTACTAACTTAGCTAGTTTTATTGGATGGTAGTATATAGATTACAAGGTCATATTCATCAGGGGTTGGATAATTCAGGAATAAAATATAATCCAGATGAGTGCTTCACATTCAGGTCTAATATCAGAGAAATATTAAGGTCACCACTTTTGATAACTAAACCCTTTTACATGAAGCCAAGAGTAAATTTGTTTAAATGTTGTGAGTATATAAAACAAGTAAGGGATAAATGGATAAACTGCATCTGGCATATTCATGACACAGTAGAGAACAAAATACTGATACATGCTATAAAGTAGGCAAACCTCACAAACACTATGCAGAGAAGCCAGACACAAAGGCCACATATTCTATATGACAGTTTATATAAAATTATTTGAAAAGGAATACTGATGTACTTTGGAAATAGACTAGGGGTTACTAGAGCTGGTCATGGAAATGAGCATTAAGAAGGAAGGTAAGAAAAAAAGGAAGGATGGGGGAAAAGTAAGATAATCTTAAAACTCTGTGTAATTAATAGAGCATAGTCAACTGCTGATTCATCACAAGTAAGAGAAAAACAAAGTCCTGAGAGTCTCCAGGAGCATCTCCTTCCAGAAACCTGTTGCACTGTTGGCCAGCTCATTCATAACCTGTCCTCTGTTACTCTACATCAGCAATTGCAGGAAATAATCCCATTGATATTTGTTATATTATTTCTCTGAAGCTGAAGATATATTTAGTATCCTTCCAGAATACACACCTATAGTTTCATCTTTTTTTTTTTTTTTGCTGTTTTTGAGACAGGGTCTCCCTGCAGTTCCAACTGGCCTGAACCCACTTTGTAGACCAGGCTGGCCTTGGACTTACAGAGATCCACTTGCCTCTGCCTCCCAAGTGCTGGGATTAAGGACGTGTGCTGCCGTGCCCAATAGTTTCATCTCTTCTAAAGCACCATGAAGAAGTAAATATATTTTTACATTCAAATTAGTAACACCGGTAATACGCCCCAAGTGATTTAAAATATCTTGGTGGAATTTGGTAATTTCATAGAAAAGAAATCATGGAGCCACTGTACAAGTCTTTGAAAGCTGCTCTTGGCTCATTCTGCAAATGTGTTTCTGCAAGATGACCTGAAGTTGTCTTTCTGTGCAGCTGCCTTATGCTCATTTTGAGGACCTTATTTCCCATTTGTCTCAAGAGTTTTACTGAGAGTCTCATTTTCCTATTGGTTTGTTTTTTTTACTCATTCTAGAGATTTGAATTTTAGTATGAACAAACAACTGGCTTGATTTGAATACTTCCTTTTGAGATCTATGATTTTATGGTGGGGGACATTTTAATGTAATTTTTCAATTCTGCTTACAAACTTGAATTTAGAAAGATAAACCATGTCCAAGGAAGTCGAGCTATTGACTTTGGTTTCATGGAAACTACTCAATAACTGGTAGAGATCTTTGCACCCAAAATGCAAACTCTTAGTCCCAGTGATAGATTTCCCTAACATAGGTAGAATTTGGAAAGCTTGCTTCTAGGGCATATCATTCATGGAAGAAGAAACTCAGGTTTTCTGGCTTGGTGGCAACAGCTGGAGGATGAACGCTTGAGGAAAAGAATGGCAGAATTGAAGCTGAAGCTGGCCTGGGCTGCATAGAGAGACAACAAAACAAGAGGAAAGGAAGGAAGGAAGGAAGGAAGGAAGGAAGGAAGGAAGGAAGGAAGGAAGGAAGGAAGGAAGGAAGGAAGGAAGGAAGGAAGGTGAGGGGAAAGGTGGGTGGGGAAAAGAAAGGGGGAGGGGGAGGAAAAGGGAAGAGAAAGGGAAGGACAGGGAAGGAGGGGAAGAGAGAAAGGAAGGAAAGGAATGAAGGAAGGAAGGAGGGAAGGAAGGAAGGATAGGAGGAGAAGGAGCAAATAAGGTAGACGAAGAATGAAAGAGGAAGGAAAGATAAAGATAGGGAACAGTACAGTTGAATGTTAAAAGTAACAACATTTTAGCATATGATCTACCTTAGTTATGAATCTCAAAGACCTAACCACATTAGCTGTTAGCTAATGATCATGAGGAAGTCGAGTCTGGAAAGCAGATAGGCTATTTAGAAGGGCTACCATTGTCTAGCCACAACTGAACTCTGCTGCATGTACAGATCGCCCAGGATTCTATGACCTTCTGAATGTTCAAGGGAAATCAAAACGCTTATTTGTGTAAAGTATCCCAATTATTAAGTCCTGATAATTAACTGAAAAGTTAAAAACGCTACGTGGCCAACACAATTTACCAGCAGAGCAAGTCTCTCTGGCCTACTTGGTTTCCTGCCGCACCAGCCTCATCCATTATAGCCATGCACAGCCTTCACAAAGGGCCTCTGCCCATGTGTCTGGCTCTGCTGCTGGCAGCCCTGGCTATTACCTTCACATATGCTGGGGTTTTGCTTAAAATATCTCTGTCTTATGTGCTTTGCTCACAAACTCATCTTATGTTTTTCTATGAAATCTTCCATTTGCATTCATAGTACTCCTTCACTTTAGCAGTTTTTTTCCATTATTAAAGCTATTTTGAGTATAATTACTTAAATGACTCTGTAGTAGAAAATAATCCCTGGGTGCTCCTTGAAGACAGTGTCTGCTCTTCTCATTTATATTCATGGCACAGCAATTGGCAGATAGTTGACACTCAAATGTTTGATGAATGAATGAGTGAATTAATTACTTGTGTTTAAAAGATCAAAGTTAGATCTTAGTTCTGCTACTGACTTGTTTTGCTTTCATAGACATGTCACTTCCACTTCTGGGGCTTCAATTTGCTCACCTTTCTAATGAACACAATGGATTAGATTCCTCTTGCCATCTTTAATATTCTATTTTGATAATAGTGAGATAGTAATGATTAATATTACCATTCACATCAGTAAATGAATACCATTTATTCAACTCTTCCTACCTTCAAGTGACATTAATACAGTATCTTCTCTAATTTTCAGAAGCTATCATGTGATTGAAACTTTGTCCCCTTTATATAAATAACATTGCACTTTGGAGAAATACCTTTTACTTTAGGTCATCAAACATCAAAATGTTTTTTGTCCAACTGTCAGTGACTTTGTTCTTCCTTCTCAGAGCTGTGTGAATCATAAGAGAACTTGCTTTGTTTTACATTTTAAATATGTAAGAGTTTTATTTGGCTGTACAAAACACAGTGTTTCTCCCTTACCAAGGCACAGAGTAAAAGGTTATTCAAAGTTCATCTAGACACCAGAAGTCTCAGCATCACCTGGAAGCTGACTAGCAATGCGGAACCATTACCTGTAGCCCGACTTGTGACTCAGAATCTGTGTTTTAACAAAGTCCTTAGATGACTCCCATATATAGTGAAGTGTCCAGAAGCATTGACATAAAGAACTCATTATTTTGGTTTTTCATAGTGACATAAATACCAACATGAGCTCAGAATGCATTTCAAAAGAGAAACAGAGGGCAGGGGTGGTGGTGCACGCATGTAATTGCATCACCTGAGGCAGACACATTAGGATCTGGAGTTCACAGGCACCTGGGTTATATAGAAAATTTAAGGTCAGCCTGGGCTACCTGAAAGAGAGAGAGAGAGAGAGAGAGAGAGAGAGAGAGAGAGAGAGAGAGAGAGAGAGAGAATAGTAACATAATGGAAAGCAATGCAACCCTAAAGTCAATATAGGGGTCACATCCTCTTAGAGGAGGCCATGGACTATCCATGGGTCTCTGTCTTAGTTTACCTGGGCTGAGATAACAAAATGCCAGAATCTAAGATGCTTATAACCACCAGAGGTTTATTCTTCATTATTCTAGAAGCTGAGGCATTCAAGACCAAGGGATTAGCATGCTTATAGAAGACCACTTCCTCCTATGGTGTCCCTTTGTCCCTGTGTGGTAGGAAGGGCAAAACAAGTTCTCTGGAGTTACCTTTACAAAGGAACCATCTCACTTAAGAGAACTCTGAGTTTCAGGTTTCACACTGAGGTCTTCCATCCATTTAGAGTTGACTTTTGTACAAGGTGGAAAGTAAGGATTTAGTTTCAGTTGGGTCTATTTTTGTACCAGTACCAATGCTGTTTTTATGACTATAGCTCTGTAATATAGTTTGAAATCAGGAATAATAATCCCCCTGCATTATTCTTTTTGCTCAGGGTTGCTTTGGCAATCCAGGGTCGTTCATGTGTTTCCTTATGAATTTTATGATTTTTTTTCTAATTCTGAGAAGAAAGTCATAGCAATTTTGATTGGGATTGCATTGAATCTACTTATTACTTTGGGTAAGATGGTTATTTTTAATATATTAATTCCTCCCATCCATGAGTATGGGAGATCCTTCCATCTTCTGGTGTCTTCCTCAATCTCTTTCTTCAAAGATTTAAATTTTTCATTATAGAGATCTTTAATGTCTTTGGTCAGGTTTGTTCTGAGATGTGTGTGTGTGTGTGTGTGTGTGTGCGCGCGCGCACATGTGTGTATTGTGAATGGGATGTTTTCCATGTACCCCTTTTCCAGTTGCTTGTTATTGGCATATAGAAAGGTTACTGATTTTTGTAGTTTAACTTTTTAACTTGCCACATTACTGAAACTGTTAATAATTTCTAGGAGTTTTCTGGTGGAAGTTTTGGAATCCCTTAGCTATAATATATCATCTGCAAAAAAGGATAGTTTGACTTCCTTTTTTTTCCAATTAGTACTTCTTTAATTTCCTTCTCTTGTGTTATTGCTCTAGCAAGAGTTTCAAGCACAATATTGAAAAGGAGTAGAGATATTGGAAAGTCTTGCCAGGTTCCTGACTTCAAAGGGACTGCTTCTAATTTTCCCCATTTAGAATGATGCTGGCTGTAGGTTTGTTCTATATAGCTTTAATTATTCTGAGGTAAGTCCCCTACAGTCCAATTTCCTCTAGGATTTTAAACATAAAGCCATGCTGAATTTTATCAAAGGCCTTTTCTGCATCAACTGAGATCACCATGTGGTTTTTGTCTTTGAGTCCATCTACCAATGTTAGAAGAAAACATTGACAGTAACCTACAAGATATAGGAGTAAGAAAAGACTTTCTAAATTGGACAGTAGTTGCACAGGAAATCAGGTCCACAATTAGTGAGTGGGACTTCATTAACCTAAAAAAGCTTCTGCACAGAAAAAGAAATAATCCAGGAAGTAAAGAGAAAACCCACAGAGTGGGAGAAAATCTTCACCAACGATACATCAGACAGAGGTTTAACATCCAGAGTGCATAAATTACAAAGAAAAAAAAAAAACAAACCAAGAACAAGGAAAACAAATTACCCAATTAAAAAGATGGACTACTCTGGTTGAATTCTGCCTAGGACAATAAACCTTTGCAGGGAAAAAAACTTTGGAGAGACTGAGAGAAAGATGCAGGACATGTATGGCAGAGTGAGTGCATGAACTGGGGTGGTGTGGGAAGAAGG
>VZQC01005070.1:2725991-2977987 GCA_009823505.1 Rhizomys pruinosus | reverse complement strand
AAAAAAAGTAAATGTTGATGGTTCTTATTTGAAATGAGAAAAATTAAGCAGTCAAGGGGCTGGATAGATGACTCAGCAGTTAAGATCAGTGGTTTATTTTGCAGGCAACCCCCATGTGGTTCCCCAGTAGCCACATGGTGGCTATAACCTTCTGTAACTCTAGTTCCAAGGGATCTATCACTCTCTTTTGAATTCTGCAGGCCTTGCATGAACATGATGCACTTACATACATGCACACAAAGCATTCATACACATAAAATTAAAATAAAATTTCAAAGATGAGGCAACTTCTCCCTTCATTTACAATAGGACATAGATAATAGTAGAAATTATTTTTATAATTTATATACAATTCAAAGATGGTACTATTCTGCTTTTATTTTATTATGAGCTCAATGCTAAGTGATGACTTGTCTATGTGCAAATTGATTTCATTCTCACATTAATCTAGAGGTTCTGTCATTCGTTGTACAGGAAAAGGTTTAGTAACTTGCTGAAATCATAAAGGAACAGAGCAAGGAAAAGAATACAAGTTTATGCACTGGGATGTAGATTAGATAATTAAGTGCTTGCCTGGTGTGAAGTCCTGACTACTCTGATGCCATTTGCCTGTAATCCCAGCACTAGGGAGGTGGAGGAGAAGGATCAAAAGTTCAATGTCCTACTTGGCAATGTAGTATAAGTTCAAGGCCAGACAAGGATAAAAATAAAAAGAAAGAAAAAGAAACTAGAAGTCTTTTACCTTTGATCTTAACAAGGAATAAAAGAAAATTTAAGGATTTTGCTATATTGTTCAAATACATTATACCATTGTCTTGCCTGATTTGTTTTTTTCCACCCAAGTCTTTTTTTTTTTTCAATTCATTTAAGTAAGTGATAAAAACCATAGCTTACATTGGAATTAACTGAGAATATTTTCAAAGACTGAATAAAAGATTTGATCTTTATAATTATTTCAAAACATTTTAGTTGGTATGTCTTTAATACTTATTCCACTAAATTCTTAGACTTGCAAATCTCTAATTCCCTTAAATTTTGTTTGTTCGTGTATCAAAATTTAGCATTTAATAACTTCGGTATGATATTCAGCTTTCAAAATAATGACAGAAACCATTGGGGTCACTTCTTCCTTATATTCTAATGGATGCAATTATTCTTTGCGGAACCTGAACTGGAAGACATTTGTGAAACCTTGAAATGGCTTCCTTCCTTGATTTATTTTCTCAATCCTCCCAGAATAATTTTGGAATCTACTTGATGTAATCAGTTCCCATAAATCCATACTGACTCAGACTCACTGAGAATCAAATTTGAAAAAAGATGCTTAAGTGAGGCTCATCACATATTTGTAACATCTTTTTATTTTGAATATTTTCATAGACAAATCAGTCTATAATAAAATATACTATGTCATGTCTTCAGCAATAGGGTTTTACCTTCTAGTTCTGGGAAGTAATCAATGGTAGTATCCATAGCAGGCCTAGCCTGTGTTATTTGGGGAGTTTCTTAGACTACCCTGACCTATAACTTGAAGGGAGATTTTCCCTGTCTGGGTCTGAGCTTAATAATAAAGTATATATTTATAATAAATTATATATTTATTTTTCTAATAAATTATATAGCCTCCCTCCATATACACACAGTCTCTCTCTCTCTCTCTCTCTCTCTCTAACACACATATACACACGTGCATATGCATGTATATGTAGTATGTATTTTTGGTAGACTCTTTAAGTGAATACATTTTCCTCTGGGTTTTCACTTTATTCTTTTCTCCCCAAAGTATCCCCCATTTTCTCAATTTCCCACTTGATAACACTTGTCTCCTATTATCCTTCTTAAATTCCTTAAAAAGTGGCAGGATACAAACTCAATTTACAGAAGTAACTTGCTTTTCTATATATCAATAGCAAGCAATCAGAGAAAGAGTTCATAGAAATCCTTCCATTCATAAAAGCCTTAAAAAAGGCAATAAAGTAGATATCTAGGAATAAACCCATCCAAAGACATTAAAGTCTCTACAGTGAAAATGTTAGATACTTAAACAACCAGATCGGGAAGACACAAGATGATGGAAATACTGCCCATGTACACGACTTGGTGGAGTTAATATTGTAAATGGCCATCCAGCCAAAAGTAATTTATAGATTCAATGAAATTCCAATAAAAATTCCCATGACATTACTCACAAAACAGAGAAAATCCTAAAATCCAAATGGAGTCACAAAAGATCCTGGATAGCCAAAACAATCTGAGAACAAAGAGCAAAGTTAGATGGATTACCACATCATATTTTAAATTATAATACAGAGCTATCATCATAAAACAGCATGATAGTAGCACAGTACCAGATATATAGATCAATGGACCAAAATAGAAGACTCAAACATAAATGTAAATGGTCATTGCCAATGGATATTTGGCAAAGATCCCAAGTATACACACTGGAGGAAAAACAGCATCTTCAACAAATCTCACATTCAAAGAATAAAATTAGAGCCCTATCTATCACTATGCACAAAAGTCAACTCCAAATGGACTAAAAACCTCAATGTGAAACACTGAAATCAGGCAGTAAACTGCAAGATACGAGGTAAAGACTTTCTAAGTCAGAAAGATCAACGTTCAACAAATGGAGTCTTATTAAACTAAAAAGCTTCTGTATAGCAATGTAAGAAGAAAATAACTCACGTGAAAAGGAAGTTCATAGAGTGGGGAGAAATTTTTTACCAATAATACTTTTGAAAGAGGATTAATACCTAGAATATACAAAGAACTCAAAAGAAGGAGTAATAAAGCAAATGACCTANAAAAAAAAAAAAAAAAAAAAAAAAAAAACAAGAAATAAGAGTGGCTAAGAAATATCTTAAAATGTGTTCAACATCCTTAGTAATTAGGGAAATGCAAATAAGAAGGAGTTTGAGACTTTATCTTACCCCAATCAGAACGGCTAAGAATAAAGAGGATAAATGTTATTAAATTATGGAGAAGATGTAGGGAAAGGGGAACTTTCACTCACAACTCGTGATATTGTAAACTGCTGTAACAACTTGGAAATCAGTGTGGCGTACTCTAAGAAAACTCAATCTACAATTTGGGCCAGTTATAAAACTCCTTAGCATATACCCAAAGGACTAACTGTACCAAATACAGAGATACATGCTCAGTCATATTTCTTTCTGCTCTTTTCACAATAGCTATGAAATAAAAAGAACCTAAATACCCAATGGATTGCTAATGAAAATGTATTGAGTTTACTCAATTGAGCTGTATTTGTGGATAAATATAAACAAAATCATGAAATTTGCAGGTAAATGGATCAACTAGAAACTGTTATACAAAGTGAAGTAACACAGACTCATATAAACAAGGAAGTTATGGTCTCTCTCATTTGTGGATTTTAGTTCCAAATCTTTAGATGTGAATATATATATATATCCTGATGTAACAGCAGGAGCCAGGTAAATGGAAATGAACCATGAAAAATATTAATACCATTAAGAGTTCTGAAGTTTGTTTTTTGTAAAGTGTTTTAGTTTTCTGTTGCTGTGATAAAACAACACGACCAAGGAACTTATAAAAGGGAGCATTTATTTGAGCTTACGGTTCCAGGGAAACTAGAATCCATCATGGTGAGTAGGCACGTAGGCACGTTTCCCTAGGACAGGAGCAAAAAGCAAGAGGGTGTTAGCAGAGAGACAATGGAGATCCAGTAAAACTTAGGAACTTCTCTAAGCAACCACCTCACTGTCCTCCCCCCCCCACCAGTAACATAGTTCCTCCAGCATGGCCACGCCTTCTAAGACCTCCTAAAACAGCTCCACCAACTGGGGACAAAAATTTCCAAATACTTGGAGCCTATGGGGGACATTTTCATTTAAACCACCACTTAAGGTGTTGTCGCCTTTCAGTTTTACCCAGTGAAGTTTCGTATTCATCAGAGCCAGCTGAAGAGTCCTTTCATTACATATCTAAATGTTAGCCACCATGCTAAGTCCTGTGAATGGGACCTCCATTAAATTTAATCTCTTATAAACAAATAGAAAACTATACCACTTGGTTATCTAAGAACAGTGTCAAACAACTAGAAAATAACAAAAATTTCTAAGGAAGTGACTATGAATCTAGTACTGAAGGAAAAAAAAAAACAACCTAGAATTATAGGTACTCTGCTACTATGATAGTTAACATTGCTGCTAATAGTACCTTACTCTGTAAACACAGATTTATTTTTTTATAACTCCAGCCCAGCCTCCATGAGTACCTCTGGGTCTAGGTCACCAGGAGTCTGTGAGCCTGGTTGTTGGTTAAAGGTGATCCCGAAGGTGTTCATGACCCTTTTTTAGTCTTATTCCCCTTGAGTGTAGACTGGGCTCTGATTTCCTTCAAGTGAACAGACTAGAGTAGTAATGGAATGTGGTTTCTATGATTTGGCTGTAAAATACTGGCTATCCACTCCTTGCTCTGGAAGAAGGAGGCACTCTGTGTAGAGATCTGTGCACTGACAAAGGCCTATGGCCCAAAGAAACCAAAAACCAAATGACTGAGTGAGCACCAAGTGTAGTTTGCTTCACAGAATTGGAGAGGAGGACAACATCTAAAACCTGATGGGTCCGAAAGTAGCTTGGCATATTCCAGGACGTGTCAAGAAGCCACTGTAGGTGAAAGCTAGGAGCTAGGAAAAGGAAATGCTAGGAGATTAGAGGAAAGCACACAAGCTGAACAATTTAAGGCCCTGTCAGTAATGGTAGGAAATTGAGAGCACAAAATGAAGAACTCCTTCCAGAAAAAAAAATACTTTTTAATGAAAATGCATGGGAATTTTTAAAACATGAGTAAAAGAATTGTTGACTCTATCCAGCATCATACTTTCAATGAAGTAGGGTAGTACTGTAACCCTGAATTCTCACACACACATACATCCAGTGATGAGGGAACTATGAATTATGCATATAACATTTCTCAGCTTCTCACAGTTTTCACTGAAGCCTGCATTTCAACACTGATTGCAAACGGTCCATGAATCCATCTAAAGCCAGAAATGCTGAACAAAAGCTGCCGTTGCCTGGGACAACCCTAACCCTTAAGCATGTTAGGACAAAAATTGTGTTTCTAGGAAATTTTATAGGGGATTTAAGAAAAAAAAATTGTCAGTGCAAACCAAATGTTTAACATAATTTGAAATGTCTTGTGATTTTTTTTCCAAGAATGTTGTTTGTAGCATCATTATAGAGATGAATTTTAATGCAGCAGGGGAACACGTGTTCAGTGAGATATCTGATCCTGCAAGTTATAGTATTGTCCTTTGTATAGTCTAGTCTTTTAACAAGGAAGCAGCTTTTAGGGAAATGGTCCTACTCCTACAAAGATGTTGATTAGAACTTAATGTTTATCACATTGATAAAGGACCAAGCCTAGAGATTTATAGACCTAGGGATAAACTACATAAAAAGCCATGAGAATGGAAAGAATATTTGTCAATGGAGAAAAAAAAATGAAAACAACAATAAATATTTTAAAAATCTCTCCACTTAATTTTATTATTTTGAGATAACTTTCCACATTAACATATAATCATGTAGCATATTTTATTACATAAATCAGTTGATAATAGAACTTTTTTTTTCAACACTGTGTCCATTCGTCCATGAACAAGGTAAGGGTGAGATTATAATAGTATCATATGCACAAAAATGTTATAATACAATTATAATTCAGAATAATATTTCATTTTAGGTCATGGATCTTTATTTAGTTCAGAATTGGTGTCTCAAACATTAACTAATTATTTCATGCATCTCAGAAATGCATTAGCAAAGAGCTAATTGAAGAATAAGAAATATGTATCATTATTCCCTTAAACCTCCTTTTTCAGTAATTGTTTCTCCTTTAAAGAGCATTACTGTTCTCACAGATGGCTGAAGTGATGTATTATGGGAAATTAAACATACTTGGCTTTTTTCCTGAATTTTCTACATAGTAACTAAGGCTGTTCACCCCAGAAGTATTATTTAACTCTTCCCCAGACTCTCTATTAATCAACAGAAGTAGGAATCACAGTTGGAAAACTCTATTTTATTGTCTCCAAACACCATTTCCTTTCCTTTTATTACTATTTTAAATATTTGTAAATTAAGGAAAACAGATCATAAAGAATTATTCATTTTTAATCATTTGTAATAGAATTTAAACCAGGTTCCCTTATAATTCCCTGAACCTTTAGAATATTATAGATGATAATATTTTATGGAATTGTTCTTGGATCTGGATGTATGAATTAAGCATCCTTTCAAGAGGACCACACACATCTCCACAGTTTATACCTTAAGATCTCTAGTTTATTAGTTCAATATCCAGAAATTAATTGTAAAAGAACGGAAAAAAGACTCAGGTCCATTGTTATATTTAAGAACAGCTGTGCAGTGTTGTTTAGATTGATGGAACTTAGACCATTTGTTCATGGAAAAACTGGTGAAATTAATAATAATACAAGTGATTTTTTTTTTGTCCTTTTGAGACAGGGTCTCCCTGTAGTCCCAGCTGTCCTGGAATTCACTCTGTAGACCAGGCTGGCTTTGAACTTACAAAGATCTGCCTGCCTCTGCCTCCCAAGTGCTAGGATTAAAGGTGTGCACCACCATACCTGGCTACAAGTGATATTTTTAACAATATATTATTTCTATTGAGCTTCGACTATTTGTTAGCCACATAATAAGTACTGTATATTTATTTCTATGTCATTTAATTTTCTTCACATCTTAATGACAGGAATAAAAACTACCTTGTTTTTCAGATAGAGATGCTATCTGAGCTACAGAAATGTTCCATACTAGCTTCAGGTTGTACAGCCAATGAGTAGCGTATTCATTGAACATGTAGTTTTATATTAAGAAGTAATTAAGAAAAACTATAATTGAAATTTCCATACTAGCATGAGTGACAGTTAAGGATGGAATGCAGACAATGTAATAGTATGTTAAGCACCATATTTACAGGATATTTATATGCCTGTGGATCATAAACAAAAGACAATCCCAGCAGGTTGGTGCAAGTTGTGAAGTGTTCATCTATTAGTGCACTCTATCACTCAGCTTCTCTGATGTCAGACATTGCAGTGCCCACTGCTCCTCATATTGTACAAAGGGAACCCCTCAGGCTTGGCAGGCAGAAGAAGCAGAGTGGAACACATGGGTAGCAGCAGTCTGGCGTTCTTAGCTAAACTGTACCTTTCAGATTACTCTAACTCTTCCTGCCTCAAAACTCATTGCTGACCCTGGGAATTTCCAGCTTCTACCTTTGTGTGTTTGTTTTATTGTGTTTGTGTGTGTGTGTGTGTGTGTGTGTGTGTGTGTGTGTCTTTTGTTTGTTTTTACTCATTTATTTAATAGTGGTTCATTTTACTTGTGTTAATTATAATCACTTCTTTTGCAAATGGACTAATGACTTCATACAAGGTATAATTCTTGCTTAAATTTATTTTCTACCTCCCTTTCCAAATTTAGCTGGAAAAAAAGATGAAAACAGGCCCATAGAGTTCTTATATATGATTTATGGTGTTAATTGTTGATTGGCAACCAGTAATCAAAGAGAAGACCAGTAGATTCATCAGTATTACAGTCTTGATTGCTAGTGGTTGAGAATTTTTTTAATTATAAATAATGGAAAACAAGATGTTTATTAAAAAGTGGTGGTTTTTTTTTTTTTTTTTTTTTTTTTTTNGTCGTGCTGTGTGTGTGTGTGTGTGTGTAGTATGTGTTTATGTCTATGTATCCTCACATAGGAGGAGGAGTCAGTTATCTCTTTTCACCATTTGGGTACTGGGGATCAGATTTAGATCATGAAGCTTAGTAGCAAGCGCCTTTATCCAGGAGCCATCTCATCAGCTTCTTAATAGTGTTTTAATATAGAATTGTCTGATAGTATTGATTTACTTTCTCAGATTATATCTACACACACACATATGCACACATAATTCTTTTTTCTCATTTTCTACTCCCCAAGGCATTTTCCTTCTACATTAAAGAATGACTGAATATCATACCAGGTAGATTATACATTCACTATCACTATCTGCAATCCATTAGATTTTATTTGAACACAAGATTCCAGTTCTTAGTAACTCAGTTGTTCACATTAATGACATTCCCATGATACTTTTGAGAGTTCATAACTCCATCAGTTCTATATCATAACTGTTTGGGGGAAGATACCTATATGGTAAAACATTGACCTGTATAGTAAAATAAAATGAAAGGGCTAGCAGTACTTAGATAAAAGAAGACTGTTGTATATTGTTATTTTTTTTCTGGATTAATATTTTTATTATATACTATATATTATATATATCTATATATTTTGTACAAGATTATGTTACAATCAAATCTAGGCATGTGCTACCCCACCTACCCCCAACCCCCCATGGGCTCATGCATTCTGCCAGACATGTTTTCATCTCTTTCTCAGGTCCTTCTCAAAAATTCTCCATTGTAGAAAGAAGTTGGACTGTTTGAGCAGAAGTTCACCATTCAGATCAGTTCTTTGATGCAGTCCATTTTGTTGTGTTGTTCACATGCATCCACTCCCAACCCTTGGACAAACGCTTAGGGGCTGTGCCCCAAGAAAACTTCAAATGAATTGGCACTAGCATCTACAGATGAGGGGATACCATTTGTTGTTGTTTTTCTGGGACGTGTTACCTTCACTCAGCATCGCTATTCTTCTGCCTCCAGACCTTTACCTGCAAAGTATCTGAGTCTCTTCTTTACTGCTCATAGAACTCACATGTGTAGATGTAGAAATGTAGTACACATTTTCATCCACTCATAGTTGAGGAGAATTTGGGTTGGTTCAGCTCCTTGCTACTTGTGAAGAGAGGAAACTGAAAATAAACATGGCCTTGCATGCATCTTGCAGGATGAGTCTTGTTATATACCCAGGAGTGGTATGGCTGGGTTCAGGTGGCAAGTTCATATTGCAAGTTTCCAAGGGTTTCCCACTGTTTCCATCAGTGGCTGTATGATCTCTAATTTGCATCTACCCGCAGTGGATGAGTGTTCTCTTTCCCACACAACCTCTCCAGCATCTGCTCGTATTGTTTTTTTGATCCTAGCAAGTCTTATTGGAGTAAGATGATATCTTTAAAGTGATTTGATTTGCATTTCCTAACTGGTTAATGATGTTGAACACTTCTTAGATTTCTCAGCCATCTCTAATTCCTCCTCTGTTGAAGTCTCTGTTCCGCTCTTTGCTCCATCATCATTGATAGGTTCATTTGTTTATTCTTTTGATTTTTTGACGTAGTTATGTATTTCTGGAAAATCATATGCTTTGTCAGTGCTTTCTGCAGTGAGGTTTCCTCCCATCTGTGGGATTCTCTCCACTTCCTTGATGTTCTTTTCTTGTACAGAAGCTTTTGAGTTTAATGAGGTCCATTTGTTCAATTGACGACCTTACTTCTTTTTGTCTTGGGTTGTACTACGTACAATTTATTTACTATGATAGGCTTGGAGAGTTCTTTTTTCTGTCTCCTCTGGTGGGTTCTATGTGCTTTCTTTTATTTGTATTTGGTTGTGTCTTTTTAGTTTGGGGAATTTTCATCTCTTATTCTGTCGAAGATCTGATCAATACCATTCTCTTGGGATTCTTCTCCTTCCTCTATTCCTATGATGCAGATGTTTGATCTTTTCATAGTGTCCCACAGTTCCTGGTTGTTCCACCTTTGTGTATTTTTAAATTTTTCATAATTTTTAATCTTTACTTGAGGTTTTTAGTTGTTCTGTGTTATCTTCCAGGTCTGATATTCTTTGTTCTGCTTCCTCCATTCTGCTTCTGAGGCTTTTTCCATTCCTTTCCTCTTGATTGGATGAGTGTTTGATTTCCTGTTTCATTTGCTCTTCTGATTTCTTTAGTACTTCCACTTCCTTTTAGAGCTTCTCAATCTCTTCCTACAGCTCTTTGCTTAGCTAGTTGGTTTCCTTATCTATTTCAACATTGGATCTTTTCAGTGTTTCCACTTCCTTCAGGAATTTGTCATTCTTTCTCTCCAGGTCCTCCTTGAGTTCTTCATTCTCTTTTCTTAATTGTCTGATTTGCTCTTCATAATCTTGTACTTCTTTAAATAGGTTCACAATTATATTTCTAATATCTGTGTCCTGGGCCATCCCCAGGGGGATCCCACTGTAGGAATCTTCCACAGGGTTGGTAGAGCTTGGTGTGCGATTATCCTGGACCTTTCCCATGTTGTCTCTTCTTTGTGTCCCTGCCATATGGGCTTCTCCTTGCCTGTATTCCAATGTGAATCCCAAATGCCTCTTCACTGTGTTGAAGGCTTGCTTTGCTTGCCTCCTTCAGATGCCTTCGTTGTTTGAGTGATTGATTTGTTTCTCTCTTTTACTCCTTGCTTATGGAGTGTTGACTTCTCTAAGCTCTAGGCTTTCTATTGGAAGTCCAACTTACTCTTCCCTTTCTGTTCTAAAGGTTCCACAAAGAATCCACTTGGACACTTCGGCAATCCCAGTTGGCGGGTGTGTGTGTGTGGGGGGGGGGTGTGCTGTTTAGCCCGCCTGTGCTTCAGGTGGTCTTGGGAGATCCCCATCTCAAGACCCACACAAACCCACCTTTTATACCAGCTGGGAGGACAACTCCGCCCCCACAGCCACAAAAGCCAATCAAGCCAAAGACAAGTAAATTAAATCAAACAACAATCCACTTTGCTGAAGCACCCAGCTCCTACCTGTGCTTCAGGTGATCTTGGGAGATCTCCGGTCTCTTGTTGATATTCTAAAATGGGTATCAACAGAGCCTCAGTTGGTCAAAAGAGGGAGACTGTGTTCCAGTCTTCTGGGATCATTTTGTCTGCCAATCTGAGTAAAAAAAATTGCCTTGTTATCATGGAGGAAAGAAAGCGGCAATCTGCAGGAGAGGAAGATGTTTTACATCCCCAGAGTAACTTAATAACATGGAAGATAAATGAACATTTCCATTATAACTTGCATACATTGTGCCCAATTCTGAAGAAGACAGTGACCCAAGTATCGGATTTTGGAGAAGAGCAGCTCCTGATTTCAAGACACATTTGTTGTGGTGTCTGAGAACTTATGATCAGCAGTGCCAATGTCCCGCTGCTTTTGTGATTTCCTCATAATAATGTATCCTTTAAACCATGTGCTTCTAATGTTCTTTAAAAATCATTTTTGTCAAGTTCTCTAAATTTGTCAGAAGAAATATTGGCTTTCATATTTTCAAATTTGACATCGTATGAGTATGGTCCCATGGTGCATATGGTCCCCATGGTGTGTAGATTCACCCATAGAAACATTATTTTTCCAAGCATGTTTGACTTCTCACCTCTGTGGCACATTGTGATGTACCCTGCTGAGAAATTCGTCCAAGAGAGAAGTTTTCACATTAAGCTGAGCCTATAGTCAATTGGACATGAATTTAAAATACTGATTAAAATATAGACAGACTAGAGCTATCTATATAACATAAAACATACAGACACCAAACATAAATAAAATATAGATGAATAAATAACAAATAACAATATATTCTAATTTGTGTTGTTCTGAGGCAAGAAGAGCAAATATATTTGCCTGAAAACGTGGGAAACTGAAAAGAGAGGTAATAGGCAGTGTGGATCAGGTCGAAGGAACAGCAGCTTTATAGGCAGAGTGTTGCTGCTTGACTCTGGATCACACCTCAGGGACTTTGCACTTGCTTTCTTTCCCATGCCCCCACCAACTCTTCTCTTTATGTTATTAGATATGGCAGATCCTTTACTTTCTCCCTGAGGCCTCTTCTGGCCTGAGTTTATTCTCCATCCCCAGGGCTGGGGGTTGTATGGATATAGATACACATACAGAGATGTGTTCTTTGCACATCTTTTTGTATCTCATTTTAGAGTTCTATAAACACATGTTGTTATTAAACTCCAGGAAAACAGAGGTCCACTCATATCTCCACCTTCTGTTAGGTACCCTAGCAAACAGAAAGTACTCAGCAAATATTCAGCCAATGAGTGGATGAATGAATTCACTAAGGTTCAGCTTCCTTTTACACCAGGCAGTTTCGTATCTACCCCATCTTTGATGAATTATGAGGTGCCCAATCTTTAAAAATGTGACTGTTGGGGGCTGGTGAGATGGCTTAGTGGTTAAAAGCACCAACTGCTCTTGCAGAGGACCCAGGTTCGATTCCCAGCACTCACATGGTAGCTGAAAACCATCTTTAACTCCAGTTCTAGGGGAATCCTACAACCTCTTCTGACCTCTGCGGCGTTGCACAACACGGGTGCACATACCTATATGCAGACAGTACATTCATACACACAATAAATAAAATTGTGTGATTGTCTTTTTTAAATTTTATTTATTTCGGTATGTGTATGAATAATATACTGTCTGCATGCAGATGTGTGCACCCATGTCGTGCAATGCCGCGGAGGTCAGAAAAGGGTGTCGGATTCCCCTGGAACTGGAGTTCTCCTGGAATTTGAGTTTCAGACGGTTCTTGGCCGCCATGTGGGTGCTGGGGATCGAACCCGGGTCCTCTGTAAGAGCAGTTGGTGCTCTTAATGGCTAGGCCATCTCTCCAGCCAGCGACTGTCTTTTTTAACATAATGTACTATTGTCTTTTTTTTTTTTTTTTTTTTTTGAGATGGGGTCTCCCTTTAGTCCCAGATGGCCTGGTGCCCACTCTGTAGACCAGGCTGGCCTTGAAGTCAAAGAGATCTGACTGCCTCTGCCTCTGGAGTGCTGGGATTAAAGGCGTGTACCACCATGCCAGCCCCACTATTGTCTTATCTGCCAAATATTACTTCACAGATCAATCCCACTGGGTCTTTAAGATTCACAGTGTGAAAAATCTGTTTATTTTCTGTTCCTATCTCTCTAGGATTGGTAAATTAAGATCACTTGCCCTTTTAGCTCTGGGTTACATACTTAGGATTTCTTTATGATATTTTTATATTTTATTTAATCCTTCTTTATTATCATCAGAGTGCACAGAGGTAAATTACAGCTCAGGGAAATTGTAGTAGGATTTCCAGTAAGTACAAAAATCCACAGAATTATCAGTACTCCACTCCATATTTCTCTCAAACCATAAAAACTATCACCAAATTTGTCTTCGTACATTCACAGAAAATATATTAACATCATCTTATATGAGTCCTTGTTGTATGCAAGTTTATTTGAAAATCTCTACATTTCTTCAGCAGTTAATTATCTGTAAACCCTATGCAATACAATGTTCAAAGCATATAGGAGATTGTACCATACTTTATAGGATCACAGGTAAAAAAAAAAAGCCTTATGCTTTCCTATGGAGGAATCTCCATTTTTTTATATAGAATAAGGAGGAAACAATTTGCCTTAATCATCCTGGTTTATGCTGTTGCTCACGAGGGTGACGTCCAGTTCTGTGACATCTTCAGTTCGGTTTCTGCATGTGTACCCTGATTTTTCTCTGTCCTCGCAATCTCCTTTTCCTTCTCCTTACAATAAATCCAGTCTTCAGTTGAGATGTTTCTAATTACACTCATTTACATTTCAGAAGTAGAAAGTTCTCCTGCCTTCACACATTCAGGGATTTTTTTAACCCCCTGACAGTTTTTAATTTAATCTTGTTTTGCAGGTCATGGATTCAATTTCTAAATGTTTTGTCATTTTCATATTTTAAAATAGAATAATGTTTCATCCATCGATTGTTATCTCCTTATCTTCAGAGCTATTTTCCTTCCCATTTCTCCTGAACCAAGGTCAATGTTTGTAAAATATCCCTTTTATTAATTAAATCTGACATCATTTGATATTATCAATGGCACTTAAATCACAAAAAAATTCATCTCCAAGAAAATGTATCTTGGTGAATTGGAAAATATTGGTGACTAGGTTTACAATAATAAATCATGTGAAATATTTTAAATAACTTTAAAGAGATAAATCATTCAAAGAACATAACTGGTATGTGCTGGTCAAATATGTTCTTTCTGGCCCTTGCCAGAGAGAATAAGACTGATTGCCTTTAAAAATCGTGTGTGCAAATTTTATTAATTGTATGTCCTTTAGAATGTGCTGAATACAGCTTCTTAAAACAATCTCTGCTTTGTTACTCAGAAATCTGAATTTTAAAGAGAAGTAAAAAATAACTTAAAAGCATGAAGATTTAACTAACATAAATTTTATTCAAGGATCTCAGTCTACAACAACAACAAAAAATCAATTGCTATTGATGAAAAGAAGTATAATGGGTAAATATGATCATTTATTAAGACAGTTCTAGATGCTGCTCTCCCTCCCAAGGCACCCAGGGGTGCTGAGCAGAGATTCAAGTCCATTTTCTGCTGGAATTTTATGTGCTGAGAAAATTAAAAATGCTAACGACGACGAGATGTCCTTGACTGTGGAAATTTCCATCAGACATAATGAATTTGAAGATACCAAAGAGTAATTATTATATTATTAATAAAGAAATAAGACTCCATTTTTATATTTAAATGAGAGAGTCCAGCAGTATTTATTAGAACCGATAACCAAATCTAGTAGATGCCAGGAAGGACTTAATATGCATTGTCTTGTGTCTTCTTTCCTGCAGATAAATCCCAATCTTACATCCACAAGGGCATTTAATCAGATGACAATATTATTGCTCTTTAGAGTTTCATAATTTACTTGGGAATTAAAGCCACAGTTTTGCCCTATGTCTTTCTGTATCCAGTCATGATCCCACCTGCCTCCAATTCTCAGAAGCACAGCTAAGTGGCATCACTAACCATTTCAGTTCAAAAACAAAACAGAATTGTGACTCAAGACTTTCTTTTATTGTCTTCTTTGGCAAGACCTACTATATGGTGCTTATCATTTTGGTTTTCCAATATAAACTTAAACCTACAAGACTCTGTGAGAATGCATCATGAGAACACATTTTATGGGCTGTAATTAAGACAGAGAAAAATAAGTGATACACCTGCCTTTCCCTTAGTTGAGTATCAAGGTGAAAAAAGGATTCAAACTAAAACTAAAAGCATAAAATAGAGATGGCTAACATTCTAGTGAGGTGTTTAAGTAAAACATAGATAAAAAGGCACAGGGGCCTGGCTTGATTTGATTCTGATGGATCCTAGCTCTTTGACTTTAAGCAACTCTAAATACATTCCAGAATTCTGTTGCTCATCTCAAGTGAGATGTCATGATATATTTTTTAATGTGTACATGTGGACTACAGTAGAAATTGGATGAAAAAATGTATTATATGTGTCTAATTGAGAAATTAAAATGTTAATGTAAAGGAAACCATTGTATGCTCTGATTGTTCTTCAGATTTTAAAACTCTTTTGCCTTTTACTAAGTGGAATTATTGTGGCATAAAATGGTAACAAGTCACAAATAACAAAATTAAAATTCTACCACAAACCCTGGATTAAGGCAGGCATGGATTCCATTCGTAGAATCGAATACTTTTCTAGCTATAACTATGAGCTCAGGTATCTTCTCTAAAAACTGAAGTTCTAATGATATTAATTCTTATGAATACTGGGCACATTAAAAGACAAATGGAGGCCGGGCGTGGTGGTACACACCTTTAATCCCAGCACTAGGGAGGCAGAGGCAGATGGATCTCTGTAAATTCAAGGCCAGTGTGGTCTACAAAGTGACTCCTAGGACATCGCGCTGGGACGTCAGGGCGAGCACGACTCGACAACCAAAATAGACAAAAAGAAAAAAAAAAAAAAAAAAAAGACAAATGGATGCTCACCATTATTTCACAAATCCTGAGGCACAGAATGAGCAATCTGTAGAGAGTTGCTTTTGTTTTGAGAGCTGGTATTAAATTTCATGAAGAATTCTTTTTTTTAATATTTTTTATTTATTTATCTTCTATGTGTATGAATGTACTGTCTGCATGTATGTTTGTGCACCCGTGTCGTACAATGCCACGGCGCGGAAGTCAGAAGAGAGTGTCGGATTCCCCTGGAACTGGAGTTAAAGATGGTTTTCAGCCGCCATGTGGGTGCTGGGGATCGAACCCGGGTCCTCTGCAAGAGCAGTCGGTGCTCTTAACCGCTAGGCTATCTCTCCAGCCCTTCATGAAGAATTCTAACCTGTTCACTCATAGGCACATTTTTCTTATTTTCTGTGTGCCCAGAAAATAACAACAACAAAACAAACAAATAACAAATGCACAAACAAAAACCAGAAGTTTCACAAGAAGGCAAAGTACGTATGTATTAGAGACTGAACATCTAGGGCTCCAGAAAGGCTAGACCTTCTCAGGAAGTACTTTTTGAAAAATCATTCAGTGGGAGAGTAAGCGGGGAAAGCATTGCTATTATCAGGAGCCCAGAAACTACAGCCTGTGTGTTAAATCCTACCCCCCACCAGCTAGCTGCTTTGCAAGTCAGCAAAGTCATGTTGTGGAACAGCCACATCGTTCTTTACCAAGTTCTCTGTGACCACCTGTGTGAACACTACAGCTGCAGTCCTCACTGCTGAGAGTCCAGGAAACTGTTCAGGAGGACATGGCACTAGATGTTCAGGAATTCATAGCATATAAAATAGAAAACCCTGAAAAGCACACAAGCAACAATAAGACTTGGAAATTTATTTATAAGCAGGAAAAAAAAATCTTCCTAGCATGTGACTGAGCCTCTCAAACACCTGGCTCAGGATACACAGATGGACAAGATGGCTGTAAGCAGTAGAAAGGACCGGAAGCTTCGAAATAAGGAAGGCTGCTGTAGGCTAATAGTTGTCTGCCAGCCGTAAATACACATGATGCCTCCAGGAAAATGAGTCCAAACTAAATGTGTGAAAGTCTGACAATAGATTCATGAGTTGTGAAGGACAGATCTGTACCCTGGAAACTAAAGAAGTTTTATAATGCTTAACTCTATTTTACCCTTTGGTGTTACTGCATGACGATCTCTATTCATTATTTTATTTTAAAGGAAAGCTATTGGTTACCTTTTGTTCTTCTTTATTACAAATGAAGATTTGATCAGCCAACGATCGTGTAATTAACTAACTTGCCACGTTTCTCTTAATTATATACAACTTATGAGACATACCACTTTTATCCATTGATTATCATTGTGTTGTCATTGTTATTTTCATCCAGATCCCTTACTACACACACAGACCTGTCTTGAACTTATAACCCTCCTGCCTCTCCCCTCTGAGTACTGTGGTTATAGACCTCCAATACCTGGAATTTTATCACCTTAAAAGGCCTAATGCAATAAAGAATTCAAATGATTGTACAAATATTTTGGCACAAATACCAATTTTGAAATTACTGAGATGAGACCCATGATGACTAACATGCAGAGAGCCTTATGTTGTTGGTCAAAGTGTTAATATGTGAAGATGACTTTCATTGTACTATTGGTATTAGTGGGGTATAAATAAAAGTGTTTTTCTTTTTCAAAGTAATAACACATTTTCAAAACTTGATGAGGATTTTTTTTTGTTTGGGGTATTAGAAAGAATGTTACATGTGAACTTATAAGATAAAATTGCTAGTCACATAATTTCTAAGCTGAACTATGAGCAAAGAAATAAGGGGAGGCTGGTGAACTTCCCTAGGAAGTCAGCTAATTTGACATTTTATGCTAGACAGTGAACCACTGAAAACATTAGACTCACATTTCTCTGACTTTCTCTATTTGTTTATACATTTCATTTGTCTGACTTTTAGTTTTAGAGCTATGCTTATTTTTTCTCCATCTCAAATATAACTTTTATTTTTTATTTTATGTTATTTTTTTAAATTTATTTATTTATTTTTATGTGTATGAGTGTTATGCCTGCATGTGTGTAAGTGCACCCATGTCATGCATTGACCTCAGTTGTCAGAAGAGGACATTGGAATCCTGGGACTGGAATTATGGACAGATGTGGCCTGGCATGTGGTTGCTGAGATTTAAATCTGGGTCCTCTGCAGGGGCACCCAAGTCTCTTAACCACTGAGCTACATCTCCAGCCCCCTTATTTTTTAAATTTCATTTATGTGTATGAGTACTTTGCCTGCTTGTAAGTGTGCCTGTGTTGTGCAGTGCCCATGGAGGCCAGAAAAAGGGTGTCAAATCCTCTGGAAATGGAGTTAAGGGGGTGATTGTTAAGCACTATGTGGGTTACTGGGAATTGAACCTGGGTCCTCTGCAAGAGCAGCCAATGCTCGTAACTGCTGATCTGTCTCTTCAGCCCCTAATAATATGTTTTCATACCTGTTACTTATAAAACTTTGCATTTCTGTGATGTTGAGCTAGCAGACATTTTTGTATTTTCTTTTGAAACTGTTTATTTGTTTGTTTGTTTGTTTTAAAAGACTCAAAACGAGCAGCAGTAAAGAAAGAAAGATGCCATCATGAATTTTGCAGGTAAATGGATGGAACTAGAAGATATTATGCTAAGTGAAGTAACAGTTCCAGAAAAACAAACAAGAAATGGTATCCCTCATTTGTGGATGCTAGCACCAAGCACCTAGTTGTAAGGCAAACTGAGTAACATCAAAGTTATATACCCCTTTTTTCTGAAAGCAACTGTGCTCTTATAATATGAATCCCTTAGTATGCTCTAGAATTAACCCACCACTTATTTTCAGACTTTGTAATCTTGGTATATGTGTGGAGGGTATGTAGGCATATTTTAGAGTAATATAAATTTAAAAATGAAAAATGTGAATCCTGAAATATGATATGGAAATGACATACATTTTATTTTCATATGATATAATTTTAGTATAGGTGTGACATATATATATATATATATATAATATATGCATAGGTTTGAAAGCACCACAGATTGGAGGGAACAACAACAACAGAAAGCATTGGGAAACAAAGAATGACTAAAAACAGTAAATTCGCAAGGGGCAGCTCCCAGGGCAATAATCCCTTTTGCTGGAAACTCTAGAAAGAATCAGAAAAGATACAGGGCAGGTATAGCAGGGTGCATGAAACGCAGGTGGGGGGTGGGGGGCATGGAAGAGGAATGAGTCAGAATGGGACTGAGAAATGATGTATGGAAAATAAACAAAACTTCAATAAAAATAATTTAAAAACAAAAAACTCTGTAAATCGTCATCACAGCATGGCCACTGGGATCCATTAGCCAGCCTGGAACTATACCTTGAAGAGAGAGATGGCTAATTATTAATGGAGTTTAATTAAATCTATTGAGCAAAAGTAAGGAAGGGAAGACTGACCCTTTGACAGAGGTTTAGCTCTTTTTTTCACATAAATTGTATTTTTTATTTTTTTAAACAACTCTAGAACCCGGGGTTCCTGCCCATTCCCCCCACCCCTCCAGAGCTCAGGCATTCTGGCAACATGATGTTTCATCACTTTCTCAGTCTTTCTCATATTCTCCATGAGGAAGTTAGACTGTTTTGAGCAGAAGTTCACTGTGTCAATCAGTTCTTTGATGCAGAACCTTTCTGTGTTTGTTGGTGTTGTTTGGTTGTTGTTTCTTTCCATATGCATTACACCCACCTGCTTTGGACAAAGCTCAGGGGGCCACACACAAGAAATACCTTTACAACTGGGAAGTTGGCACTAGCATCCACACAGGAGGGATACCAATTCGTCATGTGTTTTTCTGAGACTGTGTTACTTTTCCTCACAGGATGTCCCTCTAGCTCCAGCCATTGTCCCTACAAATCTCCTGATGTTGTCTTTCTTTACTTTCTGCATAGAACTCCATAGGTGTAGATGTACCACTTTTCTATCCACTTGTCAGTTGAGGGGCATTTGGTTGGTTCCAGCTCTTGCGATTGTGAAGAGAGCTGAAATATACATGTTGTGGGGTGAGTCTTGAGGGTACATGCCCAGGAGTGGGGTATGGCTGGGTCGGGTGGGGCAAGTTCATCCAAGTCTTCCATTCCAAGGGTTCTCACACTAGCTTTTCATAATGGTTGTACTAGTTTTTACATTCCCACCAGCAGTGGATGAGTGTTGTCCCTTTTCCCCACAACCTCCTCCAGCATTGGTATTCAGTTGTTTTCTTGATCCTAGCCAGTCTTATTGGAAGTGAGATGATAGTAAAGTGGTTTTGGTGCATGCCTTTCCCTGATGATTAGTGATATTGAACACTTCTTAAGGTGTTACTCAGACATCTCTAAGTCCTCACTTGAGAAGTCTCTATTCAGATATTTCTTTGCTCCATATCTAATTGGGGTCATTTGTTTTCTTGCGTCTTTGTTTTTTGAGTATTTATATATTCTGGAAATTAATACTTTTTCAGATGTATCAGCAGTGAAAGGTTTCCCTTAGCCCCCTTGATTGTTTCTTTGATGTACAAAAGCTTTGGTTTTAAAATAAGGTCCCCATTTGTCAATTGTCGACCTTAATTTGTGCAGCTGCTTCTGATTTAGGAATCTTTTCCTATGGCTATGTCTGGTAGTCCTGCTACGAACTTTTTTCTTCTATCACACCTTCAGAGTTTTGGGGGTGTCACATTGAGGTCTTTGATCCACGGGAGTTAACTTTTGTACAGGCGAGAGGTAGGGTTTAATTCATTCTTCTACACGTGGTGAACCAGTTTCACCAGTACCATTTGCTGAAGAAGCTACCCTTCCTCCACTGAGGGTTTTTCCCCTTTGTCAAATATAAGAGGGCTGAAATTGTATGTGCTCGATTTGGAACTTCGTTTTGTTCCATTGGTCCAACAGGTCTGTTTTTGGTGCCAGTAACCAGGCTGTTTTTATGAGTTATTAGCAAAATGGGACATTTTTACAATGTAATTTTTCCCAATCCATGAGCAGGGGAGGTTTTTCCAACTTCTGAATGTCTTCTTCATTTCCTTCTTTTTTTTTTTTTTTGTTTTTTTTTTTTTTTTTTTAAACGCATTTTTTTTTTTTAATTATTTAGTTTTGTATGTGTATGAATGTAAACTCGGCTGCATGCAGGTCCTGTGCACCCTTGTCCTGCAAATGCCGCGGAGGTCAGAAGAGGTCTGGATTCCCCTGGAACGGGAGTTCTCCTGGAATTGGAGTTACAGACGGGTCGTAGCCGCCATGTGGGCGGCGGGGATCGAACCCGGGTCCTCTGTAAAAGAGCGGTCGGTGCCTCTTACACCGCTGGCTATCTCTATCTCTCAGCCCCACTCCAGCCCCCGTCAATTTTTTTCTTTCAAGGTTTAAAATTTTTGAGATCGTTGGTGTCTTTGTTAGGTTTTTTTTTTTTTTTTTTTTTTTTTTTTTTTTTTTTTTTTTTTTTTTTTTTTTTTTTTTTTTTTAAATTTTTTGTATTCTTTCTTCAGTTGCTGTTCTTGGTGTAAAGAAAAGACCATTGATTTTTTAAGGTTAATTTTGGTATCCTGCCACTTTTGCTGAAGCTCTTAATGTTTCTAGGTGTTTTCTGGTAGAGTTTTTTTAGCCTCCCTTAAGTAAAACAATCATATCATCGCAAATAGGGATGCTTGACTTCCTCTTTTACAAATTAGTACTGCCTTAATTTCCTTTCTTTGCCTTATTGCTCTAGCAAGTGTGTTTTTCAACACTATAATAGTGAAGAGAGTGGTGACAGGGGGCAACTTGCCGAGTTCCCTAACCTTTAAAGGGAATGTTTTTTTTTTTTTTTTTTTCTGCATTTAGTATGATTTTGGCTGTGGTTTTCCTGTATATGGCTTTGATTACATTGAGGAATGATCCCCCCCAATTCCAAGTCCTTCTAGGACTTTAAAGCATGAAGGGATGGCGGATTTTGTCAAAGGCTTTTTTTTTTTTTTTTTTTTTTTGTTTTTTGTGGTTTTTGTCTTTGATTCATTTATTGGTTGATGATGTTTATTGATTTTCGTATGTTGGAACCATCCCTGCATCCCTGGTATGAATCCAACTTGGTCGTGATGATCTTCTTGATGTGGGTCTGTATGCGATTTGCAAGTATCCTGTTTAGAATTTTGGCACCTGTGGTCATTAGGGAGATGGGTCTATAATTATCCTTTTTTAGTTGGATTTTGCCTGGTGTTTGGTAATAGAGTGATTCTGGCTTCATAGAAGAATTTGGGAGAATTCCTCTGATTGTATATTTCTAAACATTTTCAGTAATAATCCTTTTTAGGAAGAAAAGTCTTTTTGAAATGTTTTATAAGATTCTGTTAGAATTTGGCCGTGAAACCATCTGGGCCTGGGCTTGTTTTTTTTTTAGTTGGGAGACTTCTTACTACAGCCTCTATTGTCCTTCATATGTGATGGGTCTGTTTAAAGCTGTGGATCGCTTCTTGGTTTGGCTTTGGTGAATCCCAGGAGTTCAGATCTTCACCATTTCTTCTAGTTTTCAACACTTGGTAGAATTAGGTTCTTGTAATATTCCCGTATGATTTTCGGGATGTTTTCCTGTCTGTTGTGATATTTGTTCCCTTTTCATCAGGATTGTATTGTTTTAGGATTGTTCCTCCTTCGTTCGTCTTTTGGGTTGCTGGGGCCTAGAGGGCTTCCTAGCTTGTTTATCTTTCAAAGAACCAACGTTTGGCTTCATTGATTTTTTGTATTTGTTTGTCTTTTGTTTCTGTTTCGATTTCATTGATTTCTGCGCTGATTTTTGTTATTGCTTCCTGTCTGTGGCAATTTTAGGGTTCATTGTTGTTGCCCGCCTCTCAAGTGCTTTTAACTGTAGTGTTAGATCATTCACTTGTGCTCTTTCTGTTTTTTCTAATGGTAGACACCCAGGGCTATAAACGAAACTTCCCTCTTAGGACTGCTTTTAGGTAGCCCATAGGTTTTTGTTGTGTTGTAGTGTCATTGGCATTCAGTGTGCCAGGAATGCTTTTATTTCTTTTCTTATCTCTTCCTTGAACCTATTTTCATTATTCAAGAGTGTGGTTTTTTATCCCATGGGTTCTTGTAGGCAGGAGGGCTTGTCCTGGCTTTGATTGTGGAGCTTTATTGCACTGTGTTCCGATAAAATGCATGAGATTATATCAACCTTTTGATTTGTAAGAGGTTTCCTTCTGTGCCCCTTTATGTGGTTGATTTTGGAGTAGTTTCGTGGTGCTGAGTAGAAAGTGTGTTCTCTGGTAATTTTTTTTTTTTTTTTTTAGGATGGAATGTTCGTAGAGGTCTATGAGGTCAATTTGGTGTATCATATCGTTCAGTTCAGATGTCTATTTATTGTTTTTGTCCTGTTGACCTAGCCAAAGGACTCAGTGTGGTATTGAAATCTCCAACTATGAGTGTACTGGGGTTAGTCCTGTGACTTGTGGTCCTGGAGAATTGTCTTTATAAAGTTTGGTGCACCAAATTTGGGGCATATATATTCAATAAGTGGGAAATCTTCTTGGTGAAATTTTTCCTTTGATCCAAATGTAATGGCCTGTCTTCATCTCTTCTGATTTCTTTATTTACTTTGAAGTTATGTGTCTGATATGAAAGAGCACACCTGCTTTCTTTTTGGTTACCATGTGTGCTTGGAATATTTTTTCCATCCCTTCACTTTAAAGAGGTGCCTGTCCCCTTGAAGATAAGATGTGTTTCTTGTTGACTGCATATCAATGGATTCTGTTCCTAATCCAATCTCCCAGGCTGTCCTTTTGATTGGGGAAATTTAGTCCATTAATTATTTAAAGAGTTATGACTGATAGGTTTGTGTTGCTTCTTTTTGCCTTATTATCCATTTGTATTTATGGTTTAGGTTTCTACTGACGTCCTGCAATTATGCTTGTAATTGATTTCCGCGTTCAGGGCCTGGAGTTGGTTGCTCCTTTCTTCTGTTCTTTGAATTGCCTTCAATATTCTCTGAAGGGTTGGTTTCCGGACATGTAATTCTTTCAAGTTGGTTATGTAATGGAAGTTTTTTCTCTCTCCTTCAACTATAATTGAACATTTTTGCTGGCTATAGTAACATGGGTTGGCATCTATGAAATCCCTTAACAATGGGAATGCTTGGCTCCAGGTTCTTCTTGCTTTCATATTTTTGTGTTGAGGAGTCCGTTGTTATTCTGATAGGTTCCCCTTATAGGGTCACTTGTTGTTTTTCTCTTGTCGCTTTAAGGATTTTGTCTTTGTTTTGGGTGTCCAGCATTTTAACTATGATGTGGCGTGGAGAATTTCTTTTCTGATCTTGTCTGTTTGGAGTTCTATGTGCTTCTTGTATTGGTATTGGTTTGTCCTTTTTTTAGTTTGGGGAAATTTTCATCTATTATTCTGTTGAAGATCTGGTCAATACCATTCTCTTGGGATTCTTCTCCTTCCTCTATTCCTATGATGCGGAGGTTTGATCTTTTCATAGTGTCCCACAGTTCCTGGTTGTTCCACTTTTGTGTATTTTTAAATTTTTCATAATCTTTCCTTGAGGTTTTTAGTTGTTGTGTTATTTTCCAGGTCTGGTATTCTTTGTTCTGCTTCCTCCATTCTGCTTCTGAGGCTTTTTCCATTCCTTTCCTCTTGAATGGATGAGTGTTTGATTTCCTTTTTCATTTCCTCTTCTGATTTATTTAGTATTTCTACTTCTTTTTGGAGCTTCTCAATCTCTTCTTGTAGCTCTTTGCTTCGCTGGTTGGTTTCCTTATCTTTTTTCAGCATGGGATCTTTTCAGTGTTTCTACTTCCTTCCGGAGCTTGTCATTCTCTCTCTCTGTAGGTCTTTCTTGAGTTCTTCATTCTCTTTTTTTAGTTCTTTGATTTGTTCTTTATAATCTTGTAGTTCTTTAAATATGTTCCCAATTGTGTTTCTGATATCTGTGTCCTGGGGCATCCCCAGAGGGATCCCACTGCAAGATTCTTCCATAGGGTTGGTAGAGCTTGGTGTGGGATTATCCTGCCCCTTTCCAGTGTTGTCTCTTCTTCGTGATCCTGGCATGTGGGCTTCTCCTTGCCTGTATTCCAATGTGAGTCCTAAATGCCTCTTCACTGTGCTGAAGGCTTGCTTTGCTTGCCTCCTTCAGATGCCTTCATAATCCCAGTTGGCGGGGGGGGGGGTACATTCCGCTGGCCTCAGGAGATCTCAGATCGACAGAGGTTAACTCTTGACCTCCCTTTTAAACCCAACACTGTAGACATGATTGGCTAAATTTATCACATTTAAAATTCTTGAAAACAGAAAGGCCATAGGGTCCTCCTCACATCAAAAGGCCAGACAGAAGTAATGTCAGATCCTGGACCCCCATTTGCATGCCTCTCAGATGGCTTCTTTCCCTGAGACCATCACAGTGCTGTGGTATCGAAGGACACAAAGAGAAGAAGCCTCGAGTGCAGCTGCCTTGGTTTGAATCCTACATCTCACCTAATAAACTACTGACCTCTGTCAAATCCTGCACGCTCACAGCAGCTCAACTTCCTCCTCACTAAACGGGAAAGAAATAATAAATCAGAAATGCTTCTGTCTAAAGAAGCATATGCAAATAATTTGTGTCATGTTATATGCATCATATCTATCTCATGTGCAATGTTAACCTGGTTTTCTGGAGAGAGAAAAGTACTAAGAAGGAAAACTGTGTAAATTTTTCGATAATCAAATATCCAAAATTCACTCAGCTTATGGAGATTGTAGTATACACAGAGACATTTATAAATACATGTGTGTTTGTATCAATTTAAGAAATCAAGAATTAATTTTAGAAATAGTAATTCCACTTAGACTTTGTTCCATTTTCTTTCCCCTAAATTAATGCAAAATCTACATTAGAATGGCTTTCAGTGTTTGAAGAAATGAAACTATTCAGAAGTTTACACAGGGAAGCAATTTGCTTGGATTGAATAAGGTAATACATAAGTAATAAAACCCTTTCTCGGTAAATGCTGTTTTTAATTAGGAATGGCTCTCTGAAAGAAATCCGAGTTATTATATCCACAAACTGAATTCGGGCAACTACTTTAATTGCAAGAGTAAGAACTAAAATGGAGAAGATTTATCAAGGAAAGTTTTTTGAAAAAAACAGAGCACTAGTTCATAGAAATCAGTGTTCCCCTCCCCCCCCCTTTTTTTTTCTTTACACTGGCATAGAGAATGGAATAAGCCCTTTGTTAGAGGAGATGGATCGGGTACATCATTAGGATTCTGCAGGGCATTAAGGAGTTGCTGGCATGTCACACAACTCCTGTTATAAATACTGAGTGAAATCAACATGATTCTCCTCATTTCCTTGGTTAGAATTGCATTTGTTGCTCCACCTCAGTCTGCTTTCTGTCCCTGTGGTTTTTGCACATTGTGGTACTCAGGGTGGTTCCTCCAGTGTTGGAGACCTTATTCTACTGATCATCGACCTTTCTTAGTGTTCACATACTGACTAAAGAAATCTTGGGCATGCATGATGGCTCAGTGAGTAAAGGCACTTGCTGCCAAGCCTAATTACTTGAGTTCAATCCCCAAGACTCACATGGTAGAAGGAAAGAATTGAAAGAATTGACTCTTGAAAGTGGTCCTCTGAACTCTATACAGCCTCACCATCTCCCACAATAGATAGATAGATAAAATAGCAAATAAACAAGTAAATAAATAAATAATGGGGCTGGAAAGATGAATCAGCAGTTAAGAGCACTGGCTGCTTTTGGAGAAGACCCAGGTTCAATTCCCAGAACCCATATGGTGGCTAACAACAATCTTTAACTCCATTTCCGGTAGAAATCTGACACCCTCTTCTGATCTCCTTGGGCATTTTAGACATTTTCTTGAGGGAAAGACAGTTTTATACATCACCCTATTTTCTTTCCATTGCTATTATAGATTGCCTGAGGCCGAGTACTTTATCCAGAAAATACATACATTTAACTCAGAGTTTTAGAGATCTAAGGGGATGGTGACAGCCTCTCTTCAGCAGTGATGAGGGCCTCCTGGCAATGACGTCATGGCAGTAGCAGGAGAGAGGCTCAAAACCCACTCTTAAGAAAATAGTCAACTCACTCTAAGAGATCAGCATCAATCTCTTCAGAGAGAAGTGTCCCAAAAGGCCTAATTACCTGTACTGAGCCCATCCCCTGAAGAGATTTGGCAGTATTACTACATTGAGGATGGGGCTTCCAAGAGATGAGGCTTGGAATGTATCTCCTCATTTTTAACCCAGTGCTATTCCCTTAGGAGCACATATGTCCACAAGAAGCAGTGTGCATTTCAGTAAGTACTAGCAACTTGATGAAAATTAGAACAGTTGGATCTAGCCCAATGGTGGTCCAGGGCCATACACCAAAGATGACTTCTTTTTTTTTTTTTTTTTTTTTTTTTTTTTTTTTTTTTTTTTTTTATTTCCATATGTGTATGAATGTACTGTCTGCATGCAAGTTTGTGCACCCGTGTCGTGCAATGCCGCGGAGGTCAGAAGAGGGTGTCAGATTCCCCTGGAACTGGAGTTCTCCTGGAATTGGAGTTTCAGATGGTTCTCAGCCGCCATGTGGGTGCTGGGGATCGAACCCGGGTCCTCTGTAAGAGCAGTCGGCGCTCTTAACCGCTAGGCCATCTCTCCAGCCCCCAAAGATGACTTCTATGACTAATTTGAGCTCTGGCAGTCTAGACCTAGGACAGCAGAGCTGACCTCAACAGCTATCTGCAGTATCTCACTCCAACTTAGTACCTCAGCTACCTGCAGTATCTCACTCCAACTTAGAATAAGGCAAGGGCTGAAATACAGTCTATACAATTGAAGACTATATTTGAAAAATCACCAAGTGAAATGACAAGGTCTATGACACTAGTTCACACAACACCAGGGACAATATAGCCACCCTCTCCTCAACGAGCCTATTGGAGTTTGGGAATTTTCTACAATACTCTAGTTTTGAGGTGAATTAAGCATCTAGCACAACAGTAGGGATGGTGGTAATATAACTAGTTCTGGTTCTATATACAATAGTGATGAGTTTTTATTGAGGGGATAGCATATGTAAAGTACTCTTCTAAGTAACTTATAGGACTTTTCATAGCATCCTTGTAACTGAAGCATACAAAGACACTACTATTATAGATACTTCATAGAGAAGAAACTGAGGCAAAGAAAAAAAAAGAAATAATTTCCCTATAATCACATAGGAGTCAGTGTTGGGACAGGGAATCACACATGTATTTCTTACTGTACAAGGAAGGGTTGTCCCCTGATTCACACTCTCTTGTCTACTGCTTTGAAGATTTATCCAGAGTATTAAAAAAATACAGAGGACCTGAGATTCCCATTACTGGGTGCAAATGACTCCAGAGTTCACATTTGTAACTATGATATAATTCAATCTTTCCTCAAATTGAAATGTGGGTGAATTGCATGAGGAGATGATATACTGAGGAGAGAGATGACAGGCATATTCAGCATGACACGTTTGAAAAGTATAGCCCCGCAGGATTTCATAGGAATACTCATTGTTCAGCTGAGCCAATTTTCATTAACCTACATGGACTCAGTTACGTAGCTCTTAGCTTTTTCTCACGTTAAATATTCACTAACCAAATCTGTGATCTTTATTTAAGTAAAGAATTTTCTCCTGGGAAAGAATGTGCTGACCAGATACTTTGAATATTTGTCCCCATGGTTGTTCTATTTCCCATCATCCATTAATTAATTGACTTGCCAATACCAATTAATTATAGGTTTGGAGTAAGACAGTTTTCTTTTAGTCCCCTCCTCCAGGAATTAAAGTTCTTTGGACATATTGATGATTAACAACACAGATCATTTACAGCAGCATACACACTGAAAACTTTTGTGATACCATATTTGTGCTTTTATGCTTATTATCTTACGTGTTATCAATTGAAGACATGTATTTCATTTCTTTAGTCAATTTCTTTATGAAAATCTGTGTCCCTCTGATTAACAAAACAAAAGTGTAGATCAAGTCTTTCTGTGTTCAGCAGAAAGATGGTTTTAGCTCTGGGCATGGAACATGGTGCCATAGTAAATAGCTATAATATAATTGAAACTCAAATCTGATTCTCATTAGTAGCCTTGAATATAGGTAGAGAAGGTAGCATAATTCTGAATCTTGAAATGAGAATGCTAGAACAGAGAAAGGTTATGTAGTTTGACTATGGCATAAGGTAGCTTGTCAATTAGTAATTACATACCTTCTCAGTTCTGAGTAGTGTATTTTTCGATACTACTTCGATACTACTTCTGATTATGGTAGCATTTCTTTTTGTCATAACTCATTTAGATCCTAAATGAAATAGCATTTTCTTTTTTTTAATTTTATTTTTTTTTATGTGTATGAATGTACTGTCTGCATGTAGGTCTGTGCACCCGTGTTGTGCAATGCCGTGGAGGTCAGAAGAGAGTGTCAGATTCCCCTAGAACTGGAGTCAAAGATGGTTCTCAGCCATGATGTGGGTGCTGAGGGACCAAACCCGGGTCCTCTGCAAGAGCAGTCAGTCAGCACTCTTAACCACTAGGCCATCTCTCCAGCCTGAAATAGTATTTTCTTATAGAATTTTGTGTGTGAGTTCTCTTTAGATTATTGGTAGTTCTTTTATCCTAACTCACCTATATAAGTCATGGAATTGGAGACAGAGTAATCATCAAATCAAGATATCACAGACTGGGAACTCCCATGGCTAACCATGCATTTAATGCAGACATTGAAAGTGAGGAAGGTAAGAAGAGGAAAGCTATATGAGAACTTGTGGTGGAATAAAGCTGCTCACCTCATCATTGTCATATGCAAAAATAAAGAATGGACCCCAATCTCTCCTTTGCGGATACCGTCTCCAGTGACATTGTCTCACTAGTCCCCACCCCTAAAGGCTTCTTCACTTCCCACCTGTAACACAGGCTGGTGACCAAGCTTTTACCTCCTAGGCCTTCGGAAAACATTTATGATCTGAACCATGGTAATTACTGATTTGTTTATAATCACTTCCTTCTTATTGTTCTAGCTTGACTAGATTACATTGTATAGATAGACTACTGTGTTTGCTTATTCACCAGCTGTCGGATATTTGAGTTTATTTAATTGGAATAATTACACAGAATATCTGATTAATATTCATTCGCAGGTTTTAGTTTGAACAAGTTTTCATTTTTCTTACATAAAATACATGGAAGATTCCACAAACAAGTTATGGTGGCTCACACTTGTAATCCCAGCATGCAGGAAGCTATAGCAGGGGGATTATAATGAGTTCAAGATTTGTCTTTGATACATACTGAGGTGAAGGTCAACCTCGGCTACAGAGTAAACTCTTGTCTGAAAACTACCAAAGTAAATGTTCCAGGACTGTGAGAGACAGGTTATAAGAGGAACAAGCTTACAAATTGCCTAAGAAAATTTTCAAGTCTTTGAACTGGTATTTAAAGTTTCTAAAATATAAAAATATTTTATGATAAAAAAATTTCTGCAAGACGATAAAAAATAAAATCTAATCAAAACTGGTTTTAAAAAAAACAAAACATTTATCAGAGGTTTTTCTATATGAATTACACCACCAGGTAATCAGAGTTTCTATATCTTTATTGAATCTTAATCTCCTGTTTTGAATTATTTTAATTATTCCATTCAACTGTTTGTTTGTGTTTTCATGGTCTTCATTTGGTCTTTTATGCATATTCTCTTTGAGTTCCTTGAACAGGTATAATTGCTATTTTGAAATACCTGTCTTGTGGATCTCCTAGGTTGCCATTCTCAGTATTACATTAGTGTAGGAATGTTGATTTCTGCAGCAAGCTTTTTATCTTGGTTACTTATTCCTGTTTGTAGTTTTTTAGAGTACCAGGCATCAGACTTGTGTTGTTGTTGGTGTTCCTTGGTACAGGTAGGTGATCTCATCTTTGATGAATATTGTTTGTGTCCTTGGTGTGTATCTAATTCATCAGGTTATGGCCCAGCTGAGTGGTACTTTGTGTTCAGTTTGTGGCCTAATTTATTCTGATGTTCAAATGGGGCATAAGAAACTATCTCAGGTAAGCTAGAAATACATACAAATCTGAGTTGAGCTGTAGGAGTTGATAGTCCCTCATAGGAGCAGGCTGTGAAGAGGATACTTTCAGGGTCACTTCAGTGACAGCCGGGGTACACACTGCAGTGGATGCAAGTTCAATTTATTTCATATCACAGGCCATTTATATAGGTATCATGTCCCCCCCAGCAGTCAGTCTCAGACTCCCTACACCACGTGCTGCTCCAGCCCTGTGGGGTGGGCGTCCAGGTGAGTCAGTTCACTGCGCCCAGCAAGTGCAAGCCCACACATTCCTACTTTGAGATTCCAGGGTTTTCTCCTCACCGTTCATGACAGGTCTGGAAAAGCCACTGCTGAGTACACAAGCGGTAGCTTGGAGGGATCTTCTCCTCACAAAAGCACACACTCTGAGAGATGGATCTTCATTTTATGACCACCAGTTAATTCAGATCCTAGCATATGAAAGGATACTGATAAAAGGAACCCAGAACCACTGATAATCTCACTAAGGAATTAAGCCCAAGTCTGGTGAGACCTCTAGACCCAGTGACCAGTTTTCAAAAACACAAAGAGCAGAACATGTTCAACGACGTCATACAATGTAGTCAGAACATGTTCAATAACTTCATACAATGTAGTCAGAAAACTCCAGAAGAAGAAAATCTACTTAAAATATCATGGCTCTTTAACACAATATAAGAAAAAAAGGAAAAGAAGGATAGGAAATCTTTCCATTGAGTCTGAGTCAGCTGCCATTGAGAGATCTGTATGGATGCTGTCTAGATAATACAATGACCAGTGGACGGGATGATGATGATGATGATGATGATGATGATGATGATGATGATAAAGATCCAAGAGGACAAAGATAAAGATGGTCTTTATTTGGAGATGATAGAGATGGTGAAGTGTCTCATAGGATGTGTCAAAAAGACTGATCAATTTCTACATTTTTTTTTGCTTTTAGTGTTGTTTTGTGTATTTCAGACATCATTTCTCAGTTCAATTTAGACATATTCCCCTTTCCCTTCCCCCCCACCCCACCCCAGATCATGCACTCTGCCATAACTGTCCTGCATCTTTCTCTCAGTCTTTTTTATGTTTAGGTCAGAAAATGTTTATGTCACATTTTCTTCCTTTAATTTTATATTACTTTAAAATATGAATACATACTTTCCACTCATACATTTTACAACAATGTGTTCTTCTTGGTACTTATGATTCTCCATGATTTCTTGTGTCTATGACTTATTTTACAATAAGAAGTGTCAAAACAACAGCAGTAATAGAAACACTATCCTACTTGCTCAGTCACTTTGGTGTACATTGTTGTCTTCTCAGATCTGGTCTGCCTGTATATTCTCTTGTCCCCAATGGTCCATTTTTATACTGTAGGCAGAACCTGCTCCTAGGATAGAGATGGATAGAGGTGTGTTCTTTCTAAACCCTTTCAGTGGCTACCCATGGAGAAGACTTTTAAGAAACCAAAATTCCATGCAAAACTGTGTATGTGGCTGTAGCTCGGCTTTGCTCTCACTCCATGTCCCCCAACTCATCTCTGCCTTCTCGGGTCACCCTCCACTCAAAAAATAACACGTCCCCTCCTTCTCCCTCCAGATCTCTGGATGGCGGTTTCTACTCCATCACCTCACATCTCCAGAGAAGCTTTCCTAAGTGTCCGTTGACCTCCCTTTCTGTCCACTCAGCCTTTTTCCTATACTTTTTTTTTTCAAAAAATATTTGGGCATTTGTTTTAACCTATTTGATTTTCTTTGATTGATAATGGATTTTTATCTACTGCTTCCTATCTCTTCCTACAATAATATAAACTACCTAGACACAGAGACCACCTTATTTATTTCAAGACCAAATCTTAGCTCTGTTGCCCAGAACAGCCACAGGCTCCCCTCATAGCTAAGTCTGTGAGTGCTACAAGATAAATGCCAGGACACCTGGCCAGAGATGATGTTAATTGCTGCTTCTGTATAAAATCCCAATGTTTAGCAGTTACTCAGCCTTTAAAAGTGATTAAAAATGCTAAATCAGTAAATGAGCAAGTTATTGAATGAATCAACAGTCAAAGCCATCCTTGCTTGCTTCCTGCTACAATAGAATGGACTAGAACCCAGACAGGCTTCCCTGAATCTTATTACCTCCCCCTCTCCATACACCTTTGCAAAAAGATAGCAGAGGGGTTACAAGGCTGACAGACACACTGACACAGCTTTTCCCTGGTAACTGAAGAAGTAACTGTTGTCATTTAGGATTATGGAACTGACTCTCAATGCACTTTCAGGGGTTGATTTGTGTATTTATTTGTTTTGTTATGTTGTCGTCCTATACTTCCATACTTTTAATTAAAACCAAAGATTATAGGGTTAACATAGTAACTTGGTTTCCACTTGGAGAAGAGGAGGATGGGAGCCATATGCTGGAGATGCAGATCAGGACAAAACCATAACAGAATGAAGGGAGGGAGAAAGAAGTAATGACAAAGTTTGAGCTGCAAAGGGGGCTAAGAATGGAACTTTCTGGGATATGGAGAAGTCAGAAGAACTACACAAGAATATTTAGATATGTAGGGGTGGGGGCTCATGCTTGTTCAGGGCCGCAGCTGATTAGCAAGAATTAGTCTCAAGAACAAGCCCAAGAAAGTGTGAATCCACAGAGAGCTTTAAAGGGTTTGCCCAGAAAAGGACATTTGGGGTTTATAATTTGGGAAAACCCGGATCCTAGGAAATCAGCTTCCAGGATGAGGGAAAGAAGTAAATTAAAAATGAAGATAAAGCAGTATCTAACAGTTTCTACTATTGTTCATATGAACTGTAATTTACTTCAACATGCTATTAAATAGATATGCTAGAGCTCAGCATGGTGGCAGAGGCCTTTAATCTCAGCACTGGGGAGGCAGAGGCAGGAGGATCTCCATGAGATCAAGGCCAGCTTGGTCTACATAGTGAATTCCAGGTCAGCTGGGGCTATAAGAAGCCATGTCTCAAAAAGCCAAAATGAATAAATAAATAAATAAATAAATAATAAATAAATATAAAAAGATATGTTAGGCATCATTTCAAAAGCATAAGGTTCTTCCTTATTGAACAAATGAATTAAACATATCTAAGACATTTAGAAAGAACTTGAGGACAAGCCCTCAGGCTTCCGCTGCCTGGTTTATCAACAGATACCTGTTAGGGATAGTTTTTGGTTTAGATTTTGTTGTTGTTTCTTTGTTTTGAGAGCCATGTGCCTCTTCCTAATCTTCAAAACAGGAATAAGCAAGTGATCAATAGAGATCTGGGGAAAGATGGCAACATTAGGAGCTACCACATTAAAAGTAATCCTTTCTCAAAATTACTTCAGAATCTACTTTGTGCATGTATTTCTAGTTCTAGCAATTAGTTGCTTTATTTGCAAATAAGCACTTTCTACAAAGCACATTTCCATCTATATAACAAAGCTCAATAAAGTGTTTTATTCCCTGATGGCCACCATTACAGTTCTATTTTTTTAATCCACAGATGTTCACTTATTTCTAACTAGGTATAAACATGGC
The DNA here is from genome assembly GCA_009823505.1 of Rhizomys pruinosus. Lineage (NCBI taxonomy): Eukaryota > Metazoa > Chordata > Mammalia > Rodentia > Spalacidae > Rhizomys > Rhizomys pruinosus. The sequence continues at coordinate 2,943,627 of VZQC01005070.1, read as the reverse complement.
ATTGAATGATATCATTGTGGTTCCTAGATGTGTGGCTTGCTTATCTGAGGTGTAGCACCTTCTCTTTGCCCTCTGAGATGTAAACAGCATGCAATCCACTGAAGTGCAGAACATTTGGTTTAAAGTGGATACATTATTTTGCATAATGCATTAAAACTTAGACAAGTAAAGACAAAGCACACAACCTGAACAGAAGAAATCTGCTCTTAGTTGTTGAGACCCCCTACAAGGGCCATGCCAATCCTATATTTTTTTTTCTCTGAAAAGAATTACAGGAAAAGAAAATTTTCTATAATGCTTATAGGAAAATCAAATACAAAATTTAGGATAAAAACATCAAAGAAAACAGATGTCTGCTTTTATCTCTTGCTATGAGAAAACTCTTCAAAGAAGATCAAACTACTCTCTTTTCATTTCATTGCACGAGGTTTCCATGGGTAACCCACATACATCTTTGTGGCCATATTTGCTCATGATGCAGTCCATAAGATGGACATTTCATTTAGAAAACCCACCCTCTTGAACCCACCCTGGAGCTAGTATGTTTGGATATTACAGTATCTATTTCACCCTCTTGGATATGTGTTTTTACAAATTTCCTTCTACTGCATACAAACTTTCCAAATGTCTGCCCTAAGCCAATATAGTCTTAGATAAATTGAGTCCCAGACAAAGGAACTATAAACAAAAACAAGATCGCATGCCTGTCTGCAGCCTAAACTTGTCTGTCTTTTCAATACATTCCACACAAATGTAATATCTTCTGCGTAGTCATATAGGATGCAATATTGTTTATAAATAATGTGGCAAATCAGATTAGTGCTGCATGTTCACTGGGAGGGAAAAGCAGGTTGGTTTTGCTGTTTTCCATGGTCAACACAGAATATTCTTTGATGAAATATGTGAAGGCCTTTCTTTACACACTAATCAATTCACTCTACATCAGCTGAGTATCATATAATTCAATTTAATTCTGATGCTGTCTACCTGGAGATAGTATTAATCACATTACTAAGGATTCAGTTCCCAGTGACCACCTTTATTTCGCCCTATGCACAAGTAGTAAAGTATCATCTACACTTCCGATGAGTTCCAGACCTAGATTCCTATGGCGTTCTTCTTCTCCTTGGATGTTATCAGTGTGTCACAATGAATCCCAGGACACACAAAAATGCATTTGCTAGCTTATTTCAAAGGATGTTACAAAGGATACTGCTGAACACCCAGATGCATAGAGCAGGGTACAAGGGTGTGAAGGGTTCAGGCCCTTTGTGAGCCTCTCCCAAAACCTCCCAGGACTTTCCTGTGTTCTGCTGCCTAGAAGAACATAAAACTTGCTTAATCCAGTTTTAGACAACCTCAGGCATTTTCTCCTTTCCAGAAGGTAGTAAATGGATCTGAAATTTCTAACCATGGAATCACTTTCCTTCTCATGATTGCTCTGGTCCTAAGACCTCCTAAGAATCAGTCCCACCCAATGTCATCTCGGTAGTGTCAACCAAGGTGCTAGGTACAAAAAAGGTCACTGTCATGAAAGAAATAGCAAGTGGATTTTTTTAGCTTTGCCAGAATAGTTAGATACAATGACCAAATATAAATACAGTTCACGTTATGTCACCATCATCATCTTTTCCAATGATTATCTGGAAGCATGAAAATAATTGTAATGAAATTTCCACTTGACTTAGGCTTTCAAATTCATTTGATTTCTTATTCAGCAAACACTTGTAAAGGGGCTGGCAATATTCAACAGATTTCACAATTATTTGTGTATTTAAATTTTATAGCAGCTGATGAGGTAGTTTCCATTACTATCCCCACTTTACGGATAAGGAGAATGAAACAAAGATCTCCTAAGTGATTTACCCATAATAATTGGTTGAGCTAAGTATAAGGATGTAGGTACATTGACCCAATGTGCACTATATTAGTCACACAAATACTTGGAAATACTTGTTGACATGCATCATGAGTGACTCTGTTCTGGTTGGCAAAGGCCCAGGAATTTGTGTAAGTTCTTGTTTGCTCGTTTAACAAACATGTTTGGTGTTTGCTAACTCTTAGAACTGCTTCATACATTGCTTTTTAAAAGGAAAACACCTGTTTAGGTAAGTCTTCCAGCCTAGCTCCTTTGGTCCTCAATTTTATTGAGTATGTGCATTTATTTTGCCCACAGGAAAAGGAAAGTACCACATTACATTGTATCGGTCTTACAGATGTCAGCACAGTTTCAAATGCTCTCCAGCACTTTGGTTTAATAAGAAATTCTGTGATTTTTCTTCACCTTATTCCAGTTTCTTAGGAAAATGTAAACTCTCCTCTTAGGAGGGTAGTTATACATTGCTCATCTATCATGTGTGAGCTTGCGTAAATGAAGAAACAGAAATAAGCTTGAAAACAGACTTCAGAGTAAGGAGTCCAGTGTAGAATGTACCTAGGGAGGGAGGAGGAGAAAAGGAACTAGAAAATGGTAACAGAGGGAGCTGCCAGCCCAGGAGAGCACTGCAGCTAGCTCCCCTTGGCCTTGCCTAGGGCTGACTGCTTTGCTGACAATTCAGGCATGAGGTGGGAAACCCTATCAGTCAGCTTCAGATATCACTTCATTTTAGAATCAGCATCTCTGGGTGACATTCCCTCTTTGTGAAGAGCTCATTTATAGATTTTGCCACTTGTGAATATATATATATATATATTATATTTAGTTGGCATATATATTTAATATAATATTAATTTAATTAAAGTTAATATTATTTTTTATTATTTATATATCTATATATTATAAATATATTATATAAATATAATATATTTATAATATATATTATATTTAGGCAAATAGGAGTAACCCCAATTGTAGATGCATTTCCATTTCCATTTCAGTAGTGATCACACTCAGTCTGTGTATTGCAGGGAAGTTAAAATCTTCTCATCAGATCACATGCTACTGAATGCGTTGGGGGAGAGGAACGAGCACAAAGACTCTGACTCTATTCTTACACTTAGTACCTCTATGAAATGGCAAATGAAGGAAACGATGCCTGACTACTCAGGCATTTCTGTTAGAGCCAGTGCTAAGCCAGAGTTGATTGTGAAGTTTGACAGCTATAGTGTTGCTCACCTAAAGTAATTAGCAGTAACGGTACCTGAAAGCTAGCGCTCTTGCAAAAAGCAGCTGTCACGCTGATCGTGTATAGCTACTTTCAGCCAGTTATAAACTAGTTCCATTTCAGCTTCCGTTAAATCTTTAGTGCACTGCTATGGAAGAAAGAGTCTAATTGTTCCAGGCACTATAATTTGAAATAATTGACTCCGGTGTTACATCATAGTTCTTGCAATACTGATGAGGAAGAAGGGCATTTGAAGCATTACAGTAAATAAAGTATTCCAACAGCAAACTGAAAGCCTTTTCTCCCCTCCCCTGGGAGTATTAATGTCTGGCTAGGGTTTTGAAAGGAAATGCTACCTCTCCTCAGCATGTCTCCAAGTCTTTTTCACTGTTGTGAATAAAGGAAGAAATTAAATAGCATTTAGTCATCCCAGAGGTCAAAAGGAATATTGTAATTCTTGAAAAAAACTTCACTTTGCCGCTAAAACATTTATTGTTTCGGCTTGGCAGCTTTACCAGGGAGGACAATTTTGGAGTCTGAATTATGGCACTGAGCATGCATTAAACACAACAGGCTTGCTATTGTCAAATTATTTATGTCACTTATGAATTTTAGCAGTTTGACCATAAAGAGTACATATCCGAAGATTTTTTTTTTTATAAAAAGAAAGATTCGACAACATTGAAACTCTTCGGTGGCTTCTCATGACTCAAATCTGAATTTTTATGAAGTCCAGGATGGTGACTTCTGATGGAGACTCAGAAACAAACACAGAGAACCTCGACAATTTTGTAGTGCTCTGTTTAAGTCTTATGACATAATTCAGAACAGTTGGCATAAGACTGGGAATTACCTTCTTGAACGACACAGGCTTAGGGTTGAAACCAATGTGTATCAACCCTAGCATATTCCTGGTCTCTCTGTAGCTCATCTTTGAAATGGGGACACAAAAATTACTTCTTTCTTATTTTATTATATAAATCACAGTAGGAAAGGCCCATAAAGAGTTCAGCATAGGATCAGATACTGACTTAGAACATAATAAATGTTTCTATTATAGCTAGTATTATCCTCCTCATAATTATTGCCACAGGTTTTATGGCAATTTGAAGAATTTAGTTTCTCTGGATGAATCTGATAAATTGAGTACTGTGGCAGAGGATGGAATAGAGGTGACATTTCTCTTTCAAAGTCAAAGCAGGTATGTGTTTTCAATTTGATGGAATATTACCTAATTTACTGTAATGCTACAGTGATGTAACCCCATAGCCAATTATGTCAAATTATGATGGCTGGAACAATTAGACTTTTCTTCAATAGAATTACACCATCAGAGAAGTTTCTGTGTATGCTTAGGCAACTAGATTGTAATTGTTAGCCTCTGTTCATAGTGCTTGTAGCCATTTGAATGTCATTGTTTAAATGCCAGCAAAGGAAATGAGTTTGAAAGCTTCAATACGACATTTAGACTTGACACTGAAAAATTCTCTTCCTTATATAACCTTTCCCTCTTTTTCCATCTGCTAGTTTGTAGCTTATACCCATTTACAGACTGCAGACAACTCTTTGTTCCTTGACACATTTCCACAAGTAAGTATACACAGAGAAAGAAAGAAAGAAAGAAAGAAAGGAAGGAAGGAAGGAAGGAAGGAAGGAAGGAAGGAAGGAAGGAAGGAAGGAAGAATATGCTGGGGCTTGGTTATATAACTCCATTGGAAGAGGCCTTGCCTAACATTCATGAAGCCCTGAGTTTGATTCTCAGCATTATATAAAACAAAAATCCCAACTGACTCAGTAGGTAGAGGCAATAGGATAAAAATATCTTTGTTGTTGTTACTGTGACTATTAACCTTGACTATCAGCTGGATTGGATTGAGAGATGTCTAAAACCCAAGAAAAGCACCAATCTAGATTTGTCTGTGGAGAATTTCTAGGGATAGGAGAAATTCTATTCTGAATGAAGATTTAGTACATCTGGAACTTCATTCACTATTGTATCTTATTGAATATAACTTCATTTGTACCTGAACAGTAAGTATCTCCAGTCTGAACCATAGGGGACAGAATTCTCACCACCCCTGCAGCTTCTTCTATGGTTCTTTAGAATCTACTGTCACATATAAACCTATGGGGATATTCTTAACATATAATCACAGGTCAACTTTATTATGTCATTAAATGCTTATTTCTTCATTGTCATTTGGGACCACATTGTACCCTCCTTCAGTTTCACACCACCCCCACTAATTAAAATCCTTTATAAACATCTTTTGTTTTGGAGTGATTCTACATTTCTGTGTTCAGTTTAAATGCTCCTGTTTCTGTCACTCTTCAAGCAATCATTAGAGTTGTGATAATAATCTGTAAGTTTTATATCATTTTGTTATTGTAACTATTAATTTTAACTATCAGCTAGATTGGATTAAGAGATGTCTAAGTTACATATATCTGGGGTATTAGGTTCTCTCTCTCTCTCTCTCTCTCTCTCTCTCTCTCTCTCTTTCTCCCCCTCTCTCCTTCCTGATCATGAAGCAGTTGCCAACTCTGCTCCTACAAGCCTTTCTGTCATGAAGTTTTGACTTAATACACACCAAAATAAGTCAATCTTATTCATTTGAAACTGTGATCCAAAATAAATCTATCCTCTTAAATTTTTAATATCATGTATTGAGTCAAAGTAGAAAAATAGCTAAGATTGGTTCTGAGAATTTAAGTTCAGAAGTTCAGCATCCTTTATGTACAACTTAAATCTCAGTGCTTAGTAAGGAACTAGTAAAGAATGCATGTAGACAGTGTTGGACTATCCAGCCAATATCATGTAAGACAATCTAATAAATCCCCTTTTATAATATATATGTTATAAATTATAAGAAGTATAACAAATATATTACTTCTGTTGTTTTTTTTCCTTAAATGTTTTCTCTGTGGGACTGTATGTTAGAACTATATTTCTTGATTTTTATCTTAGAGAACCTACCAATTGAAAAAATTACCATATATCTCAAACGAGACATAGACTTTAGATTTTTAAGTAGTACTGCACATGTTAAGGATTATGGATACTTTTGAAGCTAGACTGAGTGTATATTTCATTATAAGAAGTCTGTAAACTTATGGGGACCAGGGGTGGGTCATAGATCAACAGTTACTGGAAGTCAGGTTAGAGAAGTGGACTTGTGATGATTAATCTTGATTGTCAACTTTATACAGTCTGGAATCAAGTGGAGAAAAAAATCCTCTGGGCATTTGTGTGAGTGATTATGAAGATTAGGTTAATTGATATAGGAAGACCCACCCTAAATGTGTGATATACTTTTCCCTGGACTGCAGTCTCTAAATAAAGAAGAAGCAAGTTGAGCACAACCATTTATCACTCTGTGCTTCACAATGTGATCAGCTATCTCCTTTTTGTGCTGCCCTAATTTCCTTGATGTGATGAACTATATACAACCCTCCAACCATTAGGAAAAAAAAAATACACACAGAAAAACTTTCCTACCTTAAGTCAGTTTTGAAGATAGATAACTAGTATAACTGGATTCAAAAGCTTTGGGAAATAAAAATGATAGAGTGAATATGCCATCTAAACCTACTCCTCTACAATGACAGAGGCTAGAAGATATCCCCTTCAAAAATGTAGAAGCAAATTAGTGAGATCAGCAAATCTCAAGAGCTCCATCAAGTCAGTGCTTTCCCTGTATGCTACACCTCCTGCGGGAGCCCCAGCCACTCAGTTGGCTAACTTAAATGCAGTGGTGTCTAGGAGGAACCTGGAGTGGCGAGAGCCAATGATATCACTCAGTCATCAAAGGTAAGGTAAGTGAACTTACGGTAACTGTCGAGAGGTGCATTGGAGCGATCATAATGCTATGACTCATGTAGAACGATGGCACAGGCTAATTAATCATGATGTTCCCAGAAGCAAAAAAATAGGAAGCCAACTCAGTTCTTATTTGATCTACATACATTTGCAGCAAAATTCCAGAGTAAAAAAAAAAAAATGCTACCTTGTATCATAAAAGAGCATTAGGTCCTCTGAACCAATATTCAGGCTTTGAAACAATTTAGGGATGAGAACTCCTTGACAAAGACCCTGCTATACTACCATACACTTTTACTGTTAATCTCTTTCCCTTCCTTCCCTCAAATGTACTTAAGGCTTGGTTTGTTGATACGGGGTCTCACTATGAAACACTGGTGTCAGCTGGCCTGGTACTCACTATGTAGACCAGGCTGGCTACTTTACTTCCTCAGTCCTGGGACTAAAAGTGTGTATCACTGTGCCTACTTGGCCTATGGCTTTTTAACAAAGGAACTATGCATTGGGACACAGGAAATAATCAGACCTTCTGAGGCCTACTGAATACTGGCTCCGATTTGACATTGATTCTGAAGGAACCCAAACAATACTGTGGCTCTCCAGTCAAGATGAAGGCTTATGAAGTTCAATAATCAATCTCAGAGTCAACTCATGGAGCGTCTAGTCGGTCTCTGAAGTCACCCTGTGGTGATTTGCCCATTTTCAGAATTTGTAATTGGGGTATATAGGCTTAGAGCTTTTCAGAATCCCCACATTGATTCCCTAACCTGCGATGTGAGGGTTACTGGAGTTTGAGAAGCCAACTAGAAGCCATTAGAGTTGCCTCTGCCTAAGAAAATAATGAAACAAAAGACTATTCTGTCCCTAAGGGGATTATGATGATTACAAGCACCATCAGGACTTGAAAGACACAGTGGTGGCAATTCCCACAACATCTCCATTTGATTATCATAAGGTTAAACAAATGATGGTTCCAACTGCAGCTGCTATATCAGATATGGTTCTCTGCTTGAGTAGATTAACATATCTACTTATACTTGGTATCTTGCCTTTGATCTACTGAGTAAATTTTTCTCCAGAACTATCCATAAGACTCACTGTAAGCAATTTTCTTTCAGCTAGCAATGCCAATAATATAATGTCTCCCTCAAGCATATATTATTTTCCCTATATCATGACATAGTACTGGATGATCTTGATTACCTGTCTCTTCCATATGACATCACAGTGGTTGATTATATTCATGATAGCCTACTAATTGTAAAGAGTAGCAACTACTCTGGACTTGTTGATAAAATATTTGTACATCTGCATCAGTAAATTACTAGTCCAAATAGTATGAGCATACAAAGATATTCCTTCAGAAGTGAAGAATAAGTTGTTATAGCCAGGCTTCTTCTACCTTCAAGAAAGAATCTCAACATTTAGTGGGCCTAGTTGGAATTTGGAGGAAGCACAATCCTCACTTGGGCATGTCACTCTGGTTTACATACCAAGTGACATAAAGTTGCTAATTTTGAATGGGGCCCATAATAAATGAAAGTTGCATTGAAACATGTTCAGGCTTCTGTGCAGGCCCTGTTGCCACTTGAGCCACATTGTTCAACAAACCCAATGGTACTTCATAGAGACACTATGAGGAGCCTGGTAGGCCCTCACGGGTGAATTATAACGTAAGCCCAGGAGAATTTTGAATAAGACTCTGCCATCATCCACAGACAACTGCTCTCTCTTCCATAGACAACTCTTGGTATATAATTGGGCCCTAGTGGAAACTACTTGGCATTAGGCTATGAAGTTACCATGTGATCTGAGATGGTTATCTGATCAACAAGCTTTAAAGCTGGATGTGGATAGCAGTGATCATCATAAAATGGAAGCAGTTTATACATGATCAAGCCTGAGCAGGCCTTGAAGGTATAAGTAAGTTACAGAAAAAAGTGGTTTAATTGTACAGAGTATTAATGCTATAATGTATGACTGTTAGCCTCATGGAATGTATGCTATTATTGGCTGATGTGAGAAGGGAAAACTACAGCCTAGTTAACAGATGACTTTGGATACTAGGCAGGCCTGGAAGCAAATAGCCTTAGCATACTAGTGCCTTTGTTGCGTATCCCTGAAAGATGGCAGTGATGGCAAACGTACACTGTGGGCAGACCATTGGGCTATGGTCATGGTCATGTATTCTTCTTAGAAAAAGGAATGGCTAGATGTCCAATTATATCCTGATTCAAAGGCAATAGCAAGTGATTTTCAGGATGATCAATGAGTTGGAAGATGCGGGACTAAAAAAATTAATGAGAAATATATTTGGAAAGGGATATGTAGATGGATAAGTATAAACAAGAAAAGGATCTGAACATATCTATGGTCCTGGTGTCTCGGATGGAGATTAACATGGGCTCAGGAGCATGGACTTCCACTAAACCAAAGCTGACCTGTCTATAGCTGTGGCCAAGTACTAAGTCTACCAGCATCAGAGGTGAACACTGTGCCCCCAATATAATACAATGCACTAGAGTAACCAGACCAAAGATCTGAGATCAGGCTGATTAAAATGGACCACTTCTATCACTTCCATGTTTTTGAGTCACTGGGAAACTATCCCCCATCCCTATATTAAGCAGTCTTATAAATGGCTCAGGCCCTTCAAGAAAGAAAATATGGGTTATCTCTGTAAGTAAAGCATTATGACCTGCCAAGATGCTTACTGAGGATGGAAAGAACATGAATTGTTTAGTAGAAGAAGTTAGTTATAAGTACCAGCTACAACCACATGACTAATTAGAAAGAAAGAGAGAGAGAGAGAGAGAGAGAGAGAGAGAGAGAAAGGAAAGAAGGAAGGAAGGAAGGAAGGAAGGAAGGAAGGAAGGAAGGAAGGAAGGAAGGAAGGACTTGCATGGGGGTCTCTTTCCTACTTGGTTAATATTTTTGTTGAGGGTGAAGAGATAGCTCAGTGATTAAGAACACTGATTGCACATGCAGAGAACATGGTTTTAATTCCCAGAAACCACATGGCGGCCAACTCCAGTTCCACTTCCAGGGGATCCGTCACCCTTTTCTGGTCTCTGTAGGTATTTCATGACATGCACCCACTTACCTCCATACAGGCAAAGCACTAATACACACAAAATAAACATAATAAATTAAAAAATATTTTCATGAACAAAGATATATAAATTCGGTCAAAATTTGAATTTCTTTGCTCTTTTATTCCTTTACCATGCAACAAAATATTGATGCTGTCAATACTCAATTGCTAGTAAATCTGTATGATTTGACTTAAATGACAAGATATTAAAACATTCCTCAAGGGCCTTTGCTATCTATTCTAGGGGTAGGATTTGTGTGGTTTTAGTTATACATTGGGATGTTATAGGAGGTGGAATTATATCATTATGTTTTCATCCAGAAATTAACAATGCCATGATATGGGTGGGTGTCAACTTGCCTGGATTTAGAATCACTTTCAAGGCACAGCTCTGGGCATGTCTGAGAGAGGCTTTTCAAAGAAGATTCAATGAAGAAAAAGACCTGCCCTTAAAATGGCCACCTTCCAGTGGGTGGCCCAGATATAAGTAGGTGAAGGGGGAAGCGGCATATACCTGCCTCCTTCTGTTTCTTCCAGAAGAAATGGGCCTGCCACTGCTACTGACACCAAATGCTAGATCCTCCTGCATTCTAATGTGGACACAAGGCCAGAAATTCTCAAGGAAGCTCTAAACTGCACCACCACGTTGGGACTGCTGAGGTATCCACCTTCATGAACTGAGTGTCTAAGGGTATCTTGTCTTTCCAGTATGCAAACAGACTACCAAGCCTTTGTCATTGTAAGCTCTTTATAATATGTATTCTATTGGTTCTTTTTCTTAGAAGAATGCTTAAAACAAGACGCTAGTTACAATAAAAAGATGCAGTATTATTTCCATTTACAGAAGTACTTGGGTTAAAAAAAATGGCTGAAAGTCACATAGTTCAAGAGTAATGACAGCACGATGTGAACACAACTGCCTGATTATGGAGTTTAACTGTGTTTAATGACCATCCTGGGCTGCTGCGCTGTGCTCATCTGACAAAACTCTCCTTGTGCCTGTTTCCCAATTGTCTAGTGAGAGCCTGAATCAACTGAATCTTGGCTCATTTTGTCAATGATCTCCATGAATTATGTTAATCAATGTCATTTCTTCTAATAGCATTTGCATGCCTAACTATGGAATGAAAGGTTATACATCTCTATTAATAGAACTCCATGCTTGATGGGTATGTCAGAAGAGAAGAAGACCTTTAGGTGTCCTGTATGTATAATTTGGAAGTCATTACTAGTGTCAGGGATTCCTAAATATAAATGATTAGCATTCTCCTGGGGTTGTGTGTGTGTGTGTGTGTGTGTGTGTGTGTGTGTGTGTGTTTGTGTGTCAGAGAGAGACAGATATATATTTTTTTCTTTCATTTTGTAAACTTTAGTTTTAGAAGGCATTGCCATTCTGATGATCAGCCAGATTGATAACTGAACCATCTTCATGCAGTGTGAGAATCATCTCTTTGTTGTGTTTCTGATAAGGAGAATAACGTTCGTATTTCTTTTTAAAATTTTTAAATTTATTTTTGTATGTCTATGAATGTACTGTCTGCATGCAGGTTTGTGCACCCGTGTCATGCAATGCCGAGGAGGTCAGAAGAGGGTGTCAGATTCCCCTGGAACTGGAGTTAAAGACAGTTTGGTTTTCAGCTGTCATGTGGGTACTGGGGATCGAACCCGGGTCCTCTGCAAGAGTAGGTGGTGCTCTTAACCACTAGGCCATCTCTCCAGCCCCACATTCATATTTCTAGAACAAGAATTTCCTATTAAAAACTACCAGTATTCATGATATAAATGACTTAATACTTAACATGAAGTTAATTAAAGCAAAAATGACATATTCCTACTTTGAATGAAATAAACAGAGGAAAACTTTTTCCAGAGAGTGTGTTTTTATTTCCCCGAACAATTTCTTGTTGCTTTTAAACTTATCTTAGAAATTAAGTTTTGGAAATACTTAACAAGGAGAGAAATACTGACAAGGAGAGTTGAATGGAATTTATTTCCGACCTTGAAATTTAGAATGTCACTCCATCTTGTTTTATTCTTTTCGAGTCTGACCTTTGCTTTATCCTAACATCATTTTGTCTGTATGAAGACGAGTGGGATGCCTACTCAGAGATGCAGAATATGTGGAACACTTTAAAGAAGTTTCAGACTGGCTCAGAAACTGTTCTTGGGCAAAGTTAATCTCTTGAAAATGTTTTACTATTGACAACCTTGTTTACTATAACTGGGCAAGTAAGAGAATCACTTGGGGAGCAGTTTACAATTGGGTATTATACTTTTATCTCAAATAATTTCAAATATTAAATGATATAGAGTAGGGTGTAAAAAAAGATCTCTCTGCATCTTAAAGTCCATTTGGGCTACAATAGAATTGCTGAAACCCAGCATGTTCTAAAATGTTTTTGCATCCTTCAGTAATAAAATTGTGAACTCCTGTGGCTGTAGGGGAATTTGAGACATTATCCCTTTCCAAACTCCCTAGTGTAGGTTTCAGTAACCAGGTCATTTAGGCCATCTCAGACACTTAGACATTATTACCTGCCTACTGTGGTGTTTAATAACCTCTCCATCAGGAAATGCCTATACATATCTGAAATATTCCCCACCCCCAAATTCTAGGGTGAAAAAGATTGCTTTAAGTTTGAGGGCAAATATAATTTCAGATATGTTTTCCCCTTTGGAATGTGGTAACTATATGAATTGACCTTTGGCAGATACCCCGAGATAGCTCATGCCATCTTCAAAAGAAACAAGTGAAATGGTGGCCATGAGTTGAGTTCACATGCACTTCTGACTCTAAACTCTCTAAATGCTGAATCTTATACAGTGTGCATGTCTATGGTTGAGTAGCTGCTTTTCTATATTTTTATACCAAGAAGTCCTATGGAAGATATTTTCCTTCTTATTTATGGCTAGAATAGTAAAGATCAGTCCTCACTGGGAATACTCCACTTTGGCTACTTTTGACTCTACAGGTTTGGAGCTGAGGACTTGGGCTGTTTTTCTGTGTGTTTACTTTTGACAGTATAAATCAAGCAGGCCTGGAAGTCATAGACTTTTGCCTTGTCCACAGATTATATGTATAAACAGATCACATTGGTGTAGGCATCCAGGTGCTACTTTCAGAACAACATCATGTTGTGCTAAGGAGTATGAGAGAGCCTAAAATTTCAAAAGTGATACTCATTGGATTTTATATATTAATGTTTAGGTGTGAGATTTTTATAATAGTACTGAAATATTAAGTCCAATGTCCACCGATTTTGATGAACATTATATAAAATTAAGACTTGAGGCTTGCAATTGAAAATCTTATTAGATACAATTATGGAACATACATTAAAATGAAAATTCTTTACTGAGTATATGTGCTTTGGAAACTCTAGCTTTCAATTTAGATGTTTATTCCAATATTGATTTCATATTGCAGCTCTAGAAATAAATCCTGATTTAGAGTTGACAGCATAATGCTTTAAATATATTAGATTGTTTTAGCTCTGACAATTTGTTTTCTTTAGTTGTTATTGTGTGTAACAATATTGCCTAGGGTAGAATCTCTTTAGAACATCAGTGTTTAAGTGTAGAAAGAGAAGGAGGATAACAGTTTACTACCATTTAGTACCAAAATAAGGACTCCCCTAAGATTATTTTCCAGTTTGTAACCACACAAGAGGACACCTGTGTCTCTACTGGATTGTTCTCTATGTGTGTGTGTGTGTGTGTGTGTGTGTGTGTGTAGTGAACTGGGACACTTTCTTTGGTAGTTTGGGGATGGGATCTGTTGTGGAGAATGTCAGTAGAGGTTATAGTTCTTCGAAGGTCAGATCACACCAAGTGGCAGGACTATCTACAGCCCAGTTCCAAATTTTAGCTGAGGATGTGGTGAAATCTAAGTGCCTATGTTCCTCTGAGTCTCTTTTAATTGCCCTGACACAGGGCAACTCCATGGTAGTTTATTTTTCCATATCACTTCCAGACTCATATATGTTAAACAAGTACTCTTCTGGGGATCCATACTCCCAGATCTTGGAATATTTCTTTTTGCTTTCATTTTATTTTTTTTAATATTTTTATTGAAGTTTTGTGCATTTTGTACACATTTCTCAGTGCAATTCCCCTTTCCATGCCACCATCCCACCCCGCCTGAGTTCATGCATTCTGCCATACAGGGCTTGTATCTTTTTCTGAGTCTTTTTAAAGTTTTTTTAAAGCAGAAAACTTTTAAAGTTTGTGGGAAAACTTTACTGTTTCAATGGGTTCTTTGTCCCAGTTCTTTTGTTGTTGTTGTTCCCTCCAACTGTATTGCTTCACCATATGCATATATATATATATATATATATATATATACTAAATTATGTCATCTGAAAATAAACTGTATGATATTTCCAAATCATATTTCAGGATTCACATTTTTCTCTTTTAATTGCATATTACTCTAAAATATGCATACATACCCTCCACTCATACCAAGATTACAAAGTCCGAAAATAAGTAGTAGGTTAATACTAGACCTTGTTAAAGGATTCACATAAGATCACAGTTGCTTTTAGATAAAGAGGAATATAACATTAAAATTGCTGTTTGCCTTACAACTAGGTACTTGGTGCTAGCATCCACAGATGAGGGATACCATTTGTCATCGTTTTTTTTGTTGTTGTTGTTTGTTTGTTTTTTCTGGGACTGTGTTACTTTGCTTAGCATACTATCTTCTAGTTCCATGTATTTACCTGCAAAGTTCATGATGTCATCTTTCTTTATCATTGCATAGAACTCCATTCTGTAGAAGTATCACATTTTCTCTATCCATTCATTGGTTGAAGGACACTTGGGTTGGTTTCAGCTCTTTGATATTGTGAAGAGAGCTGCAATAAACATGGCTGTGCATGTATCTCTGTGGTAGGATAGGGTGAGTCTTGTGGGTATATACCCAGAAATGGTATGACTGGGTCAGGTGGTAGGCTCATTTTAAGTCTTTTAAGGATTCTCCATACTTCTTTCCACAGTAGTTGTAACAGTTTACATTCCCACCAGTAGTGGATGAGTGTTCCCCTTTCCCTACACCCTGCCCAGCATTTGGTATCATTTTTTTTTCTTGATTCTAGCCAGTCTTACCAGAATGAGATGATATCTCAAAGTGGTTTTAATTTGCATTTCCTTAATTATTAACGATGTTGAACACTTTTTAAGATGTTTCTCAGCCATCTTTATTTCCTCACCTGTGAAATCCCTATTCAGCTCTTTACTCCATCTTTTGAGTGAATCATTTGTTTTCTTACTTCTTTGTTTTTTAAGTAGTTTATATATTCTGGAAGTTAATGCTCTGTCAGACGTATCAGAGGTGAAGGTTTCCTATATATAGAATAGTTATGTTTGGATATGGTTTTTCAGAAGTTCTCCACATTTCTGAATCATTCTTGGTGATACTCTTTTAAGTGTAATCTTTGTTTTCTTTTTCTTTTCTTTTCTTTTCTTTTTTAATATAATTTTTATTGTTATTAAACTTTTTCCATAGTTTCTCAATCAAATCTAGAATCGCTTCCCTTTCCATGCCCCCCAATGTGGAGGAAAAGTGCAGGATTGATAGTTGTTTGGGATTGCCAAGGAGGAACCTTCGAGTGTAATAGATCTTTTAAAGGAAAATACCAAGAATCCAGCCAACCATTAGAACTTACTGCTTTGGGGCTGGAGAGATACCCTAGCAATTAAGAGCACCAACTGCTCTTGAAGAGGACCCAGGTTCAATCCCCTGCACCCACATGGCAGCTAAGAACCATCTGTAACTCCAATTCCAGGAGAACTCCAGTTCCAGGGGAATCCACGACCCTCTTCTGACCTCTGCGGCATTGCACGACATGGGTGCACAAACTACATGCAGACAGTACATTCATACACATACAAAAATAAATAAAAAATTAAAAGAACTTACTGCTTTAGACCACTTGGAAAGCCAGGGAAAATAAATCTGTGATCATTGTAAAGAAGAGAGTCAACTTGGCATTGCAGTATAAATAGAGACCAATTTAGGCAAGAGGCATACGGAGAACTCTGGAAATCTCTTTCAAGATGTGATAATTTACCCATGTGTGAATATCATTACATCTAAAAAGCTTCACTGGATAGACAACTTAATGCAGTTTGCCCGAGTTTAGAAGCTATGGATTTAAATTAGAAGAAGTTCCTAATAAAATTATACAGCAATTTTAAATAAAACTTGCATTTCTAAGGCCTTGTTTTTATTTTTATCCCTTGATTGGCAGACAACATGACATATTTGCCTTGCTTCAGCTTTTCAGAATTCTTTTGAAGTGTGTGTGTATGTGTGTGTGTGTGTGTGTGTGTGTGTGTCTGTGTGTCTGTGTGTGTCTGTGTGTGTCTGTGTATATACCCATGGAGCTATTGTTGAAGTCAGAGGACAAGTTGGGAGTATTGCTTCTTTCCTTCCACCAGGGTGGGTTCCAAGGATAGAACTGTGGTCATCAGGCTTGGTGGGAACCACCTTTACTAGCTGAGCGGGCTCATCCACCTGCAGGATGTCAGAATTCTTAGGGGGAGGGAGATTAAATCTATCCAACAGTTAGTTGTTCTGAAAATTGCACTGCCTCTTTAAAAGGATTGACATGAATTGTGAAGCTCTGCTTTGTTTTCAAAAACAAATGAACACATTTCCCATTTAAATGGTGGTCTTCACTGTCTGGCCTTTGAATAAATGCTGGGAAAGTGTCTGATGTGCATGTATTTATCTTACAGCTTGACAAATGGAATTAATGCCAAAGTGTTAAGCCATTACTGTGTAAAGGAATAGAGGTCTCACAAATACATTTGCTATTTCACTTTCTCTACATGTTTTGTGCGTTGAAGCCTGGGTTAATGATATCCTCAGAAATTGTATTGTCTCTTGACTGGCAATGGTGGTGAAATATGGTTAGCCAAAGCATCCAAAGTGGCTTCCTGCGGTAATAAATTGCCTCTGTTAGAGAGTTAAGAATGAGAGCTAGGAACAGGCACAATGGAAATATCCAATCGAAAGAGCCAGTTGATGTGCACCCCTTCCATCTGGAAGCAGACTCCCTAGTTTCTCTTTTAGATTTTTCAGGTTCAGAGGAAGAACCAGTCATAACCAGTACTTATTGTAACTGCATTCTTCAGGGGCGTATCTTCATAACTACAGATGCCTGGTTACTTACTCTTACTACCCAAGGTAGCACATGGAACTCTAACAAGTTCTTCTCCAATACCATCCTTGGAAACAAAACAGAATTCAGAAGTATGCCAGGTTCACACATGGGAGAAATCTAGTTTACATTCTAAAAGAAAGTAGAATATTAGCTCTCTTTGGTTAATCCTTCTCATCTCAACTTCCTTCCCATCTGTTGATCTTTTCCTTCCTTCCTTCCTTCCTTCCTTTCCCTTTCAAAGTGGTCCTCTGCCTTTCCTATCCCCTGGAATAAGAACACCTCAAGGCAAAGTGAAATCAAAGCAATGGTTTTTATTGTTTGCTTGGCTTTGTTGCTTTTGCTATTTTTTTCACTTGATTTATTTATTTTTTTCTTTTCTTTTTTTTTCACCAGAATCCAGGTCCTTCAGAAGTTTCTGACTTAATTTTGATAATTTGTGGTGGTGCTTAGCTCACTTGGCTTAGTTGGATTGTGAATTTAGCTCTTTTATTCATGTTTAGAGCATCTTCAAATCTGCTTCTATGTTGGCTGGGGTTTTGTTGTTTATTTTTTATGCAAATATGCTGTTTCCTAAGGGTAGGGATGCCATCCTCAAAACCCCACAAGATCTAGCTCAAGGCAGGGGAGAAGAAGCTGTAGCATTGCTTCAGTTGAGTTCTAGCAAGCGAGATCTATTATTAGCTATGTGGCCATGCACTGCCTTACCAATCTGACTACAAATGAAGGTTTGGTATGCTTTGTGGTTTTTTTTTTTTTTTTTTTTTGCTTGCTTTGTGGTTTTAATCACTGCCCCCCCCCTTGGTGAACAAAATAGAATTATCTTGAACTTAGCTTTAAATTGAAACACTAGAATGATTATGTTTTTGGTATTATTTACCTATCAAATATAGAATATCCAGTCTACAGAATATCCTTCCTTAAAAATATTCAAATTTTCTAAAGCTGCAGTGCCTGATAATCTAAATCCATAGGACACAAAGTAGCAATTTTATTTGATGATGACATAGTCTCTTTAGATTTTCCTATAAAGAAAGTCTATGAGAATTCTACTGAGCATAAAAAGAACCACTATTTCTAGGATCCACTGATACCTTTTTGTGTTTCCCTTGGTTGGGAATTTAGCATTAACAAAGGAATTTCTGATGTCTGATGTGTGCCGTGCTCTAATCTAATATTCGTCTGTGATATCAGTAATAATTACTATGTATTTAAATCTCAGTTTAGAATTCAGGTGTCGAAGGAGAAATAGTACTGGGAAAGTCTTCATTATCAGTCATAAGCTACTGTAAAGCTTACAGAGTTAAAACATCACTTGAAACAGACATTAGAGACCTGAAAAAGGGATAATATAAAATTGATCAAAACCTGTATTTCAAAAGCAGTTTTTTCTACCATCCAGAAAAAAATTGCTTTGGATCGAAGTGGTTTAGGATGATTTTATACTTAAAATCAGGCATGCAGTTCTGTCCTTCATTACAAAGCTTTGATAGATGGGTAAATATACACTTATCATGCATATAAAAATTGATATACTAGATCAGGAGGATACTGCCCAAATAAACCAACTCACTGTGAACCTTAGCTCTGTGGGAGGAAAGTCACAGAGGCTTACTGACTGGAAAGGTTAATCAAGATTCTTGGGAAGCATCTCTCCTGGTGGAACTGTTGGGCATTTCATGAGGGAAGATGGGAGCTTCAAAGAGATTCTGGTAAAGTCTCACCAGTAGCTGGACTGTGGAAGGAGTGTTCAGAGCTATGGGATGGATGAACTTGAATATTGACAAACGCCTGCATCCCTTCCTGAGATGGTCACAACGTTACTCCCCTTAGAAATCATCCTGCTCAGAATCACACAGGACTTAGCAGCAGCATTACCTATCACCTTAATTGCAGATTCCCACATATGAAAACCTAATGTATCATTAGTGATCCATCTAAGTCCACACTTTAGAAATCTAGTTTGCCTCTGTACGTATGTTGTGCCCATATCCAAATTCTGAATAATATAATTGAAGTTACTCAATGTCATATATCATTTATTCTGGAAATATTTTATTGCTTCTAGTTTCCAGTCATTCACGTCTTAGGGAAACAAAACTCCCCAAACCAAAAAAGATATAACTAAGTAGACTGGTTGCCTCCCATTCAAAAAGCCTCAGATCTCTTAGCACTGTATAAACCAGGGTTGCGATGAGCTCGTGTAATCACAGCACTTGGAATGGAGAAGCAGGCGGATCTAGATTTCAAAGTTAGCCTCAGCAACATGATAAGTTCAAGCCTTGTCTGCTAGAAACCCTGCCTTAAAACAAAGAAACAAAGAAACAAACAAGGAAAAAATAACCTGACTTAACACAGTATATTTTAAAGTGTGTTTAGCTGTTGTTTTATTTTTCTTGTTTATTTTGACTAAGGAAATCACATTACTGTGTAGAACCACAGAGGTCTTCTCCTTGATACTATTGAAAAATGGGATCAAACTGATTTATTTGAGAGTGCGAGTACCATGTTTATTTTAGAGATTGTAAAAATGTAAAAGCAACTTCACTGCCACAGCAGAAGGAAATCATGAGGTAGTAACACATTCTCATAGCAAGAATAACTTGTAATAGTGATCATACCCAAGTTATTAATTAGGGAGAAAAATTAGGGATGCCAAGAGAGCAATTTTGGAGGCATATATTCAAGAAAACCATATACAGTTTTAAGATTGATTTTTTTGGACAATCTGGAACCCAGGAACAATACAGTGTGATGAAGTCTAAGTCTTTGCTCTTGTCCTGGCTTGGCAAGGGGATGTTAACAATGCTTTTCAGTGCTTTCCTATTTATTTTCCTGAAGATAAATGCCTAACACATCACCTGGTCAGATAAGGCATATCTTAGCTACCTTCGAAGCCAGTCTCCAAAGTAAATAAAACACCCCCAGATCCACCCTGTCAGCAGCTTATCAACAAGCATTTTTGTTGTTGTTGATGATGGGTATGGTCTCCGTTTCCCATACTCTCTGCTTAGAAGGAAAGGTTTGCATCTGAAATAGTGTATGAGCTCATAGGTGGCAATTGATTCTCACTCCCACATCCTGCTGGATAAGCATCACTTAACTTTCCAAGAGGACAGGGAGGGCTCTGAATTTGTAGTCTGAACTCAGATCTCCTAGGACTGAGTATGGCCTTACTGGCAAACCTTTCTTGCACAGAGCTCTGGGCATCAAAGGCAGTGGGGCAGAATCTTCAGCTTGTCCTCTTTCCTGATCCTCCGAATAAATTGATTACTTTGATCATTAAAGTGGTAAATCTGACACTTCACAGCAATACTAAATTCACTCTCTCTCCATTTTGAAGAGGGGGATGTTTTTAGCTGTTGCCTTCTCCCAGGAATGTCAGACTGAGGATGGGTAATGGGACTGTCACACCAGAACTGTCCTGCAGGTATCAATGTTCGCGTGTGGAGCCGTGCACACTTAACAGGAGACCTTTTAGCGTGAAAGCTGCACGTCACAGCAGAATGCATTTATTGTAACATTCGATGACTAAAGCTGTTTATTCTGTGGGCATAATGGTGTTCTGTGTCTTCAGTTCATCTTAATCTGTTTTAGTGCCCAGCTTTTCTCAAAAACCTCTTTTGAATGCAGAGTTATTCATTTCAGAGAATAGCTGTAAGAGGAAGAAGAATAAAACAAAATTAGCAGTTGATCAAGAGTACTTTAGGCTGCCACCCTTTCCATTAACGATTTGATTTGATGTGAGCGCAGTGCTTTCCCTGATACATTATGATAGAATAACCCTGACAGAAAGTAAAACCAAAGAAAACTAAAACTTGATTTAAGATCCAGGAGCCTGCCACCCTCCCTATTAGCATTTTAATTTGATGGGAACTGTGTGGTGTCTTAGTCTCACTTCCCAGGAAAGGGTTTCTCATTGAAGAGTGCCTTATCCTTATCAAGTCATCCTGAGCTTCTTTAGAATTTATTTATTTATTTTTTAAAGATTACCTCTGCTGCTTCCCTGGTGGCAGTGGAAGGTGTTTATCAGACAGCGCTTTGCAGCAGAAATCTATGGCTGCCTTTTGATGACAAATTGTAAGACTTCATCAAGACTAAAGTATGCAGCTACAGAAAAAAAAATCTGTGTATATATTCCTCTGATAATACCTTTGTTAGAGTAGCTTCTTACAAAGAGAAATGAGTTAACAGTCAGATTTTTATTCTTTCACATAATAAAAAATAGAATATGGAAAAAAGTTAACTCTTAGGGAGAATAATTCATTTTCATTAATATAAGATATGTTATTATCCCTACAATACTGGGATTTAGAGGGGGAAAAAAGCAACAAATAGAGCACTGCATCTCCAGATAGGTGTTTTCATCTCATTGATGGGCGTGAACATGGACATCTGTTCATCCTAGCTGCCATAAACTCATTCCTCTCCTCTTGGCTCCTTCCAGATCTCGTTTCTGTGGAAAGGCTTCGTGTGCAGTATTGGGGTTTCAGAGCCAGTGGTTTGGGTGAACCCTATCTGTGTCATGCTGCTTTGCTTTTCCTGTGCTTCTGGTAGATTGCACAACAACTCCTTGCCCGTTTTAAAGTATGAAAATGCTTCTACTACGTGGTTTGTCCTCCAGGTTTCACTGTTTTGGGTCTCTTATTTAAGTCCTTTTCCTCTGAGATTCATCTAAAAGAAATATGGTTCATCCAAAAGAAATCTTAAAAGGAGGTAGGATAGAACGATAAGAAGAATTAGGGAGACATGGGAAGGGAATGCTTCTGAACCCAGAATCTGGTTGACTGTCATCTCTTCAGCTAAGAGTAAAAAATTCCAACATATTTAAACACACTTGCTGTGAAGGTTGCCTACATAGAGACAGTATTCTTTTCAGTGAGAAATATTTTAAATAAGAATGTTAAAACAGGGCTGGAGAGATAGCCTAGTGGTTAAGAGCACCGACTGCTCTTGCAGAGGACCGGGGTTCGATCCCCAGCACCCACATGGCGGCTGAGAACCATCTGTAACTCCAATTCCAGGAGAACTCCAGTTCCAGGGGAATCTGAGACCCTCTTCTGACCTCCGCGGCATTGCACGACACGGGTGCACGAACCTACATGCAGACAGCACACTCATACACATACAAAAATAAATAAAATTAAAAATAAAAAGGAAATGTTGAAAGCAGCAATCGAAGCGCCGGGCGTTGTAGCACACGCCTTTAATCCTAGCACTTGGGAGGCAGAGGCAGGTGGATCTTTGTGAGTTCAAGGCCAGCTTAGTCTACAGAGTGAGTTCCAGGACAGATGGGGCTACAGGGAGAACCCTGTCTCAAAAAGACCAAAAAAAAAAAAAAAACAAAAAAAAAAAACCCAGCAATAAATAATAGTCTTAGTCCATTTCTAGATGGAAAATCTACAATTTCCCAGGAATCTTATACGGAGTAACTTTGTATATCATACGAACATCTTAACTTCCCAAGGAACCCTTGTGAATAGTTTTTTCCCTTTCACCAGAGTCCTATGTATACCGTGGTTCCAACAGGAACCATGCTATGATATCCTTTATGTCCTTTAGCAATCCTTTGAGATCTAAGTTCAGAAGCCAAAAAAGAATAATGGCTATTTGATTAAAAAAATATGTTATTGTTTTTTATACTTTTATTGATGTTTTGTGTATTCCAGACATCATTTTTTTTCCAGTTCAATTTAGACATATTCCCCTTTCCCTTCTCCCCAACCCACCCTAGATCATGCATTCTGCCATACATGTCCTGGATCTTTCTCTCAGTCTTTTTAAAGTTTTTCTTTGCAAAGGTTTATTGTTTGGGGCAGAATTTAACTATTATCAGTCTGTTCTTTGACACAGTCCTTATGTTGTTCTGATTCCCTCCCTATTGTATTGCTCCAAAATGTGCTTATATAAACATCACATATGTACAAGAATTATGTCCTCCTGGAATAAACTGTATTGTATTTTAACTCTGATATAAGTTTAGAAGTTCACATTTTCTCCCTTTAATTTTATATTACTCTAAAATATGAATATATACCTTCCACCCATATATATTAATTACCACATCCAAAAGTAAGCAGTAAGTTAATTCTAGGGCTCATTAAGAGATTCACATTATAGCATCACAGTTGCTTTCAGATAGAAAGAAATATAACAATAATGCTGCTCAGCTTGCCTTTCGATTGGGGGATTTGGTACTAGCATCCAAAAATGAGGGAAACCATTCCCCATTTGTTTTTTGGGGACTGTGCTACTTCATTTATCATAATGGCTTAGAGTTCCATCCATTTACCTGCAAATTTCATGATGTCATCTTTACTGCTACAGAGAACTCCATTGTGTAGATGTACCACATTTTTGTTATCCACTCATCATTCGAGGGGCATTTGGGTTGGTTCCAACTCTTCAGATATCATCTCACTACAATAAGACTTGCTAAGATCAAGAAAACAAAAGAAACCAAAGGCTGTAGAGGTTGTAGGGAAAGGGGAGCACTCATCCACTGCTGGTGGGAATGTAAACTCCCACAGTACAACCACTGTGGAAAGCAGTGTGGAGAACTCTTAAAAGACTCAAAATAAGCCTACCACCTGACTCAGCCATACCACTCCTGGGTATATACCCACAAGACCCATCGTACTGGAAATATACATGCACATCTATGTTTATTTTATTGTAAACAACAAGCCTCTGCAGAAAAAGTCCTTGGAAAGACTGAGAGAAAGATGTAAGACATGTACGGCAGAATGCATGAACTGGGATGGGATGGGGGGCAGGGAGAGGAGAATGTATCCAAATTGGACTGAAAGATGATATATGAAATACACAGAATATCAATAAAAAAAAGACTGAAAAAAAGATGCAAGATATGTGTGGCAAAATGCATGAACTCTGGTGGGGCGGGGGGCATGGGAAGGGGGATGAGCCTAAAATTAGACTGAGAAATGTTGTATGAATTACACAAAATGTCAATAAAAATGTTATAAAATTAAAAACATATATTTATTTTATTTTTAATTTTTATGTGTAAGAAGTGGGTATTGCCTTCATCTGTCCTACAATGTCAAAGGAGGTCAATAGAAGGTGTCAGATCTCCTGGAACTGATGTTATGGACAGTTGGTAGCCACGATGTGGTTTCTGGGAATCAAACCTAGGGCCTTTACAAGAGCATGTGGTGCTTTTAACCACTGACACACATCTCTCCAGCCCCAGAATAATGGTATTTGTAAAGACACTGAATACAGACACCTCTTGAGCAGTCACTGCCATATTCTTAGATAGATAAATAGATGCAGATAGATAGATGATAGATAGATGATAGATAGATAGATAGATAGATAGATAGATAGATAGATATCCTTTCCTTAAGCTTCTCTTTTTCAGTTAAATGCTGTGTTTAGGTCTATGTTAAAAAGTCTCTCTTGGGCAGAGGTGATATCTCAGTAAGTAAAGTCTGCTGTGGCAGCATGAGCATCATTGTTTGATGTCTAGAACCCATGTGGAAAGTCTGGTATGGTAGCTGCTTCTTGAAATCCTAGCACTGGAAAGTAGGGGAAGGCCCCTGAGATTCCCTAGTGAGCCAGCATAGACAAATCTGTCCCAATCCAGGCCCAAAACCAGTCTTAATAATGAAAAAAAGGGACACTACCCAAGGTTGACTTCTGTCCTGTAGACACATATATACCCATACATACGCAATCCATAATCTTCCACGACAATCACACCCACAAGTCCTCTCTCTCTCTCTCTCTCTCTCTCTCTCTCTCTCTCTCTGTAAATTCCAACTCTGCTTCATATCGACTATCCTGAAATTCCTTTATACATGGACATTATGAAGCCTGCCTTTCCCTGGGAAGTAGTCTGTGAAAAGACCTCCTCAGTCTGCTGTAAGCTGTAACACAGAGCTTTATCACCAGGGAGGGCTTCCACTGCTGCTGCCAAAACTGTCTTCTTTTGTTCAATTGATAAGTTGTCAACTAGAATAAAACTACGCAAGGAATAGGTCAGCCTCTTTAAGACCCCGGGGTCTTCCACAATGATCATTGCAAACGCTTTCTTTTATCTGTACTTCTGAGCATCCAGGGATAGTCATGAATAGTCAATGTGCTTTTTTATCTCAATGTTTGGAAACAAGGGAAATCCAAAATTTTGAGATGCCAAAATAGAGTATATTTTTATGAGTATCATTTTTATGCAAAAAAGAGAAATCCTCTTTGAATTCCTTAATTTGTCACCTAATAGAGGTAAGGTTCTGGCTCCTTGTATTTTTCTACTTTTCTAAGACTTGGCATTAAAGTTTCCTTTTCAAGATTATTTCTCATATGCATATTCCCTAAGACTCTCTTCACATCAAAGTTTTGCTTTGAAGCCTTCTAGTGAAGAAGAAGGCGATCTATGACAACAGGCATAATTTAGTCGCATTGCTTTATCTGAGAAGAGAGTTTCACCCTTATTTAAATAGCAGTTTTAAACCCTAATTAACCAAATTGATAGCTTCATGTATGGAAATTGCCATAACAGAAGAAGAGAGTATGCAAAATGAGGTTTGAAGGGTTGGGGGAAGTCTGCCTTTCTCTACTGATGATTCTTTATTAAGCAGATGTGTACTCTGCCACTGTGTTTCCAGGTTGGATGGTGGGGTTAAATTTTTTTTCAGGGGACTATGCATGGAAAGAGACTTTTAAATGTTTAGAAGCAAATCAGCAACTGTCTTAGGAGGGAAAAACCAGTCTATTATTTGGAAATTTCTTGGGTTAATGCCTTTGTATAAGAGATATACTAATAACCTCAAAAATATGATTTCAGAAAATAAATGTACGCAGCCAGAGATCATGAACTAGACTGTGATTATGCAAATGCCTGTGTATACAGTTTACATATTACAAAGCTCCTATAACTGCAAATGACCCTGTCATACACAAACACATCTAAATTTCAATCATGTTTCAGTATTACACTATTAAATATACTGTTTTGTGCTATATTGAAATATTTCTATTTATGAATTTAATAAATAGGCATTTACTAATTTGCTTGTAGGTTGTATTAGATTATGTGTTAGATGGAGCAACCTGAAATTTCATATACCTGATGATGTTTGCTATATAAAAATGGATAGTCTTTGTGAGTCAGTGCATTGCATATATTAATTAGTGTAGTCATTAAAGTCTAAACTGAGGTAGTTTTTTTGTCTTTCTTGTCTTTTTGAGACAGAGTTTCCCTTTAGTACCAGTTGGCCTGGAGCTCGCTATGTAGACCAGGCTGGCCTTGGTCATACAGATCCACCTGCCTCTGCCTCCCAAGTGCTGGGATTAAAAAATTGTGATAGTATTTCTGGTGATTTTCTTCTACCTTTTAAAGACAATATCTAATGTATCTTAGACTTATGCATTGACTACCTACCTAGCCAAAAGTGACCTTGGCCTCTGTTCCTTCTGCCTTTACCTCCTGGGTCCTGGGAATACAGCCCTGCCACACCATACCCCGTTTACATACAACTGAGCTTTTGTGTGGGCTGGGCAAGGAATCCACTAATTGAACTACAACCCACAGCTTCTTTAGCCAACCTTTGATTAGCAATTTGATGAAATCTAAGGATTTCTCCTTAGAAAAAAAATCACAGTGATACAAAATTTTGCCTACTACTGTAATATGTTCAGAGCTTTCTGAGAACATCCCATAATCCATAACCCCCACCAATTGCTTGAAGTTGAATAGACAGGCAGCAGGGAGCTACATAGCATGTGGAGGATGCACAGGGCCTAGGAGAAGACTGATGTAAGGACTTGCCACAGGCTTGAAATCCAGGAGGGTTTCTAAATGACCACTTTTAGGAGAAAAACTACAATCTAAGGACATTAAGAGTTTATTTTCTAGATAATTAATGGTCCCCTTTTGGCCTCTCCTGGTGTCTTTGTCTGAAGCTTAGCTTTCTGCTAGTGAAGAAAGCAAGAGCAATTGCTCTTTCAGACCCCTTAACTCTAGACCTTCGCCTGAATTTTATCTTTGTCCTAGTCGGGCAATTTTTCCAACTGTGTTATTTGGTCTAGGAGAACATTTCCTTGGCAATCAGAGGGAACCTTGGATATGAACCTCAATAAAGACCCTAGGACAGGGGGCTGAGCACCTGAGATAAAATCTTTGTTGTGAGGGTTTACCTTGGGAGAATAAATAATGGGCTCTTTTAGATTAAACAGTTCCTCTGCCATCTTCCTTCACCTCTTTGAAATGCATCGTGACAATACATTGATATTATGGAGGTTAATGACTGACTGATTAACAACAGAGAGCACATTGGCAGTCAAATGAGCTGTAATAATTGTTGCAGGAACGCCTTTGAAGAAATGTTTTAAACAGGCTTATAAGAGCTCTTCAAATAGGTTTGTCTGTCC
Organism: Rhizomys pruinosus; assembly: GCA_009823505.1. Taxonomy (NCBI): domain Eukaryota; kingdom Metazoa; phylum Chordata; class Mammalia; order Rodentia; family Spalacidae; genus Rhizomys; species Rhizomys pruinosus. The sequence continues at coordinate 2,916,048 of VZQC01005070.1, read as the reverse complement.
AGATAAACCCTCCCTATTTATTGTCTTTTTTTTTTTTTCCTTCTGTTCTCTGAGAATGGTGGGGGAGGAAATACTGCCTGTTGTCCTAGATAATCTGCAAAGCAAGGGCATAATGTCTGTAGTTACACTTTTAGCTGGTTTGATCTGTAGTCTAGATTTGCTCATTAGTAATTCTGAGTTAGGGACTGGGGAAGTGGCTCAGCAGTTAAGAGTACTGGCTGCTTTTGCTAAGGATCAGGGTTCAGTCCCCAGCACCCACATGGTTGCTGAAAACCCTCTAAAAATCCAGATCCAGGGGGCATATACCCACTTCTGGCTTCTGGGAACATTACAGACATGGGTGTACTTATATACATGCAGGTGAAACACTCAACGTACATAAAAATAAAAGTAAAGTAAAAATTTTAAAAAGAGAAAATGTTAAAACTTTCAAAATCTCCCAAACTATCATAATTTGGATTTGGAATGTCCTTAGAGATCTCTGTTAAAGATGTCACAATGTCACAGCCAGCTTGGGCACTGTTGAGATACGAAGAGACTCTGAGGACATAGCTGAATCCTAAAACACCAAAATACATTTAATTAGACTTAGGAGCCAGATTTAACTTTTTTTTTCACTTTTTTTTCACATAGCAACAGTTATGTTTATTTTTTTATGTTTATTTTCATTTATTTTTTTAACAATAAGTAATAAGTTTTGAGTACAAGCATCATTCATGTAAAACCAATTTGCAAGCAGTTGTGCCCAAACCCGCACAGCCCAAAGCTCCCACCATCCAGATGGGGGGGCTTGTATGTACAATCTAGCCAATCAAATAAGCATCCAGTCTATATTGCTGTAGTTTCACCATTCACCCCAATCACAGCCCTTATATTCTACCACGCCCCCTCTTCCACAGATTGTTCCTTAGGCTTAGAAAAGGGACACAAGTGGATGAGAAGCAAAACAGTCTGCTTTCTCTGGAGATGTCATTTTGGACTCTGACCAGTTCTGGCTGTTTCTTTTCATGGGCTGACAGTTTATCCAGGAATAATCTTTCAATTCTACTAATGAAGCACAAGCAATTAGATATATAGATATTTAAACAGTACTAATTATTATGGTAGGTTACTTTGGTATAGACACAGATGTTTGGATGGTATGCTAATCCATGAATTATGTTTTTTCTGTAAAAGATGACAAGGTCTTACTGTGGCTCATAACATCTCCTAACCACCAGAGGATGAAAGCTTATGGCATCAGCCATGAGTTACTCCTCCAAGGAGAGAGCTAATAGCCAATTAGATTTGAGATATACAGACATATAGCTGCCACTGCTGCACAGTATTTCCAGGCAGGTGAGGTGTAGCTGATACTGACAGAGGAGTCTTGCTTGACTCAAGGAGACCAATATTTGCTTTATTGGTTTAGTGGCCTTTGATAGCACTCTCTGGTATTCCAGAGACCATCTGTCCACTTGCAAGTATGGTCTCAATACATCTTTCCCATGCTTACATCAGATCTTTGACAGCAGGGCCTTACCGCCTCTCTTCTTGCAGGTATCCCAGTTTACAGGCAAGAAGCCTTGCCTTTACCTTTTGGTGGGGGGCTTGGATCCCCTGACCAACATCTCCTTGGCAGAATAATCCATTGCTGATATCAGACCTCTCCTGTATTAATATATTTTGCTTAAATGCACAGCTTAAAGACTCTAGTATTATATTTGGTTCTGAATAGAGAATAATCCTTTTCACAGTTCCTATGTCTATTAGTCAATTAAAGAAAGCAGTTTTTACTGGTTTTATAAGAGATAACCTCTATAACAGTCAGCTTTAATTTACAGTTAGAGATTGACTTCATTACCATCATATTTTTCTTTGTTCTATGAAAAGGAGGTAAGTTTGCAGCACCTAGAATGGTGAAAGGTTCATTAGGATTCTTTATAAACAGTTGTTACAAATAGGATCCACAGAGATGTTTGATGCCTGTAGCAGACTGAGGATTTTCCTCTTTTTAATGCTTAGATGGGCCAACTTCTCTGCTGGTATTTCTTGGTACATCCCACACAATGCAAGACTGTATCTTTTCTTTCTCAGCCATTAAGTTGGTGATGTTTTGACCTGTGGGAACATTCAAATTTTTTCCCCATAGTTAGTTTTAAGATTAAATTGAAAAATTTTTGGCAAAAAGGTTTGGAAATGGTGAATCGGGAGGGGTGGGTGGGTTGGGAGAGGGACACGGGTCTATATTCAATTAATGTATATTTAATTGATGTGAGTTCAACAAGTATCCAATTTTGCCCAAACTCTAGCTACAAATTACATGATATTTTAGGACTTAGTAAAAGTAAAATTGTCTATATTAAACAACACTGGTTTAAAGGTTTTGATAAAAACGTTGATACATCTGAATTAATTGGAAATATAAATTGTTGTTGTTCATATTTGTTTTACTTAAAATCTGTATAACAATAACTTTGTGATTAACATATACAAATGTTCTCTATAATCTTTGTGTTATACAGTATCATCTTGTAACATTCTCTTTTACCTGTAGGATAATTTAACTTAATGAATTAAGTTTGCTTCCCAAATTAACAATGTACAAGCACCCAAAACAGCTTGGATAAATTTAATGAAATTTACACCTTGATTCCTGCCTTTAGGTATGTGTACTACAACTGCCTTTATGAGACTCATGGGTCAAAAAATAAAAATCTAAAATTACAAAGAAAGGGGGGATACAGATTTAACTTTTTATCCCTTTAAGTTGATTTTCCCTGGCATTATGTCACAGTTAGGAACGGTGATAATTCAGAGACTCAATATAGCTGTTTTCCAGGGCTTACAAAGAGTTCAGCATTTACTTTAGAAAGTTAAGGTGGTAACATTAAGTGATTTTCTGCAGATATTAAATAGATAAAGTTATAAAAAAGGAATATTTCTCACATTTTGAAAACCATTTTGAAAAATAGTAGTGCTTAGTCCCTGTGGTGACCAAACCTCATCAAATTGAGATTGAGTATTTTCTTACCCTTAGGAATCACAGCTTTGATTATGTGTAATTGCCAGTGTGACAATGGCCAAGATTTAGTATGCATCAAAAATCACCTGGAGGACTCTAAAAATGAGTAGGCTGAAGGCCCCGCTCAAGAGCCTCTGTTTTAGGAGGTCAGGATGTATATCTCTAGCTGGGAAAGGTTAATATAGGTGTTGCTAGCCCTGAGCCCATGCTTTGAGAACCTTTGTTCTTAACAAATGTCAAAAATGGTGCCTGCTAGGGTTGAGCGACTGCCAATTGTGGGTCCTGGCTTTTCCTTTCCCCCAACAGTGTCCATCCTCCGTGTGCAAAGGAGACAGAGACATGGATTGCCATCCTGATAGTCTTGTTACATCCTGTAATCTTCCTCTTTTTCACCCCTACTGCTCCACTATAGTTTCATAGATAGATAGATAGATAGATAGATAGATAGATAGATAGATAGACTATGTAGGTTTTGCTATATAGACCTAGATAGCCTGGTAGTCACTTCGTAGCTCAGGCTGGTTTCAAACTCACAGTAATCCCCCTGATTCAGCTTTCTAAGTGTTGGCATTATAACTATGTGTCACCATGCCCAGCTTGTTTCTTCTTATTCTTGGTTTTAATTGCTCGTTCAAAAATAAGGAGACCTTTAGCTGGGCATGGTGGCACACATCTTTAATCCTAGCACTTGGGAGTCAGAGGAAGGCAGATCTCTGAGTTCAAGGCCAGCCTGGTCTACAGAGTGAGCTCCAGGACAGCTGGGACTAAAGAGAGACCCTGTCTCAAAAAAATACCCCCCCCCAAAAAAATAGGCAGATACTTTCCAATCACAATAGCCTCAAAAGAAATAAATATATAGGAATAACCTAACATAAAGACACAAAGACTCTATACAAAAATTTTAAAACCCTGAAGAAGAGATGAAAATGACATCAAAAGATGGAGAAACATCTCATGGCTAATGGATTGGAAAATTAATATAGCAAAAATATCCATTCTACTCACACAATATACAGATTCAATGCAATCCCAAATAAAATCCCCATGAGCTTTTTCACAGATTAGAAAAAAATCCTTAATTCATATGAGAAAACAAAAGACCATGAATAGCTAAAGCAACCCTAAGTAAAAAGTGCAAAAAAAGTGCAATACTGGGGGGATTACATTACCAGACTTCAAACTATATTACAGGGCTATAGTCACAAAGTCAGCCTGGTCCTGGCAAAAAACAGAACCATTGACCAATGGAACAAAATTGAAGATCCAAATTTGAGCTCATATAACTTCAGCCACCTCATATTTGACAAAGAAGTCGAAAAAGCTATGTGGAAGAAAAATAGCATCTCAGCAAGTGCTGTTGGCAAACTGGATCACCATTTGTAGAAAAACAAAATTAAACCTACCTCTCTTGCCTTGTACAAAAATAAACTCTAAGGGGATCAAAGATCTCACCTGAAACCTGAAATCCTGAAGGTGATAGAAGAAATTGGGAGCACCTATAAGACATAGGCATAGGAAAAGACTTTCTAATCAAAACAGCAGCTACACAGGAATAGGGAACAATGACAAGTGGGACTCATCAAATTAAAAGCTTTTGTACAGTAAAGAAACATAAGGAAGTGAAGAGAAAATCTAAAGAATGGGAGGAAACCTTCAGCACTGATACATCTGACAGAGCATTAACATCCAGAATATATAAACTACTTAAAAAAAAAAAAAAAAAAAACAAAGGAGAAACAAATAACTACTCAAAGATGGAGTAAAGAGATGAACAGATCTTATCAGTAAGGAAGTAAAGATGTCTGAGATCTCTTAAAAAAGTGTTCAACATCATTAATAATTAAGGAAATGCAAACTAAAACCACATTAAGGTATCATCTCACACCAAAAAGACAAGCCAAGATCAAGAAAACAAAAGAAACCAAATGCTGGAGAGGTTATGGGGAAAGGGGAACACTCATCTACTGCTGGTGGGAATGTAAACTGGTACAACCACTGTGGAAAGCAGTGTGGAGAACACTTAAAAAACTCACAACGAAGCCAGGCGTGGTGGCACATGCCTTTAATCCTAGCACTTGGGAGGTAGAGGCAAGTGGTTCTTTGTGAGTTCAAGGCCAGCCTGGTCTACAGAGTGAGTTCCAGGACAGCTGGGGCTACAGGGAGACCCTGTCTCAAAACAAACAAACAAACAAAAAAGATGCATCCTACTGCAAAACATGCACAGCTATGTTTATTACAGCTCTTTTCACAAAAGCAAAAAGCTGGAACCAACCCAAATGCCCCTCAACTGATGACTGGATAACAAAAATGTGGTACATCTACACAATGGAGTTCTATGAAGTGGTAAAGATAAAAGGCATCATGAGCTTTGCTGGTAAATATAATGGAACTCGAAGCCATTATGCTAAGTAACACAGTCCCAGAAAAAAAAAAAAGAATTGTTTCCTTCATTTGTGGATGCTAACACCAAATTCCCAGTTGGCAGGCAAACTAAACAACTGTATTATTATATTTCATTGTATCTGAAAGCAACTGTGCTATTCCAATGTGAATCTCTTAATGGGCTCTAGAATTGTCTTACCACTTATATTCACACATATATGAATATGTATTCATATTCTTTTTATCTGCATGCATATTTACTGTTAAAACGTGAATCTCTAAATGTGCTTTGGAATTAACCTATAGTTTATTTTCAGAATTCGTAATTTTGATTTATGTGTGGAGTGATATATGCATATTTTAGAATAATATAAAATTAAAGGAAACAAAAAAGAGAGAGAAAATCATAATCAAAAAACTGACCAAAACAGTAAACTTGTGCATTGAAAAGGTTATAAAAGACTGAGAAAAAGATGCAAGACAGGACTTAGCACTTTTTGGGGGGTCTTTTCGAGACAGGGTCTCCCTGTAGAGGACTTAGCATTTATGACAGAGTCCATGAGCTCTGGTGGGGGGCAGGGAGACATAAGGGGTGGGCATGGATGGGGGAATGAGTCTAGATTTGATTGAGAAATGTTGATGAAATGCACTCAATCAAATTTAACTTAAAAATGTATTTTTTTTTCTGGGAAATTCCCAAAGCTTGGCACTAAGCTAAAGTCCTAGAGTTGAAGAGGACCTTGTTGTCCCAAGAATAATGTGTTTAATTGTTTCAGATTAACTAAACTCTACACCATCAAGACTTTACTCATTGACATAAAATTTCCTTAGTAGTTTGTCTTAAGTTATTCCACTTTAAAAATGTACTAGATTCACTTAAAAGGTGATTATTGTGTCATTACTACAAAAGCTAAGCTTAGTACAAATTTTTATGAATAGATAATAATTAAAAACAAGTGGATAAAGCCATTTGCAAACAAAACAAGACCATGAGATTCTTTCTAGACATTGTTACCTATAGAAGGGTTTGTGCTTGAGGCCTCCGTTTAAACAAATATAAGCTAACCCCATAGGTTAACAATTGTAGAGACTCTGGTGTTAAAATTACTGAAAGAAAACCAGAAAGAGGCATTTTTCTTCACAATATCATCCATTATTATTTATTGTGATGCCATACAGACTATCTATAATTGCATTAGTATTGTGAACACATCTTTTCTCCCCTCTTCAGAAAATAAATTGAGAGAACTTAAAAGTTAGAATGACTGACTGCCCTGAGTAGTGCTTTGAGACCACATGATGACAGGTACTCACATGTGATGCGCAGCTGAACTTGTAGTCCAAACTGTACCCCTTTCATGCAGTCTCCTCAAGTTGTTTGCATAGCTCCTGCCAGCAATCTGGCTATAAAACTGTGGCTAAAATATCATGAACAACTTTGGCAAGTATTTCAGAAGGACGTTTTACTGCCTTGACTATTTACTGGTACCAGAAAAAGCAGTCAGAGAAGCAATGTAAGGTGCCACGTTATATTAAAATGCTGAAGAGAGGGCTGGAGAGATAGCCTAGCAGTTAAGAGCACCGACTGCTCTTGCAGAAGACCCGGGTTCGATCCCCAGCACCCACATGGCAGCTGAAAACCGTCTGTAACTCCAATTCTAGGAGAACTCCAGTTCCAGGGGAATCCGACACCCTCTTCTGACCTCCGCGGCATTGCACGACACCGGTGCACAAACCTACATGCAGACAGGACATTCATACACATAGAAAATAAATAAATAAAATTTTAAAAAATGCTGAAGAGATCCATGTTCCTGATGTTAGAAATGGACAGTACTCTGGCACTTCACAAAATGCCGTGGGATTGCAACTGTCCCCTTCTCTAGGCAGAAAAGGAAAGAAAGAAACTTTTTTTCTGGGCCACTGAGCTTCCGAGAGCCAGTTGACTTCTCTATAATTACGGAGATGAAAATTGTCAGTGTGAACTACAGAAAGATTTGACCTCAATGTGGGAGGAGTACTGGCAGCAACAACAAAATACTCTCCCACTCTATCTTGAACATCATTGCAAATTACACCAGTCCTCTGTTTATTGAACTAAAATAATATATGAAAAATATTTTACACTGTTTTTCCTAACTTTGACATATTTTATTTCAATTTAGTCTTCAATTCATTTAACAAACAATAGAAGTTTTTTTTTTTTTCCAGAGAGTAACTTAAATTACAGAGTTCACCCTTTCAACCATGGTGTACTCATTGTTTTGACTAATCCTGATTTCTGAAGTCAGTTAGTTATAATAGCAGTACTGATAAAATAATGGGTAGTATTTATTAAGTGATTATAAGCCACCTCTTTACATAAATTATCTTATTTAATCCTTGTAGCCATCTCTGAATTTAGTATTATTATTAGTCTCCCACTTTTATAAATGAGGAAATGGAAGCTCAGCATATTTAAATAGTTTGTAACGGTTAAATAGCTAACAAATGGCAGAGCTGAGGAACGATACCATTTGAGTGTGTGAAGTTTTGGCATCTGATATGTCTAGCCTCAAAGTGTCTCTAATAGATTTTGAAAAGATCCATACCTGCAGACATCGCTACATAGCAACTACCAGTTTTTGTTTCAGTACCAAAGCTCTGAGTCGTTACCATGTCCTCCAGGATATTAGCCTCTGTCCTCCTGTCCCTCATTACATACCCATGAGCACTGACTCCCCCACTAAGTGAATTCTAGGAAGGAGATAATACCCATGCCCTGACAATGTTTATGCATAAGATTCTTCCTTCCCTGATTGCAAGACAAACAGTTCTTAGGATCTCTAGGCCGGAATTAGGAATAGGGCTTTCTCAGCTGCAATTTTGTTCCTGGGAATTTAGTTAGATGTGTATTCTTAACTTCTTATCAACTAGATCATGCCTAAGACCTTATAAAACATGGATCCTAGTTTTGCTCTCTAATTTTAACATTAATTTAAAAGCCAAGTACTAAATGAGTGCAGGATTTGGAGACAAAAATAAAAATATGGATAATGTTGATATGCCCAAAATAACTCTGTCCCAGAGATAACCACTGATCTGTGGTCTGGGATGTATTCATATCTGTGGTGCATCAACATATGCAGAGTTGTGTCTTATTTTCTCCAGCTCTCTCTCTACACTCTCACAGGTCTATGCATCCACAGAAACCATATAGGATTTCTGTATTATTTTCACCCAATTGTATAGAATATTCATCTCTCTTTTGTTTTCTTATTGTAAGTGATTTAAGGATCTTTAAGTATATGTAGTCTTCGTTCCTTTAACTATTGCCTGGCCTTCTAAAAGATACAGTGATACTATCTATACATTTTACTGTGATGAATATTTAGGAAGGCTAGAGTTTCTGCTGCTCACACACATTGCAGTGAGCACCCTCGACCACCGAAGAACAAGGCAGAAAAGATGAATTATGTACTACAGGACATACAGGTTTGAAATTCCCAGATGAAGTATGCAAGTTGCATTTTGAATTGGTTGCTCAGGTGAGCTGCCATTCTAGATACATAAAAGATGGACTATTTCCACAACACTCAAAGGCATATGGTATTTTTAAGCATCTTTTGCTTGTTTTATAGAATAATCTGGATAGAGGGCAAGAAGCCTCCTGAAGGTCTACCATGGACTTAGTGGTGTCCTCATTGACTTCTTAAGGGCTGTGACTGATCAAGAGTGAGGTTTGGTTGTCCTGAAGTGTTTCTGTTTTAACTTTGTTATTTAGCATATTCTAGGCCTTCCCCCTCGGTTGGCACCTCTGGGCATCATCTCATTCCACCTTAACTTCCAGCATCCTCACTCATGGCAGAAAATCTCTCTGAGATGCAAGACCCGGGAACACAGTGTCGTTGAAACTCTAGAGAGCAGTTTCTGTTTCCAGGGGAGATGAACTGAACCTCTGTGTATTTAAAGTTTACTATTTTCCTTCCCGAAATACTGTCAAATGAACTGCTCCCCCTCAGCTATCCCCAACCCCAAGCGATGCCTAAGGAATTAATGACCAGCTGAGGTTAATGAGTCCCCACTCAGCTCCGGGCCATCAACTCTCCCAGCTGGCCATTAATCCCCTGGAAATGCCCCGCGCCTTGGTAGTTACTCCTTAATTATGGAAGGCATTAAGGATCAGAAGAGAATCCTAAGTGAAATGAAAAGGCCATTTTTCACTGGTGTTCAGTGTGGGACACTTAAGTCCAGGTGGCCGTAGGAAGCACAACCGAAGCATGATTAAGCCACCTGCTCCTGAGGAGGGCTCATCAATCTCCCTTTTCTCCTTTGATCTTCCAAATTCAAGGAGGCTATTCAGGCTACTGCAGATCCAAGACCAGACAAATAATTCGTGTCCCATGAATTCCTGATTAAAGAGTCTGAGGGCCAATACCCTGGGCTCATTCAAGCCAGGTATATCTTTATCTTTATGCCTGTGGGGAGTAAGTGCTTGTCTATGTGGCATGCTTTCCTTGGGATGGTAAGATTTCTCCCGTCCATCTAGTCACCCCTATTTACCAGTGTCTACAACTAATCTGTTTACCAGTCTCTGTGGTTGGATTTTTATATATACATTACTCAGGTAACTGAAATGTTTTGTTCTTGCTTATTAATTTTATTTCAGCTGATATGGATGAAGGCTCTAGCAACTGTCTATTAATGAAAACCTTGATATTTTCATGTTTTTAACACATAAGTTTCTATGTATATAAATACCAAAACTTGATAGAATAAACCTTTGCTAAATAATTATTAAACCATTATTATTAAAGGAAGGTTAATATTAATATGCAGGGTTTTTGAGTAGGCTTGTTAAGAAGCATTAAAACTTTATGAATAGTCAGCGCCTAACCTAATATAAGATAGAAAAGTTTTGAAATAATGCACACTGATTCTTGTTCTTTGTCAGGCACCAGAGCTAGAATAAAATTAGAGTTTATAATGAAGTTAGAGATGAGAAAGAGTAGAGAGAAATACTTAGGTTAAACAGAATGCTCGAAAAGAATTACTGGGTGAGGAAAAGTTGGAACAATTGCCTACGTAAAGTCTTATGAAAACTTGCAAACTTTATTTATTTGAAAACTTTTTCTAGTGTATTCCATTACTAGCCTTTTTCCCGTAGCATTGAGGTAGCATTAGATTAATGTGAGGTTGATATTATATTATATGATGGAATGTCCTCGGGAAAATAGGCAGCACAGTTTACTGGGCCACATGCAGTGATTTGAAGGTGGGGTGCTCTGAAACCTTGTTCAGCCTCTTTGTGCTAGGACTTTGGGAAAATTTGGTCTCTGGGGAACAGTAGTAAGTCCTTCTTAAAATTTTGAGTCTGAAGTAAAATGATTCCTGTGTTTACAGTTCTTTATACTTAATATTCAGCATGAGATTTGTGCAACATTCCATTCCATTTCAGAAAACAATGTTCATAGCAAAGAGAAATCATCGTGGGATTATTTCGACCTTCTAAAACCTACATCCTTCAAGTTGGCCCTACATTGGCAGGTATGGCTGATGCTCCTAAATTGCCCACAAAAATTCCTCAAATTAATTTTCCTCCCACCTTCTCTGCTTGCATCTGGCAACAAACTGGTCCTCTTCATAGGAGTTTGCTTCCTATTAGAATCCTTTTCAAATGGTCTTCTGGCTTCCATTATCTGCCTTGAATCTTTCTTCTTCATGCTCAAGTTTGTAACATACTAGGAAGAATCTGTAATTTTTTCCATTATCACTTATTCCAATTCCCCACATCCTACAACACTCTTCTGTCTGTATCTTCCACTTGTACCAGGGCATGTGTTATCACTGCCTGAAGTCTTCTAATTCATTATTATTGACAGTGCTCTTCAATCACATTTCAGGCATTTGGATTGTAATCTTACTTTCTGTTTCGTTCTTTTGGTATATTGTTTCAAGTCTTGGCCCCCAGTTACATTGTACATTCATTGAGGATTGCTTACAATGTTAGATTTTTTTTGACTGTTCTGCAAATATTCTTTTCAGCATGCCTTTTCATTTTCTCTAAAACATACTTGGTTACAAGTATAAAATAGGCACCTGCAAACAAAGCCTCCTCCTCTTCCCATGAGGATTATGCCCAGAGAAAAAGGAAGATATTAGTAATATTATCACATAAATGTTTACCTAGTTATAATTTGCCATATAATAATATAATAAAAGGAGACAGATCTAGACTTCCAATCAAAGAAAAGTTGCTTAATGAAAAGATGGATAAGAGCACTTACCTAAGAGTTAACTACAGAACGATGATATCTGGGGCTCATATTCTACACAAAAGAAACACAGTCATAAAAAGCCAGTGACAAGACACAAATCTGAATTTGGGGTAAGGAGTGGAAAGACATAATTCCAATGGGGCTTAAGCTGGGGGAGAACAGATATATTGAAAAATAAAGCTGGGGAATGCAGTCTTACTAAAGTGTCTGCTATTTCTCTTAGAAGGGAAATATTGTTCATTTATTGTCTCCCAATGGCTCCACACCTTGCAGGTACCCAGTAAATCCATGTTGAATGAATGTCTGAATGGAATTGTGATGTTTGTATAAGTGCTATTTGTTCGTCATGGATAACTGGGGCATGAATAGGAAGTCTGAAATGATTTATTGGCCAGATCCTCAAGGGCATAGATTTCTGACCTAGCTTCTAGACTGATAAAAATGCTGTTTGAATTAGGTTGAAAAATAATGAAGTAAAAAGGATAAAGCCAAGGGGATGTATTTTACTTTAGAAGAATTATTGAATGTTTAGTTCCAGAAATGAATGATTTAAAAGGAGTGATTTCCTTTGCTCTTATTTTTTTTTAAGCTCTGCCAAAGAAAATATCTCAAAAATCTAAATAAATTCCCACTTCGACTTTCAAAATGACTTTTTATGGCATCTCTCTAACAGTTCAGCATAAATCTTTAGGACTTCACTGCCTTTTATACCTGAAACTTGGCTTCTTCAGTAATGAGAACAAAGTTTAATAAGAATTGACTAGAGGCCCTGCCTTACTGAAGATGAGGGTTGTTTGTGACGAAGGCAGAGAATCTGAAGTATCGAAGTTTATCGTCTCCACACAGGCTAGTGAGCAAGAAAATCTTAAGAATAATTTAATCCTGTGCTTCAGCATGCAAGATGATTTTGTGTTAAGTCAAAGAGTATCTGTCCCCTGTCCCCTTACTCCTTACCTCCTGGCCCTAGGAACTTTATCAATCAAGTCTCACAAAGTGGATACTCCCCTCCTCTTCTCAAACATCATCTGGTCTCTGTCAAAGATTAAATCCAGTTCTTCAGTCAGTCCAGGATGACACATCTATTTAAACCATTAATGGATAATCAGACTCCTTAGGGAAATTTAATGTGGTTAAATAGTAATAAACGAACTTTCTGATAGAACATAAACAATACCATAATGAAGAATATTAAATCATATGTTTTGTCACTGAGCCCATTATAGAACCAATTTAAAATTATAATAAATTTGCATTTGGCACTTGCTAGAGATGGGCAAATTTATTCATGTGAAAAATAGAGAATATAGATTAAATGTCTTTGGATTTCCCTCACAGAATTTAAATCCCTTAAGTTCTATATAATATAGATATATAATGTAACATATATGCATTCTCTATTTAATACATACTACCTACTGTAAAGATATATTTTCCTTGAAGAATTGTAAAGACTTAAAAATTAATGACTTTCTGCCAAATGAGTGATTTGATTATAAAGGCCTCTTTTTTTTTAAGGCCTCTTTTTTGGGGATTTTATTTTTTTTACTTTTATTTATTTTCATATGTCTATGAATGTACTGTCTGCATGTAGGTTTGTGCGCCCATGTCGTGCAATGCTGCAGAGGTCAGAAGAGGGTGTAGGATTCCCCTGGAACTGGAGTTAAAGACGGTTCTCAGCCGCCATATGGGTGCTGGGGATCGAACCCAGGTCCTCTGCAAGAGCAGTCAGTGCTCTTAACCACTAGGCCATCTCTCCAGTCCCAAGGCCTCTTTTTTTAAGAAACTGCTACCATATTGTTTGCACACATGACATATGAGGGACTCAGTGGACAGGAGAAAGGGAAGTGGTGCACAGAAGGGATAATGTTCCAAAACTTGTTGGTATAAAAACCACAGGCAGCCAGGCTGTTGCCCTTGAGCAAACAGGAAAAAATTTCACCATCTTTGAAGTGACTGACAATTGTGTCCTGCCCCAGTGGCTGCCATTAGCACGACTGGATTTAAAGGTCTCACCTGATGGTATTTTTCCAAAATAGCCAGCAACAACCATGGACACCATGTCCCTTGTGACTTACAGTGTCTTTTGTCTTCAAAAATTCATTTTGGAAAGTTAAAAGCTAGATGCCAACTTACCCATCATTTAATAGTGATGAGTTAATGACTCTGCAAGGATGTAAAATTTGATGTTTTGGGTGCATAGTATCTTTATTCACTGAAGAACTTATCCCAACAGATAGTAGGATGCCTCTGTTAGGAATGACTCAACTACAGGAAAGTGGTACTTAGTCAGTGGAAGTGTGAACTATGTTTATGACAATGAAACAGTCAGACTATTACTTAATAATGAGTGCATGTTAGTAGTATGAACCCATCCAGGCTCAAAAGATGTATTCCTGTACATCCACATTAGAGAAATATATCCTAAATGTATGTACATATATGGACTTTTTAAGTGAAGTGTATGATCACATATCACTTAGTAATAGAGATAGCATCCAAGAACTGTATCATTATTCAGTTTTGTGGTTGTGTGGCCATCACTGACAGATGGTATGCAACTTAAGGGAATTATGTCCTATGCTGTATACTCTTAAAAACCATCACCACACATGTGACCTAATATTGACTGAAGTGTCATATGGAGGATACAGAGAGATCACACAGATGGAAGGAGAAAAACGAAGAGAGGAGGGGCATTATATTAGAAAAAACAAGGACAATTTATTTACTTTTCCACTTTCTTAAGTTTTTATAATGAGTATATATACTTGTATAAACCTGGTAGGTGGTGGCAATAGTTGTTTCATTAAGCAGGTATGCATAATTGCAATAAAATGGCAATGATCTAGAAGATATTATTTTAAGTGAAGTAACACAGAAAAACAAACAACAAATGGTATCCCTCATCTGTGGATGCTAGCACCTAGTTGTAAATCTTTCCTGTGCAAGGCTCCTTGAGCTTTTGTCTAAGTAGTTGGGAGTGATGCATATTGGAAAGAGCAACAACGACAACAACAATGACGACAGAAAAGACTGCGTCAAAGAACTGACTGAAATGGTGAACTTCTGCTTGAAACAGTCAACTTCTACATCAAGAATTTTGAGAAAGACTGAGAAAAACATGTTTGGCAGAGTGCATGGGCTCTGGTGGGGTGGGGAGTAGGGGGCACAGGTCTAAATTTGATTTGTAATATAATCTTGCACACACACACACACACACATATATATATATGTATATATAAAACAAAAAATAAAAATTTAAAAATGTCAATGATCATAGGATCTCCTTTCTCTTTACACAGTGTATTATAATAGATTATCAAAAGTCACTAGGATGCATGTTTTGGTGAATGGAGGGATGGATAGATAAACTTGCTATAAAGAATTGATTTTGTCAATTATGGAAATTCCCAAGACCTCAGTACTCCAGTCTGTAGACCAAGGAGAGCTGATAATTCAGCTATGCCCAAAAGCAGGCCAAAATTTGACAGCTGCCTGGCCAAAAGGATAACAACTTATATGAGTGACAATCAGTCTTCCTTTCTAGTCAGACATTCATCTGATTGGAAGAGACCTATCCATATAAAGGGGAAAAATATGATCTCATAGCTATCAATTTAAATGTTAAACCCACCCTCAAACTCCTTCAGACAACCTTATAAAGCCATATTTGACCAAATAGATTGATATGTTATGCCCAGTTTTACTGATACATATGATTACCTACCCCACACAGAGTATGTTAGGAATCACTAATTTCATGGACTTGGGTTTGTGGATTGTAGAATCATTCTAATCTAACAACAGAAAATGAAAAGGGAAATTTTCAAACAAGGGGACCCTTCATGTTCTATATGCTAATTTCATTGAAAATAAGGTTTTGACTGGATGGACACTGAAAGAAATGGAAGGACTGAGGTTATTTTGTGAAATAATTCAGTGTCCTTCAGGAAGTCATTTTCTTTGGGGTGATTCCTTACTGAAATTGAGTGTTCACATTCATTCTGTGCAGCAGTGAAATGTTTTGTTTCATCCGTATGGTTTTGGAGATAGGAAACACATTACAAAATCAGAAATTTTAACTTATACTTTTCTTCAGTTCTTGAGGAATAAACACTATCATGGATATGGAGATATCATGGTTTTGATTTCCATGCCGCTTTTCCATAAGATATAAATTTAAAAAGGAAAAATGTGAATCCTGAAATATGATATGGAAATGACAGTTTGTGTACAGATAATATAATATTAGTATAGGTGTGACACACACACATATATATGTTGATATCTATCTATCTATCTATCTATCTATCTATCATCTATCTATCTATCATCTATCATCTATCTATCCGTGTGTTGAAGCAGTACAGATTGGAGGGAACAACAACAAAGGAGCAGGAACCTACTGAAACAGTAAAGTTCTCCCAAGGACAATAATCCTCTGCTTTGAGAAATCTTTAAAAAGAATCAGAGGGGCTGGAGAGATGGCTCAGTGGTTAAGAGTGCCTACTGCTCTTGCAGAAGACCCGGGATTTGATTCCCAGAACCATCTTTAACTCTAGTTCTAGGGGGATCCAACGCCCTCTTCTGACCTCCACAGCATTGCACGACATGAGTGCACCAACCTACATGCAGACAGTACACTCATACACATAAAAAGTAATAAATAAATTTAAAAAGTATTAAGGAAAAAGAATCAGAAAAAGATATAGGGCAGAGATGGCAGGGTGCATGAACTTGGGTGGGGTGGGGGGCATGGAAGGGGAGATGAGTCTAGATTGGACTGAGAAACAATGTATGAAACACACATAACTTCAGTAAAAATGTTAAAAAATATATCAGATATTGATGGCAAAGTTGAAACTTTTAATTATGCATAATTATACTAATATCCTATTGGTGGTTTAAAATTATTACCAACTTAGGAAATTATGCAATATGATTTTATCATCTCTCAGTCGAAGAGATGAAAATGTCAAGCAGGGTTTCATGGAGCGATAGTCAGATAGTCAAGGCACCTGCATGACTTGCTCATTATTTCTATGTCTAGTAAGAGTGAATTCATTCCTTGTCCTTTCCATCTTCTCAAAGCCACCCTGGTACTTGGTTCAGGCCCTAATGTGTTTTCTGGGCCATCAGGGCTACAGCTCTTTCTTTCATATTCCTATCTTTCTCTGGAAAACACTCTGTACTCCTTCCCCATACTTTGGTGTCCCCTTCTGAACACCTCACGCCTATGGAGATACACTCCAAGGTCACCTCTGGACTTCAGCTGATTTACACCTTTCATTCTCCTTGGCCATTTACCCCACCACACTCAAAGATTCCAGGATGCAGAACGCTCATGCCATTGAGATGCTTTTTTTTCTTCCCTGCACAGTAATTAAATGACTTCCAATGAATATAGTTTCACAGACTTTAAAAAGAACATGTCCTGTCTCACCCTTTCCTAAGAGCCACCATATTACCTAGGATGGGCAGTTCTGTTTTATCCTTCAAATGTGTACCTTAAAGTGAGTACATCCATTTCAGTGGCAAAACATGCTTTATGCCATTGTAGAGTCTGTTACAAAGATTCTCTAAGGCTCCTTTATTCTTCAATCTTCTATTTCATTTTTCCAATAAATATTTTCCTATTAACCTCATGGATTTCTTTGGCTTACAAGAGGAAAATCTTAATGATACAACAAATTACAGAATGCAAAGGAGACTGAAGGTGATTAGAATTGCTGTCCAAGTGAATAAATATGATTTGTTGCATATCATTGTGGTGAAAATACCCTAAATGCTCCTGATTGTGAGCACAATTCCCAACATCTCTAACAGTGTGCAGGTGGGATCACAAAATTAACCTGCTGTTCTGTAGGACTAATCACAGGAATTCAGGGCAATGTGGTTATTTATGTATTGTTTCTATTTGTTTAAATGAACTTATTGCCCCAAGGCCTATGGGCATATGTGCAAAAAATCAATAAACAGAAAACTAACTTCTCACAGCAGTCTCTGGAAACATCCCTGATTGTTGAGATTCTCTAGTGATTGTAAATAAGAAAACAACAACAGAATACCCGGGTGCCTGGAGGGCTTGAAATCCATGCAAAGCAGATTTTATTAAAAAATAAAACTACATGTTGGCTGTTTTCTTTTACATGTGGCAAATATTTACTAAATTTTATAAGAAAATTTCTTCAAATGCTACACAAAGGATTCAAATGTGATAAATGGGTGAAATAATAATTTCATAATGAATTTCAGCTAAAATAAAGGGAAATAAGGAACACAGGAAAAACTGACAGAAAACTTTAGGACAAGAGACTCGTTCTGCTCAGAACTTTCAGTGATTAAGAATGTTTATAAATGTTTTGACAGTAGGGCTGACCTCAGTTTTAAACCTCGTCCCAGTTACTTCAAAACTTCTCCTTCAGGAATGATGCACCCCAGCCCTGAAGATCACTTGTGATATGTGTTAATGATTTTTAGTTGTCACAACAGGAATTTGGGTACTCTCAGTATCCAAAGGGTAGAAGGCAAGAACGCTACTGAGAAGGCCAGGTAGCCAGAGACCACCAGAAACAGACCTGTGGCCAAACAAGCTATTGTCACAAGGCAATGCACACCACAGTGGAATCTTGCTACCTTTCAGTAAGACTATAGAAAGAACAAATTATGGAAGTTGAGTCTGGCTGGGTAATTGGGTGAGGGCCTAAAATATGGGAATTTGCTGCAGATTAGATGCTGTCAGAAAATGGATTCAATTCTGTATCGTTCATTCTTATCTAAGAGACTGAGGCCAAATCTGCTGTTCAGATGGAAGTAGCAATCATTCACTTGCGCAAGATAAAGCATGCCCATTACTATTTAGATGGAAGAGTACCTGCTTTTGTCCTTGCTCACTACAGTTATGAATTGCTGAGCTTTTTCAAAGATTATCACTGTACCAGATACAGATTGTTTAGGGTTCCTATTCTATGAGAAGTACTGCCTAATTTGAAAATAATACAGTGTGGCTCTGGATGGCAGGACATTGTGTCATACAAAGGAATTATCCACAGAGTGAAATATTACATTGCACCTATTGGGATGATTATTAATATATGGTGAGAATTTTGAAGCCATTAGTAGTAATGTAAAATGGTTCAACAACGGTGGGAGAACAGTACTTTAATTTTGTTTTTACACAAATGACTTATAGATATCCCACTGTCATTTGATTCAGAAATCCTGCTTCTATTTCCAAAGGAATCTGGTTCTCAGAGGAGCTTCAGTCCTTTGCTTTCTGCAGTATTATTCACAAGAGCCAAGATATATAAACATCTCAACAACCAAAATGTCTAACAGACAATGAATGCATACAATGGAATGCTATTCAGTCTTAATGCAAAGGAAATCCTTAGAGCAAAAGACAACACACATGATGGTGCACAGTGTTCTAGGTGAAATAAGGCAGTCAAAGAAACAGTTACAGTTTTAGAACTGAGAGTAGGCTGGTGTGTCAGCAGCCAAAGGGATGTAGAGTTATTTTTAAAGGGACTTAAAGTTTGAAATGCAAGATGAATAAGGTCTAGATCTGTAGTATATTGATATTTCCCTTAGTTAACACTGTAATGTGTGTGTAAAATTTTACTGGAAGGATAGGTTTCATGTTCAATGCTGTTACTACAAGAGAAACACACAAAGAAAAGAGGGGTGAATGAGTTTATAATATTCATCATGATAATGGCTTCGTGGTATAAAAATTCATTAAATATTCATGTGAATGTGCGGTTTCGTGTGTGTGTGTGTGTGTTTGTGTGTGTGTGTGTGTGTGTAGAAGTAAAATGTATTCTGATGTAGCTCTAAAGGAAAAAAGGTGGCAGACTTCATTTGGCCTGCGGGCCAGCAAAAGGAGAATCATCCACTTTAGCCTTCAATAGTTTTGAGTTTTAGAAACCCTGCTGCTTGAAAGATCAAAGAATTTGAGCAAGACCCTAAGCCACCTAATCCAACTCATCCAGTCACTTCTTGGAGATAAGACTGTAGATTACACTACAGATTGTATGAAGGCAAAGTAAATGATGGGGAAAAGCACCAAACTCTCCAAATTTGGGCTTTTGTAACTTTCTTTCTATAAATGAAGAGGAAAAAAGACACCTGTCCCTGTGTGTCTCAAATTTCTATCACTTGAGCCAGGTGGGTGCTGGAGAAAGAGCTGGTTCCTAGATGCCAAGGAAATTCAGTGATAGATCTCAGTGAGGATGCTTAGACAGGAGCACCTGAATGTTTCAGATGTGTGTGTGTGTGTGTGTGTGTGTGTGTGTGTGTGTGTCCAGGCGTGTGTGTCTATGTATGTGTCCACTAGAAAATAAGATCTATGAGGTAGCAGCCCTGCCCATTTCACAGTGAAGGCCTCAGTTGTGAAACTGTTTCCTTTAACTGAAACATTCTTTCCTAGATGGATGAAGTCTTAGTAAGCTATAAATTAGAAAGACACCCAGAAGACTCAGGAAGCTCAGGAAATTTACAAGACTATGAGTCCCCTCTTGAAAGTCATCTGTGTTGTAAACAATTGCCAGGTGATGAGGGGAAATTCTTGGGCAGAGCCAAGTGCAAGTGGGACATAGAATTCCAGTGATCCAACATTTTAATTTGATACTTACGCCGGTGTGGACTATTCAGGGATATAGCTGTTCTAGTCAAGGTGCTCCTGTGAAGAACTCCTTGCCTGTGTTCTCCCGTGAGTAAACCCTAAGAACTCATTGGTTCGCCAAGCTAGACTTGGGTGGAATTGCTTATTTCGTGAGTGCCATCTTGAGTGGATAAATGTGTCATTCACATCTCCCCAGATAAAGTCACCTAAAGGTCTTAAAAATTTACCTCTATGTAGCAGTAAGAGCATGAAGTAAGAGGATGAAGGAGGAGTTTAGCTCTGTCCTTTGCCCATGGGGGAATATGATCAGAATCTTACCATAGCCATGCTGGGAAGAATAGCATGTTGATATTCCCCCTCAGAAAAGGGAGCTAAGATGCTTTACGCCTAGCCAGGGTGATGTTGTACTATAATCATCCCCTTCAGGAGGCTAAGGCAGGAGGATCTCCAACTCTGGGTCAGCCTGGCCCACAAACAAAATCCCATCTCAAAAAACTAACAATAAAACAAAACAGAACAAAGCAAAGAATCTTTCCTTAGAAGAATGAAAAAAAAAAAAGATAAAGAATAATTAAGGAAAGGGTTTGTACTTTCTAGGAAGCAAAACAGAATAAAAATGTTATTAAGAAGAGATGTCTGATGTCAGCCAATTGAGGAGGAATAAAAGTCAGGATCCAGAGACTTAACTTTGTTTTTTACTTCCATCTTTAAGAGAAAGTTAAACAGAAGAGACAGGAATACTGCTTAGAGAGTCTGGAGAGTCATGTAGGATGAAAGCCAGTAGGATGGAAAGATGAAAAGTAGTTGTGGAAGACACTTGACAGAACACGACAGTAAAACTGGCAGGGCCTGATGACCTATCTCCATGCTGCATAGTTTTCCAGAATATGCTCTTATTAATTTCTAGAGCTTGGAACAATCATAACAAGGGGTCCCAAAGACAAGCATATATGGAAGCCTCACTTTCACAAAGTGGGTGTTTGGAAAGCCAAGCATCCACTAATTAGTTTGGACAGCTTAGAGGTAAGAATCAAGAAGATACTGAAAGAAATTATTTTTTTTTAAATTGTACCACAATCTCCTAGAAAGGAAGGGAGTTCTGAGTAGCAAACAGGGTTTTGTGCGGAGTGAATCATGCCAGACCAACTTAATTTCCTTCTATAATAGAGTGGCAGGCCATGAGATAAAGGGGAAGCAATCGATGTAATCTCCCTCCATTCACCAGGGCTTCTGATTCTCTCCTCCACAACATTCTCATCAGCAGCCAAGAAGATTGGTCCACACAGAACTGTTATTAGAAAGGAGCATAAATACCAAAAGCATGCCCTAGTTGGAGGGTTACCTGGGGCCAGGGACAGGAAAATATTTTCAGGGATATTAGTGCACTGCAGTCGGCAGAATCCTACAGAAAGAACAATCAGCTCAGCTGTGGAGACAAAGAGATGTCCTGTCCAACTCTGTCACATTAGTCATTGTAACTTTGAGTAATCTGACTCCCCTCTCTGGACCTTAATTTCAGAGATTTTAATATGGGTATATGTAGATGCCCTGGCTAACATATTTTAGAGACTTCTTTGTGAACAGGTACTCTGTTGGATAATTTCCATAGATACTTGAAATTTCTATTATTTTTACCCTCTGTTTAACAAACAAGTTATTCAATAAAGGTTGCCCATTTTTGTTCCCCATTAGGGCAAAGATTGTGAAATATGGTTATTCATTTGTACTGCAGTGCTTTGAGTGTTTTTGAATGCCTAATGTGTGTACAGTGAAGATAACTGAAGGATGAATTTGTCAAAAGCCACACTTATCTTTTGTGAATAACACAAAATAACCCTATCAAATCTGGAGATAGCTGGGTAGTGGTGTAGGGCTTGTAATCCCCCATGCTCAGAAGGTAAAAGCAGGAAGACTTCCCAAGTTCAAGTCCATCCTGGCAACTGACTGAGACCCCATTTCAAAACAAAAATGACAGAAAGAGAATTAGGGGCATAGTTTAGTGAAAGAACACATCCATCTTGGGTAAGACCATAGGCTTATTAACTGGTACTTGAAGCAAAAGTTCTAGAGAGCTGTAATTACAGAAGAATATTAGTGTGTAATGCAAATCGGGATTAATATAAAACCCTAAATTTAAAATACAATATTTAAGTCCTGTAATTGAGAAGGTCTATTGATAAAATTATGGTTGATTTTTATTTTATTGCAATAAATAATAAAGCAGATGCATAAAATCTTGGCCTTTCATTGACTTAAAAGTCACTTGCTTATTAAAAGTCCATTATTACATAGTTTAATCAGAAAGCAAACTATACTTGGTCAACTTGAAACTATTCTTAACTTCAACTCCTGAATGGTTTCCCACACATTTAGTAGGTTTTATACAGAAACTTATTTTTAAGCTTGTAGAAAGCAGGCAGATGGAATAACATCCTGGGGTGGAAACATGCTTATTGTTCATTGAGTTACTTTTTAAGTTGGCATTTCAGATTAATTAAGCATTTGATAAAGCTCATGTTTATGCAAGTGTTTACAAATTAGAAAAGCTGTTAGCAGCATTTAATTTGTTTGAATATATGTATATATGTATATATATATATATACAAATATATATATATATACATATATTTGATCTACTTCTAATGAAAAGAAGCTTAAGGGAATCTAAGAGTCATAGGGACATTGACAGACATTAAACAAATGCAGGGTATAATTTTTATTACTAATATTTTACATTTGGTATAATGTCAACAGTTAGGAGCACTACAGAACCCTGTGCAGTTCCACAGGCAGAGACATGGGTTGTATAGGCTGTGCATTTGCATTGCAGTACTTTTTAGTCTTCCCTATGAGTGAAATGTGTTTTCCTCCCCTGACTTCTCCACACTGGCCTATTATGAAAATGGAATGTTTCTCCGATCCTTTGGTGTAACCCTTGTCCAGTTGCACAGAAGTCCTGGATCCTACTCAAATCCTCTCATGATAAACATGATTCCAGTCTTCTGCCAATGGCCAGTTTACCTTCAGGACTGTGAGATTAAAACAAATCATTTAGAACAAGGTTTCTTTCTTCCAGCTATTTTTATACAAACCATGCACTGTCTTTATGTTGATATAATTCCTGATGCTCTGTCTACAAATGTGCTGCTTTTGGCTCTAGATCTATAAAAATTTCATCTTTGTCAGCTTTGGTAACCATTCGATTTCAAAATGAACATAATTAATTCTTCAGACATGATTTGAGGTTCTAGGCTGAGGGTTAGGAATGAAATGATGAATAAGGGGAAGATTCCTCACACCACTGCTTCTCAACTGGGCTAGACAGGAGCATCCTGTCTAATTTCCTTAGCCCAAGTCTTGATGAACACTCTAATCTATCATTTTAAAAACATAGTTTTTAAAAATGAGTCATGGGGCTGGAGAGATGGCCTAGCGGTTAAGAGCACCGACTGCTCTTGCAGAGGACCCGGGTTCGATCCCCAGCACCCACATGGCAGATGAGAACTGTCTTTAACTCCAGTTCCAGAGGAATCCGACACCCTCTTCTGACCTCTGTGGCATTGACGGTACTGCACAAACCTACATGCAGACAGTACACTCATACACATAAAAAATAAATTTAAAAAAAAAAGTGTCAGGATGGGGTTGAAGAGATGGCTCAATTGTTAAGAGCCCTTGCCTCTCTGCAGAGGACCAGGGTTTGGTTCCCAGCAGCCACTTGGCAGCTCCCACTGTCTTCCACCTGTACACACACAGTGCACTTAGATATATGCAGACAAGATACCCATACACATAAAACAAGGCAAATAAAATCTTTGCCAAAACAGTGACCTATCTTAAAATAAAGCTATAAGTACCACATTTCAATCCCGTGATGACTGCATTAAATAGCACAACATTACATCATGCTTGGGGACTAAAGTGCATCACAGGTCTCTCATAATCTAGCTGTTTGCAGCATTTGTCACCTTTCTCCTTGTGATTTTGGTTCTAATGGCCTAGCCCTGCAAACACCTCCTCTGTGTGCTGTCTTGTTCTTGTTTGTCCTAATGCTTTCTGTCTCTGGTTGTAATTCTCTCTTCATCTACTAACTTTGACTTCTCTTTCAAAACACAGTTCAGCTCCGTCTATGTCTCTGGTTTTGTTTTCCTCTGAAGCCCAGGCCAGATCAGAGCCCCATGTATGGAGGAGGCATTTGGCAGGCCATCTGCTTTTCTCCATCTCTACATCTACCATTCTGTTCTATAATTACCTGTTTATTGTTTCTACTCCCCCACTAGATGGATGTTTTTGTTTCTGTTTTTAAATAATTGACTATGTTTTTCATTTTGGTAATACTAATTGGTTCTTTTTAAATTTTCCACCTGTTTTTATTTTCTCTTTGCATGATTTTTAGAATTATTTCTGTTCTGTATTTTGGAGACGATTTCATCATTTATCTTCGCAATGTACTAAACACATTTAGTTTAAAGTCTTTTGTGTGCAGATTGCTTCATTTCTACTTATATTGGAGCAAATTGCATACTTGGTTGTTGATTTTTAAATTTTTCATGTTAGTATGCTTTTCAAACTGCTTTAAAATTGGAACTCCAAATTTCATCTTTAGTAGAAACTTTCCTTCAATCATATAACATTGAGCCTCTTGAACAGAATCCAGTCCTCAAAGTCCCATTCCAGTAGCTTGGAGTTTCTGTCTTATGGTGTTCACATCTAATCCCCAAACTGGGTGACTGTCTGGTCCATGTTTGGCCCATGTTTTCCCCAGAGGCTCTCTGTTCCTAGGCTTTAAATTCAGCCTCATAGAAGCTTTCAGCCACAGGCTTTGCTTTGTTCTATCTTAGGCAGAGAAAGTGTTCCAATGTGTATTAGTAATAAATGACCATAGGTTCTTCATGAAGTACAGGGCAACTTCAGCCCTCAGTAATTCATTCCAAGCAGACTCTTCACTTCTTCTTTCTGTTCTGAGTGTAAATGTCCAGTCCTAGTTAGCACTTAGAATTTTCTTCTACTTTTGGTTTTCAAATTGCTTTTTTTTTTTTTCTTTTTTTTTTTTTTTGGTGTTTTTCAAGACAGGGTCTCCCTATAGACCCAGCTGTCCTGGAACTCACTCTGTAGACCAGGCTGGCCTTGAACTCACAAAGAGCCGCCTGCTTCTGCTTCCCACGTACTAGGATTAAAGGTGTGCGCCACCATGCCTGGCTTCAAATTGCTTATTTTTGTGTACCTGGGGATATGGATGTATATATCTGCATGTGGTATGAATGTGCAGATGTACTTGTTAACGTGGGTGTGTGGGGGATGAAGGTGCCCACTTCTGAATGTGCATATGGAAGCCAGAGGTTCATAGCAGGGGTCTTTCTTGACTGCTTCTGCCTCTGTTTCCAGGTAGGGCATCTCACTGAACCCAAAGCCAGTTGATGCTGGTTTTCTCATCTGATTTCTGTTGCTCTGATAAAACACTGAGCAAAATTGTTGGGGAGGAAAGGGTTTATTTGCCTTACAGCTCACAGTCCATCATCTACAAAGCCAAGGCAGGGACTCAAGCAGGAGCCTAGAGGCAGGAACCGAAGCACAGGCCACGGAGGAAGCAGCTTGCTTCCCTCTGCTTGCTCAGCCACTTTTTCTGTGTGGCTCAGACCTACTTGCTGAGCAATCACACAGTGAACTGGTCCTCCTTCATCAATTACCCATTAAGAAGATGCCTCACAGATGTGCACAGGGCAGTCTGATGGAGGAAATTCCTCAACATGGTTCCTTCTTCCCAGGTGTGTCTAGTTTGTTTCAAGCTGACAAACACTAACTAGCACTGCTGGCTCACCAATGAGCCTGAGGGATTTGCTCCTTTCTGTCTCCATGCAATGCATTTGCAGGCACTCCCTGCTATACCCAGTTTTACATGGGTTCTGGCAGTTCTGAGTCAGGTCTTCATGTGGGCACCACAGGTATCCTACTAACTGAAACATCTCACTGACCTTCAAATTGTTTATCTTTGGGTCATGATTATATATTTTATTTGATGTATATGTTTGATGAAGGAAGAGTCAAGAAATAAATTGGTATGTTCATCTGTCATCTCATTTTCCTCAGAAGAAGTAATTAGAAGGAAGAAAGGGAGTTGAGATAAGTAGTTGACAAATAGAAATGAAATGCAAAGATCACAGCTAGGACCCCAGAATGTAAAATTCTAATTCTTCAGAGTCCTTGACCTTAAAGGCCAAGAATAATATATACTCGTGGTGGCACATGCCTTTAATCCTAGCACCTGGGAGGCAGAGGCAGGCAGATCTTTGTGAGTTCAAGGCCAGCCTGGTCTACAGAGTGAGTTCCAGGACAGCTGGGGCTACAGGGAGATCCTGTCTCAAAAAAGACCAAAAAAAAAAAAAAAAGGAATAATATATACTTAATCTTCTTTATTTGCACAACTATCATGTATTGAGTGTTTAGCATATGCCAGACATTGGTTAGAAGGAACAAGTTGGGGAAGAAACAAATAAAGTCTGTTAGCCCAACAGTTTTGAAAAAGGGGGAACACACAAAAATAATTCTGATAATGCTAAAATTTGTCCCCCTTCTGAGAATCAAACTCCTTTGGAATTGCTATATTGTGATTAAGCTGATACTACAAGGTAATTGGAATTAATCATTCAACAAGTTGAGATATTGGGGGGGAGGACACACAATAGTACATAAAAGGCCTTGGAGATGAGAGAGTGTGTATGTATGAAACGTGAGAGATACAAAACTAATTCAGAGCAGGGAACAGTGATACACACTTGCAATAGCAGCATTGAGGAGCAGGAAACAATAGGGTCAGGAGATCAAGGCAACTTGAACTACTCAGCTGAATAGTTTGAGGCAGCCTGGATTACATGAGACCTTGTCTCCAAATAAAAACAAATCAGTACAATGGATCTATACATGGCAACCTCAGGTCACCCAACCCCACTTAACACAGAGATCAATTAATGGGGCTTGTACTGACTTCATAGAACTAAAAAATGCAATCTATCTTTGGGCATAAACATATTACCTAGATATCCTGTAGAATTCCTAGATACCACTAGTTGAACCCTCTCCTTAGGAATTCTTTACCATCATACATCCAAAAGTGATTTTTTTAAAGCTGATATAATTTCTCTTCCCTCATGTTATGCCAAACATTTCCAAATGTTTCAGAATCCAATGCATAAATTATAATACATATGACTATCTTCACCCCCCTGCCCTCACATGAACTCTGAAATGATATGGTATTTTATTCCTAAATTACTTACTACTGTTCAAATGCCAACTGATTCTTTCTGATTGGACAAAAATGAGTTCAGAATGCCAGTTCCCCCAGGAAGTGATCTCCTATGGGAGAAGAAGCTGTTACAGGGACCTGTTAGAAATTCTGCTGTTATCCAAATGAGACTTCCGACAGATGTCTGGAGAGTTGAAATCCCCATCACTACTCTGTCTTTTCTCGGTACCGATTTTCCAATCTTTGTCAAGTAACACACCATACATCTCCTGGATGTCTCCTTATACACTCTCACAATGAGAACACTTCAGTATTCTTCGTTTGTCCAAACCCATATGGTCCCCTGCCTGTTCCTACCCTCAGGTCAGGGCATTTCCATATGAATGTACATCTTCATGACATTAGCCCTACTCTGCCTCCTGTGTAAACAGTCTGTTTCAGGGTGGTCATACCTTCCATTACCATGATGTAAAGGTCTTCATCAAAATGTAGCATGTAGTTCTAGTCTGCAAGGTGTAGGTGATTAGTAATAAAATCAGGTTCCTGGTCCATCTCCAATGTCCTAATTTCAAGGTTCTTTTCTCAACTTCTTTCTAATGAGAATAGAGGTGATTCAGTATTTAAACTTTTTGTTGTTGTTGTTATTCCTTGACATTATCAACTGGCAGCTAGGACTACTTGGAAATTTGGTAGAAATGCCGGATCTCAGTCACATGTCAAACCTACTGAAATCTGCATTTTTTTTAATTTAATTTTTATTGATGGTTTGTGCATTTCGCACATCATTTTCCAATTCAGATCAGGCATATTTCCCTTTCCCTTCCCCCCCATCCCCACCCCATCCCAGATCATGTATTCTGCCATAACTGTCCTGCATCTTTCAGATTTTTTTTTTCATTTTTTAGCTATAAGTGATAATCCATGAGTATAAGCATCCTTTGTGCAAAACCAATCTACAGACTGTTGTGCCCAAACCCCCACAGTCCCACCATTCAGTGGGGGGTGACAGGTTGTTTGTTCAATCGAAATCTGCATTTTAAGAAGATCCACCAGGAGACTCATACTGTAGATTTGCTGAGCACTATTCTAGGGCACCTGATATTCTTAGTTCAACTTTTTGTTTTATAGACCATGCTGTCCTATAATTTGAAGTTTTCCTGTTTTTGCCTCCTGAGTGTTAGAAGAGCAGGCCTGTGCCCCCATGGGCAGAAGCCAAACCTTCTTCTAAACTTTACACGTCACAAAGCCTTTTTGGGTGGGCTTCAGTTGAGTT
This sequence comes from Rhizomys pruinosus, assembly GCA_009823505.1. NCBI lineage: Eukaryota > Metazoa > Chordata > Mammalia > Rodentia > Spalacidae > Rhizomys > Rhizomys pruinosus. Next base: position 2,887,263 of record VZQC01005070.1, on the reverse strand, counting down.
CTCTGAAAACTCACTGAAGGCAGTCAATGTCTGTCCGAATTCATCATCAGAATAAAGGGAAGTCAGTGATTTCGTTTGACATTTAGCTGCTTAACTCTGTTAGGATTGTGCCTTCTCATCAATCTTGCCTTCATCACTTTGAACATTTCTGGGTTTCACTATTTCCAACCCCAAGAAACATGCCACATCACCAATCCCACTACTTGCTTTCATCACTGAAAAGGTCTGATTATTTTAGTATTTTTTATAAAAAGAAACCTTAATTCTAAGCTACACCAGCTCATATGAATAAAAGATAAAGCTTAAATATATCCTCACTTTAAGTAAAAAAAGAAGAGAAAACTCAAGAAAATAAAAAAATTCTAGGAAATTTTTGTTACATTTTTTTTCTATTTGTCAAAAATTCTTTAAATGATAAAACTTTCAACCATAATAAGGTCTTTTTTTGTTAAAGGCAGAGATTAGATTGATGTAAAGACTAATAAAGACAGAGCTCTGAGCAAGGAATTTTTCCTTTATTATAAGAGCTAACTAATTATTAGAGAAACATTTTGCTTTCATGGTATTACCAATGAGAATGACCCTTCAAGTCCAGCATGTGGAAACATATTGTCACCCATCTACATTAAGGCCCATATGAAGTTGCAAAACAAGATCAATTATCCCCCTGGAAGATGGTATCTGTTTTAAAGGAAAAATTTTATTAACCCCTTGAAGACAATGTGTTTTTCTTTCTTTTTTTCTTTCCTTCCTTTCTTTCTTCCTTCCTTCCTTCCTTCCTTCCTTCCTTCCTTCCTTCCTTCCTTCCTTCCTTCCTTCCTTTCTTTCTTTCTTTCTTTCTTTCTTTCTTTTTTTTTGGTATTTTTGAGACAGGGTCTCCTTGTTGCCTCAGCTGGCCTGGAACTCGGTCTATAGACCAGACTGACCTTGAACTCACAAAGATCCACCTGCCTCTGCCTCCCAAGTGATAGGATTAAAGCTGTGTGCCGCCATGTCCAGCTTGATTATGTCTTTTTCAATATAAAGTAATGAGTAGCCTTAAGTGGCAAGTAAATGTGTATAGTACACCTTGATACCAAACAATAGGGAGCCTCCCTCCCAAGAATGATACGTTATAGTTTCAAATTCAGTGTGAAATTTTTCTTTGTGCCAGGCACATAGTTGGAAACAACTTTTCTATTCTGCTAAGATCTTGGTGTTTATACTGGTACATTTTCCACAGTGACAAGTAATGTACAAGGGCAAAACAAACATCCCCACAGCTTTGCAAAAGCTTTATAATAACATTGTATTGCTCTGAACCATTCAATCAATTGTAGATATGGTTTAAAGGTACAAGAACAGTAAATGTAATACCATAGGGGGAAAAATAAAAGGTGTTTTGCCTCCTAACTTCAGCATAAATAGTTTATAAGCCTATGTCTATAAAAAACAAAATTTTACCCAGACTGTCTAGATTATTATATTGGGATTATAGTTATAATAATTTCCTTCTAAAATCCTGAGATGACAATTACACTGAAAAAGTATGCTGTATGTAAATTAAAAGTGGCCAAGAAGTCATGAATCCCCTATGAACTTTATGGAGAGAACTCAATACCTGTATCTATTTCTATAAAACCAGGGTTTTACTGGTGGATATTAAAACCCTGAAAGGCAGGCTTTTATGTTGTGTTTCTGGTAATAATGAGCAATCTAGGGTCAAATAGAAGTCTCATGCAGAGAACAGAATAAAAGAGTAATTATGAACAATTGAAAAATAAATGCAGAATCAGATGTTTGTAATGTTGCTTAAAGCAAGGCTAATCTTTATTCAACATTTTCGACTCATATAAGACTCCCATTGTATGGTGTCTTAGCAATAGATATATTATGGAGTTTCTAAAACCTCAGTGTTAATGCAAAGCAGTATGGCATTATAACCTAGTAGGGGGAATGCATGGATGCACACAGACACACACACATTCACACCCCAATAACTGCTAATTCTGGCAACAGTCTCTGGAATAGGAGTCCACAAGAACCTTGGTGTTACTGAAATTCGGAATTTTGAAGTCTGTTACTGAGAACCACTGGGTGATACACATACGTGGTCCTAGGAGTTAATGCTGTGGATAGATTTAAACAGTGCTAAGATTTCTTACTGCAGAATTTTAGTGGATGATATTTAGATTGGCCACAATCATAATCGTAATTATTATTACAAAAAACTCAAAAGTACATCTAATCATATTAGATTTTCTATCCATTAAAATCATCACATAACAGGCTATCAGCAGCACTGAGTGGTGTCATAAAAGAATGAGTTTCCTAATATGTTTTCAGTGGAGTTTTCTGTGGAGTGGGAAGAGGAAAGATTCAATAAGTACATGTGTTCCAGGAGAACTTCCCATTTTATATTTGACTATGAAGTTCACTGTTATAACTGCTCTTCTTCCTCAAATGATACCATTTTTCTCCTAAAGTACAATTGTTTCAGTATAACCACAGTGGGATTGTTCCACTTGTGATCACTAATGCATGGCCAATAGCTGATGAAACCAGTAGTCTTGTAGGATGACACAATGATATAAGAAATATGCACACCCAAGCAATAGCCAGAGAGAAATGGCAACAACCGTATGCTCCTTTCAGAAAATTAAAACAAACTTATTAAGACTCTTCTATTTTAATAATAGGATACCCATTTGCCACAACTAGAAAAGCCGTAGTAACTCCTGTTAATCTCAGATGAGCGTAGGAGCCATGATTTATTTTTCCATTCTGGTTGCTCTCCTCAGCTGATCCAGCCAAGACTATTCTTGGTTCCTTAGTGCCTTAGGATTGATTCACATTGCTGGAGTATGATCTGAAGTCCTCTAGCAAAAAGGACTTCAAAAATGTGCTTTGCCTGTCCCTGATGTTGAGAGTTCTTTTCTTGTGAGCTGTTGGGAAGCTACATCAACAAATCAGTGTTCTTTGATAGCAGGCCTATAGAGGGTCCCTGTGCATTCTGGTCCCCGCTGACTCAGGAGAAAGGGGATGACAGGAGACAGTGTCTTGGGCGGACCACTCCTGCTCAGGCTGCATGCTGAACACAGCTCCCGGAGAGCCATTATCTGTAGGCTACCTTTTCACCAGGAAGCAGGCCTTCACCTTTGGCAGATGGTTCTATTATACTAAGCGGCTCACAAATCTGCTGGGGAAATGCCTCAAACTCTCTTTGAATAGTTGTGTTCCACATTCAGAGGAAGTATTCAGAAAGCCTGCATGAGAGCCGTATCCATGCTCTATTTAGAGGGACTGCAAGTCCTGAAAACTCAGGTGGATTGGCCATGTGTGGCCCCTAAAGCCACAGTGGTAACAAAAAGTACTGGCAGGGACAATAATGAAATGCTTGGTAGATCTCTCTCCCAGCTTCCTAATTATGAAGCTTATATTTTGCAAGCATTTGAAGTCTTTTTTTTGAAGAATTGTTATTTCTCCCAGCATGAAGGCCTGCAACGTGGGTGGTTTGCATAGTCACGGGAGGTAAGGTTTTAGTTTTATTTTCAAGTTAGATAACATTCAGGTCGAATTTTAGCAGCAGGCATTGGTCCAAAATGTAGTACAAGGAAGGCACTAAAATACACTACCTCAAATACCTTTCCTTGTCAGCATCTGAAATCCACAATTAGAGATTTTATTGCACTTCTCAAAGGCATTTGCATCCCAAGATTGATTTAATTAAAATAAAAGGGTGCCATAACCCAACAGCAGTACAATTTTTCTGTAGTTCAACTCAGAAAGCATGCCCCAAGTATCTCTTCAGAACTGACATGCCTCTGGACCTTCAGTATTCAAGGATGGATATATAATTCACTTCCTTCTCCAAGGCCTACTAAAAAGATTATGCTGGATGTTAAGACTACATTGGAAACACGGTCTGTGGTGAGCACAAAGGGGGCAGAGAAAAACCAGCTTTACTTCCTTCATAGTTGGTTACATTTGGATAAGCTCTGCCCATAACAGCTACTTGTCAAAATATATCCTTTGATTACTAATATGTGTTATGCATATTTAGCAACAAACTCAGGCATATCGAGATTGAATGGATGAGAAAGTCTCTCCCTTAGAATTATATAGCAGTTATTTAATGTTTAGAGGGCTGATGAGAATGTAAAAAATCATTAATGGTTAACAATGACCCCACTATTAAGCCATATTCCCAGATACCATAAACAGCAGTAAATTGTCAGGGCAGCAGAAGTATACAGTACCATTTGTCCAACTAAGCACAGCATTCACAATAGTAGTTAACCTTTGACTGTAGCAGTAAATTAATGCAGATCTCAAAAGGAAATACACTCCTACTGGAAAATCAGGATATATATTATATATATACATATATATATATATATATATATATGTAATTTTCAAGTACATGCATATAAATATAAAAAATAACTTCTAAAGTAAATGGCTAGGGGAAGTGTCATATAGCCCTGAGCTGAGAATCAGCATGTGTTCCTTAGGAAGGTTACCAAACACTCTTATATTTTATGTTAAATTCTGTCACAGCCAAAGAACAGCAACTTGTGTTATAAAGACAACAATGTCAGGTGTTCCAACCTATTTTAGTAACACCCCTTTATTACTGAAAGTGCCTCCGGTAAGTGCCCAAATTGCCTATTTGCACTAAATAAAATGTCACTTTGTGAATAAATTAGGCATTTTATGCTACCTTCTGTATGTCTAATGACATCCGTTGTAATATGTCTGCTTGTCTCTGGAGGCTGGCTCTAGAAATCAGCTTGCACCTGTGGCTTTTGGGAGATATTATGTAGAGCTTTTTTTTTTTAATTTTTTTTTTATTAATTTTATTTATTTCTGTATGTGTATGAATGTACTGTCTGCATGCAAGTTTGTTCACCCGTGTCGTGCAACGCCGCGGAGGTCAGAAGAGGGTATCGGATTCCCCTGGAACTGGAGTTCTCCTGGAATTGGAGTTTCAGACGGTTCTTAGCCGCCATGTGGGTGCTGGGGATCGAACCGGCGTCCTCTGTAAGAGCGGTCGGCGCTCTTAACCGCTAGGCTATCTCTCCAGCCCTGTAGAGCTTTTTTGTAGTCACTTCCCTGGGTAGAACATCACTGATGTTCAAGGGAAGATTTGAGAAACAGTATCAGAATATTTCTGAATATACTTCTGCAGCTTAAAGTTTTGAATTTGCTGGGACCTTTTGACATGTCATGGTTCACACCCAAAGGGAATTATTTGTAGCTTGTAGTGCATATCTTCCACCTTTATTTTGGCTGGGAACAACTGTAATCAGATTAATTTTGTGTGCTTGGCATAAGCATAACAAGTTTTTTTTTTTAATTTTTCTGACTGATCCTATGTTCTTACCTCTACAGTTGAAATTACTCAAATTTCTCTTTCCTTTTTTTAATTTTAGAATATCTTTGATTTGTTGCTTGACATTACAGAAATGCATGCGTACATTGTATCTTGATCATAGTCACTCCTATTCAAAACGTCCACTCCACCTGGAGCCAAACCCCCTCTAGTATGCCCCCCACCATCTTCATGCCATGTTCTTTCTTTTCTTGGAATGCACCGAGTCCAGTTAGTGCTGCCTGCTGGCATGTTGTCTGACCTGGTCTTCATCTTATGCCAGTCATCGTAGCTGCAGTGAGTTCTTGAGGGCGCTGCAGTACATGTCTGGAAGGCAGCATTTCACAGCAACCCTCCCCATCCTCCTGCTGCTATATTCTTTCCTCCCCTTGTTCTGCAGTGTTCTCTGAAACCTGGAGGGGTTGATGTAGCTGTCCCATTTAGGCCTGAGAACTGAACACCTTCTTATTCTCAATACTTTGACCAGTTATGAGACTCTGCATGCACTGCCGTCCCATTACAGAGAAGCTTCTTTGGACATGGGTGGAGTCGACACTAAGCTATGGGTATAAATATAAATATTTAGAAGGAACTTTTGGGGCTGGAGAGATAGCCTAGCGGTTAGGAGCACTGACTGCTCTTGCAGAGGACCCGGGTTCGATCCCCAGCACCCACAGGGCAGCTAAAATCTGTCTGTAACTCCAATTCCAGGAGAACTCCAGTTCCAGGAGAATCCGAGACCCTCTTCTGACCTCTGCGGCATTGCACATGGGTGCACAAACCTACATGCAGGCAGTACATTCATACACATACAAAATTAAATAAAATTAGAAGGAACTTTTACAACACATCCATTTAGGAAAACAATAGCTGTCCTATCACTCCTCAAGCCATAGTCTTATGGAAAATTATTAATTGTTAAAGCCAAGGACTTTTGATTAACTAGGTTTACAGTAGGAGCCATGAATTCTGTCCTGTGGTCAGGCCTCAGACTCAATCAAAAAGTAGTTGGCTTACCATTATACTAGTACCATTATTGTACCAGTGGGCATATCCTACCATGGCATGACAATATTGAACCATTCATGTTCCAGCTCTGGGTAAGACAATTGATGGTTCTCTCCCTCAGCTGTCTGCATATGGCATTACAGAAATATGAGAATTAGCCAACTGGGAGGTCATTTGAATCTTTTTAATTAATATATATTTATGTATATGAATATTTTGCCTGCATATATTTAAGTAAAGCATGTGGCTACAACACTAGGGGAGGGCAGAAGAGGGTGCTGGATACTCTGTGACTGTCATTACAGACAGGCGGTTGTTAACTGCCATGTGGGTGCTGGGAACTGAACCTGGGTCTTCTGCAAAAGCAGACAGTGCTCTTAAGTGCTGAGCCAACTCTCCAGTCTAGGGTATGGAGCTGGGGTGGGAGGTCTGTGCTTTCAGGTCAGTTCCACCTTGATTCCTCTATTTTCTGCCACCATGGACTGGTGCCTTTCTTGAACCCTATACGCATTCAAAGCCATGCTTTGAGCTGACTTATGTTATTGTTACTGTTGGTTGGTTTGCTAGTTTTTGGACCGCTGGAGATCAAGCTAACCCAGGTCTTGTGATAAGCAAGGACACTCACTCACATACTCTACACAGAGCTACAGCTGTCCCTTTAGCTTGTTTTTGTTTGTTTGTTTGTTGACACAGTGTCTTTCTGTCAGTCAGTGCCTTGTACTCACAATGTGGCACAGGATGCCTCAAACTCACAACCCTTCTATCTTTGCCTCTTGAATGCTAGGACTACAGGTTTGTGCTGTCACACCTTGTTGGCAAGATTACTTTGAAAAACATGCTATCTGCAGAGAAGTTTATGGTATAAAGTATGTAAATGTAGTGTTTCTTTTCACCCCTCTTGTTAAACTTGCCAGGAGGTGATCAAAGTGAGATGCCAAATGGAATGACATGTTGATAACTTTTATCTACAGGGAGAAAAATTATGAAAATAGGATTCCCTTGGCACATTTGACTTCTAAACTATGAGAAATAATCATTTGTAACCCAAATTATATTTTACCATGTGACAAAAGTTACTCAGATCATTTTGCCTGTAATGTTTCCTTGAGTACTACCAAAACCCAGGTCCATGATTTTCCAAAAGAGAAAAATAGAAGGTACTATAGCAAGTCAATCTGAAATTAGGGGGTTAAATCTTACTGTTCATGTCTGACATTCAACCTTTAGATTAAAAATTATACAATTTTTAGTTGGAAAACCTGAAATAATACCCTTTTGTCCTTTATTGACTTTATGTATTAGTCAAGATTTGTTCTGTTGACAATGAGAGAGAGGAGAAGGAGAAAACAGCAAATTGTATGCCTAATGTCACTAAAAATTTCAAAAGATCATAAACTTTGGCTATGGTAATCTTCAAGATTTACACCTTGAATCTTGGTGTGCGCTTCTCTCCTCTCCCCTCTTCTACCTCTACTTTCCCCCATTCCTTCCCCCCTATCTTTTTTCCTCCTCTGTCTATCAGATTCTATGTGGTGAGGTGACAGGGGTAGGCAGCTCAATCTCAAAGGCTTCCAGCCTCAGGCTCAGCAGAAAGAGAATTCTCCCGGCACAACAGGATATTAAAGGCTGATTACCCGTGCCAATGACTGAAGGCACAGCCATGGCATGCATTTCTTGTACTTCCTGTAACTGTGCTGTGCACCCTCTGTAAACCCTTGCTTAAGCACATACAGCAATAGTTGAGTATCAGAATTTACCAGTGGAAAACTGTAACGTTCCTGTCGGGCTGCAGTTACAGAATGATCCTGAGCCTCAGACCAGCAGCTGTCCAACATAGCTCAGGAACTTATTCTCTCTGCCACTAGTCCTTATCTGTAAAATGGGAGGTTGTATGCACCTCAGAGTCAGGAGAAACCAGTGAGTTCCTGCTCCTGTACGTGGAATATAGATCAGGTGTCAACTGGCTTCTCTCAGTTTCTTTTTCTTTCTCTTTTTCTGTTATTTCTGTTGTGTCCTCTGGTTCTTCATTATTATTTCTGTTTCTTTCCTTTTTTTTTTTTTTTTTTTTTTTTGAGACTTTTTGAGACAGGGTCTCCCTTTAGTCCCAGCTGGCCTGGAGCTTGCTATGTAGATCAGGCTGGCCTTGAACTTACAGAGATCCTCCTGCCTCTGCCTCCTGAGTGCTGGGATTAAAGGCGTGCCCCCCCACACTGAGCTCTATTTTGTTACTTTATACTACCATCTTTATCGTAATCACCATTATTGAAACATGAATTATTTATCCTAAGTTTTGGCTCATGATAGGCACTAAAGAATTGACTAATATTGCTTGTTCCTGTAGAACTTGATTCCCAGAGGAGCAATTGAGCAGAGAACCTGATGTTAATAAATAGAGGTCAAACTCCTAAAAAAAAAAGCATCCTGAGTCACAACTGAGTATGATTTCCAACTGATTCTTATACTCAGGATGCTGCTCATGATACATTCAGGAGTCATGTGGTCCTCTATGAAGACCAAAGTCCAATATATGTCACTATATTTGAATGATAACTTGATTAAAAAATAATCCACTGTCTCTTATTTTCCTATTAATGAATTTATTTATTTATTTGTTCATTCATTCATTCATTCATTCATTCATTCATTATTCATTTAGTGTATGGTTCTTATGCCTGTGCATCCCTGTAGTGCCAACCTGCAGAGGCCAGAAGAGGACATCAGATCCTCTGGAATTGGGGTGCTGAGATTCAAACTCAGGTCTTCTGCAAGAACAGCCAGTGCTCTTAGTGGTTGAGACATCTCTCCATAGCATCGATTGTCTCTTATAAGTTGTCTCCTAACACAAAGAATGAACCCTAGCCTACTATATATACTTATCTGGAACTTTCATCATACCTTAGTATGAAAATTACACATTTCACAAACTGTTACACAATTATCAACCAACCATTTTCTTACTATATTCCCTGTCTTTATCTCCGGATATGTCAGATAAGACTTATGGTAGCACCAGTCCTCAAGTGATGTGATTGGATTATCCTCCAAAAAGGCTCACAACTTCTTTATCAAAAGAAGCAAATGGATTATTTAAAAGTGGTGCATGCCTTTAATCCCAGCACTTGGAAGGCAGAGGCAGATGGATCTCTGTGAGTTCAAGGCCAGCCTGGTCTACAGAGTAAGCTCCAGGCCAGCTGGGACTAAAGGGAGACCCTGCCTCAAAAAAGACCATAAAACAAATTATAAAAGTACATATAGTGGTTAAGCAGGTAACACTTTTCTTAAACATTAAACACTGTACTTTCAAAACATCCCTCAGCATATAGGTTAGTGGACGTTGGTAAGAATACTGTGGGCCTGGCTTGTTTCCCTCAGGTTCTGGAATACGGATTGACTTGGCCAGAATCGAATAGTTGCACCTGTCAAGATGAATGAGAATACTCCCAGGGAGGTAGAATTGCTGACACAGTCAGTTCATTGCAATCAGAGGGACAGGTTCCAGGCCCAGTTCAACGCTTAGGGGACAGACATGCAGAATTGCTTTATGTCCATTCCCTGTGCAAACCCTCAAGCCAGCTCACAAGGATTTTCCTCACTAACCACCATTTCTATCTTCATTTAGTTATTCATTCAAAGATTACATAGTCACTTAACATATAATCAAATAGACTTTTAAATTTTTCCTTGTAGAAATCTCAGCTACAAGATTTTATGAATTTTAAATTGTTATAGTGATTCTTTTGTGAGCTTTTTGTTTCTCTCTTTTGGTAAGAGGGAGTCTTGAAGAAACTCACCATTTTGCATATGTGTATAATCTTGTTCTTTTAATAATCAGCTGAACTTTTCCTTCTTCAATGATCTTTACCTGCTGACTTAGAACATAAATATTCCATTTCCCTTTTTTTTTTTTTACCCCCTATGGTCAGGATCTCTATGTCCTACTCTCTGTCTGAACTGAATTGTAAACCAAGGGAAAGCAATGCTTTATAGGATCCTTTCTCTTCTGGGTGACAAATACCAATAGACTGATATAAAGAAAGTTTCCTCCCACTGTGGCAACTGTTGAAAGCACGAATAGTGAGTGCATGTTGAGAAGGGTCAGGGGAGAGAGAGAAGCAGAGAATGGTGTTTTCCATTTGGCAAGATGTTCCCATGTGGGAGGTGTGCTGTTAGGTGCGGTGGGGCTAAGGTTGTAGAAGTACTGAGAAGTATGTCACAGTCACCTAGAGCTGGGATTCATGCATGCCTAGTAAAAACTCACTCTTCTCTCTCTCTCTCTATCTCTCCTCTCTCTCTCTCTCTCTCTCATCCATTGTACTCCCCCAATTAAACTCTACTATCATTTGTCATGAAGCCAAGCATATCAGAGGAGCTTTTGCTCTAGAGATGCTGTGACCAAAGCCACACTATGCTCTTGAAATTTCTTTATTAAATGTCCAGCCTTGTGCATTTTGTTATGGCACCACAAAACAGCCTTTTAGATGAAAGCATGCAGGCTCAGGACTGTTCTAGAGAACAATATTAGCAAATGCAACTGGAAGAATGTTGGAAAGCAGTGAAGGAAAAATTAGTAGTAGTCCCTGAGTGTGTTTAAACCATATTTTCTAGAGGCTCAGTGCACAATATTGTAGAAGAACAGCTTTAGCTATTATGAACCTAAACCAGATCACATTCAGTTCTAGAAAAGTTTCTATGGCATCTTCTAACCCCTTCTCCATTCATTGGTGCATTGAAGAATGGATAAATTTTTGACTGATACTTTGGTTATTTTTACATGAAAACCCCTTCTATTCATTCCCTGCCAGAACTTGTCTGGCACTTTATTAAGTACTGAGGTAAAATACAGACATGTCATAATTTATCTGAGATGGAAAAGCAAACTCTGCAACAGTGATGCACTGAGATTATGAACAGCAGTCACATAAAGTGCTTGGTTATAAGAGCTTCAGAATACCCTTCAGATTATGCTCAGATGTGTTAATCTCCCATCTCCAGAGGCAGAAATACTTTGCAAACATATAATATTCTCATTTTGAAGGAATGTCTTCAAAGCCTCTAATATTTTATTGTTACTTTTAATAGGTGGTTTTGGTGATTAAAAACCAATTCGAAACCACCATGGGTGGCCACACGCTTTTAATCCTAGCACTTGGGAGGCAGAGGCAGGTGGATCTTGTGAGTTCAAGTCCAGCCTGTCTACAGAGCAAGTTCCAGGAAAAAAAAAAAAAAGTCTATGCTATCTTGAAGAAGTGTTATTCTCAAACTCTGTTTCTCCCTATTAAAATGAATAATAGTATTGCCTCTTGAATTTGGAGTTTTTGTAACCTAATCTAAAACTTTAAAATGTCTTAAAATTGTTTAAAACCTCGTATAAGCTATAGAAGACCCAGTAAGTTTGGCCTAGTGTTTTCAGTACTTGTGTTGTTTCAATTCTTATTAATTTATTCATGTATTTTGTGTAGTTGCAATATTTACAAGTAAGTAGTATTGCCTGATACACTTTATATAAAATTTTTAAAATTTTATTTATTATTTATTATTTATTTATTTATTTATTTATTTTTTTTTTTTTTGAGACAGGGCTCCCTGTACCCCAGCTGTCCTGGAACTCACTCTGTAGACAGGCTGGCTTGAACTCACAAGATCGCCTGTCTCTGCCCCAAGTTGCTATTAAAAATTTTTTATTATGTGTATGAATGTACTGTTCTGCATATGGGTTTGTGCACCGTGTCATGCAATGCCAGAGGTAAGAAGAGGGTTCGATTCCCATGGAAACTGGAGTTTAAAGATGGCTCTCAGCCAACATGTGGGTGCTGGGGATCGAACGGGTCCTCTGCAAGAGCAGTCAGCACTCCCAACCGCTAGGCCATCTCTCCAGCCCCTATAGATAGAAATATTTATATCACACTGTATGTTCCCACATACATGGTATTCAAGAAAGATAGAAGATAAAATAGTAGTGAACAGCAGCACAGTATAAATGAGTAACACACTGTATCAATTGATTATCATGACAAGAAAAATAAGTAAAAACATTTCTTCTATCTCTCAGACTGGAGGATCAAAACAAACATGTAGAATGAGACTTAATAACACATTCTTCATCCACGACTAATCCCCTTAATTTATATAAAGGTAATTGGCATCTAGCACCAATTTGAAAGTTCTTATAAATCAAGATTTTGATGACATTTAAAACATTTGAATATTTGAAGCTAGAAATGGCTCTCAGAGACTTACGAGACTGGCTGCTCTTGCAGAAGACCTGGGTTTGATTCCCAGAACCCACATGATGGCTAAAGATGTTTATACTCCAGTTCAGGGGACCCAACTCCATCTCTGACCTCCATAAAACACTGCACTTACACCTCCATGCATGCGATATAGTCATACACAAAAAATAAATTAAAAATTACATATTTAGTACTTAATTACACATGATTATTTTGAAAGGTCTGGTATGCTCATATGACTTTGTGACTTTGATCTCATAGTCACAACCAGACCATGGTTACAGAACTAGCTAACTGTTCACTTGGCTTCACTTCCTGTCTGCTGAATGCTCAGTAAGGCTCTCAGGATGTTGTGATTTTTATCCTCTTGCTGATAGATATTCTTGCTGTCCTCATAATTGGTTTATCCCAATAGATGCTTTCCTCGGAGACTATGTAGTCACGGAAAATATCACCTAATTTCCTTCCAAGAATTGTTGGAAGGTTTAATCAAGAAATATTTGTGAGGTACGCTGCAGAGGGAAGTACTCTCCAGTGGCAGAGAGAAATGATCATTACTGGAATTAGACTTCACAAAATTCTCTAAGCATCACCCAGAAAAAAATGAAGAGATGATGGAAATCCAGACAAAAATTATGAAAACAAAAATGTGAACAAAAATTCCGGATTACATTTTTTTTAATTGAAGAGCACACTTTTTCCTTCTCTTTGATGTTAGTTGTCATTGAAGTTCTAATATTTTAAATGAGTCCTTGGAACAAAAAAAAGAATATAAATTAAGGGTTGGAATTCTTGGTTCCACGCTTCTACAACTCTAAATTGCCTCTAATTTCCTCCTTTACACATGCAGTGTAGGAATGGTTGTTTTTCACAGACCTTGCTTTTCCACTAATTAGTTGCTAGAATTAAGTTTGCAATTACCCAACTGAAATGTTTTAAGGAAATGTGTCATGTATCAGAGAAATAATTGAAATGCATAATTTGAGGAGAAACTTTGACCTTGCATTGTATATTGTAAGAGTTTGGAGCCTTCTTGCAAATAACAGAACTCTCACTCTGGCTGGCTTAAGCACAGCAGAGACGTATTCTAAAGATGCTTAAGTCCCTCAGGAAAGCCAAGAAGAAGAGAGCTTAGCCTGAAGAAACACTGGCAATGTCAACTCAAATTGAGTCAGGATTTTGTTTCCACTCTTTTTTTTTTACTGGTCAGGGCTGGTCTCCTCCTTCACTCTATTAGAGTTACGTATTCTTCACTGATCCTTTGGGAAGGAAATATGATCTATTGGTAATAATCTCTGTAAATGTTCTAAGTTTAAAGGGTGGATTAGATTCACACACACTGTAGTGTATTTTAAATATTAAATAAATAATATTTTTTTTTTTTTTTTTTCCATAAAAGATTTTTTTTCACCTTCTATGTTTTAGTTACAGAATTTCTAGGCAGTGGATAGTTAAGGGAGTTTAGTTAGCGACATGTAAAGAACAGAGTAATTTGGAAGTTGGGCTCCTACTATGACTAATTTACCACTTCTGCAGATAACCATGCAAATGGAATGAAGGTCAAGTGGCAATGTCTAGAAAGGATCCACCGTGCACTTTCTGTATTATTTGGTTGGTTTTTTGAGACAGGGTCTCACTGTAGCCTCAGCTATGCTAGAACTGGCTATGTAAAACAGTGGCCTCAATCTCCACAGAGATTCCTGCCTATTCCTACAGAATGCTGAGATTAAAACAGCACATCATGCTACCTGGCATACCATGTCCTTTGAAAGGGTAATATTTCTGACACATTTCACCGGTTCCTTAACTGAATATAGAATAAGGAAGTAAATCATCTAATTAAATAAGTCAATATTCAACATCAAGAATTAATAGGACCTAAATGATACCCAAAATGTAAGACTGAAAGTGTAAATAATCTACTGGGTAAGGCATTATCACCACAGTCACCAAATTACTTTTAAAAAATAAACCCAAGGCCCCCATGAGCCCCCGAGCTGCCCTCAGTTGCTGCACCACTGCTGTGGCTGTCAGAGTCACCTGCACCTGCTTCAGCTCCCAGCTCCACCACAGCTGTCTGGTCAGTTCAGGGCTATTTTCATGGGTCATGTGAGACAGATGAAGAGTTTGATATCACTGGGTAACATGCTTCATCAAGCCACACATAGATGCCTGGGAATTGGGTCGCGCTATGATCTGGTCTGACCCCAAACACGATGGTGCTTTGGGGCTGGCAGAAGGTTAAATGATTTTGTAGTGCTGTTACCATCCTAGAGGTTGTTAAGGGCAAAGAAGGACCTTATAAGGAAATAAACCTTCATGCCATCCAGGAACTTAGCCCGACTTTAAATGAACTGGGAATCTCCATTCCAGAGAGGAACTATACCTCAGAAAAGTGGAAAATTCTTTTGATGGGTTTCCAAGGATTTATCTCTGTTGCTACTTGATCAAAACATTCACCTGCAAATCTTTTATTTGAACAAATTTTCCTTTGAGTATTAAACCATGTAATGGTAACTGGGACATTTAATAAAAGGGAAATGAGTTTAAACTGACAAAAATTTGTTTATTAAACTCATTGCATTAAACATTTTAATATTAACTGTACAGACACTAGGTTTGTTAGAACTGAGTGACAAAAAGTGGGATTCTCCTGAGCCCAGGGACAGGGAAAGAGGATGGGAGACAGGTAGGAACTGGGTTGCCTTGGAGCTCATTTGCTGATGGTTTGGTCCTGCTGGTCTTTGTTTGATTGGCCTCTGTGGCTGTGGACGGTTGGAGTTATCTCCCCAGCTGGGGATTAAGGTGTGGTCTTTGGCTTAATTAGACTCTAGAATGGTGTGGGGGCGGAGATTATCCTCCCAGCCGGTTATTAAAGGCAGGCTTGTGTGACCTCTTGAGACTTGAGATCTCATTGGCGCGCCAGCGGCAGGTGCCGGGGGCGGGATGAAGAGCCCCCCCCCCAACTGAGAGTTACGAAGAAGGATCTGAGGAGGCAAGCAAAGCACGCCTCACACAGTTGAAGGTGGCATTTACGGACTCACTTGGAATCAGGCTAAAGGAGAGAGCCATATGCCAGGATCACGAGAAGAGACTACCCTTGGCAAAAGGTGCAGGTAATCCCACAGCCAATCTTTACCAACCTATGGAATGACTCCTGCAGTGGGGATCCCTCCGCGGGATGCCCCAGGACACCAGGACTCAGAACACAATGTGGGAAACATATTAAAGAACTACAAGATCATAAAAGAACAACTTAATTAGAATAAGAAAAATGAGAATTCAAGAGGACCTATAGGGAGATGACTGACAACTTCGGAAGGAAGTGTAACACTGAAAAGATCCATGCTGAAAAAGAAAAAAAAACCAACCAGCCCACAAAGAGCTACAAACAGAATCGCAGAAGGCTCCAAAAAGAAAATAGAAAACACTACAAGAAATCAGAAGATGGAAATGAAACAAAGGACAATCAAACACTCATCCATCAAGAGGAAGGAATGAAACAAGCCTCAGAAGCAGAATGGAGGAAGCAGACAAAGGATATCGACCTGGAGGAAAACAGGAACAACTAAAAAACCTCCAAGGAAAGATATGAAAAATTTAAAAAACAAACAAAAAATTGGAACAACCAGGAGCTGTGGGACACTATGAAAAGATCAACCTCGCCTCAAAGGAATAGAGGAAGGAGAAGAAATCTCAAGAGAAAGGTATTGATCAGATCTCAAACAGAATAATAGATTGAAAACTTCCCAAAACTAAAAAGGACACAAACAATACAATTCAAGAAGCACCTAAGAACTCCAAACAGACAAGATAAAAAAGAAATTTCTCCACGCCACATCATAGTTAAAATTGCTAGACACCCAAAAACAAAGACAAATTCTTAACCGGATCCAAGAGAAAAACCACAAGTGACCTATAAGGGAGGAACCTATCAGCATAAACACGGACTTCTCACAGCACAACGTGAGGCATAAAGGAAGAACTGGACAACAAGCATTCCCGTGGTTTGCGAGGGACACATGTGAGCCAGCCCTGTTCCAATATACCCAGCAAACAATGTCAATCATAGTGGAAGGAGGAGGAAAATCTTCCATGACATAAACAAACTTGAAAGGATACATGTCTGGAAAACCAACACTTCAGCGAATACTTGAAGCACTTCAAAGCGACAGAAGAAAGGACGCAACCAACCCCAGGCACCCTGGAAGGGAAATCAATAAAAGCATAAAGCAGAGTAGAAGAACTAAATCAAAACCGCATGATGGATAATAAGGCAAAAGGGAGCACGCACCAAACCTATCAGTATATAACCTTTAATATTAACTGGAACTAAATTCCCAATCAAAAGGACATAGACGGGATACGGATTAGGGGAAAACAGAATCCATCGATATGCTGTCTGCAGAAAAGGAACAAACACATTCTTACCTGTCAAGGACAGCACCACCTTAAGTGAAGGGATGGAAAATATATTCCCAGCAAATGGTACCAACTAAGAGAAAGCAGGGTGTTGCTATTTTATATCGGTATTAAAACTTAGACTTCAAATAAAAAGAAAATCAGAAGACGACAAAGAAGGCCATAATTTTCACTCAAAGGAACAATCCACCAAGAAGATTCCCAATTAATGACTATATATGCCCCAAAACTGTTCAGTGCACAAATTACTAAAGACCAATTCTCCAGGACCACAATCCAGACTAACCCCAGCACCACTCATAGTGGGGAGATTTCAATGACCCCCACTGAGTCTCTTGGATAGGTCAACAGGACAAAAAAATAAACAGAGACATTTCTGTAATCTGCACGATATGATAAAAAATGGACCTCCTAGACCATCTACCGACATTACCCACTCAATTCCCAGAGAATACTACTTCTACTCGCACCCCACGGAACATTCTCCAAAATTTGACCACATCGCGGAACACAGAAAGAAAACCTCTACAAATACAAAAGATTAAAGTATGATTTCATGCATCCTGTCAGACCACAGGCACTGAAGCTCAACATCAACACCAGGACAAGCCCTCTGCCTACAAGAACCACATGAGACTAACCAACACACTCTTGAATAATGAATGGGTCAAGGACGAAAAAAAGAAAAGAAGGAGAAATAAAAAACATCGGAACTGAATGACAATGACAATCCAAAACAACAAAACTTATGGATACCTTAAAAGCAGTCCTAAGAGGGAAATTTATAGCCTGGGTGCATTACATTAGAAAAACAGAAAGAGCAAAGTGATGCATGATCTAACACTACAGCTATAAAACACTTGAGACTGGCAATGATAGATGAACCCTAAACGCAAACAGACAGGAAGAAATAACAAAAAATCAGCGCAGAAATCAATGGAATAGAAACAAAGAAAAACAATACAAAAAATCATGAAGCTAAAAGTTGGTTCTTTGAAGAATAACACAGATAGAACAGACCTCTAGCCCAAGTTAGTTAAACAAAAGATCAAGAAGGAAGGAGCAACTCCAAATCGATACAATCTGTGATGAAAAGGGAAATATCACAACGGAAAGGAAGAGCAAGAAATAGAAACTTATGATGGGGAATATTACAAGAACCTATATTCTCCCAAATTTGAAAAATTATAGAGGATATGGATGAATATCTGAAAATCTTGGGAATCACCAACGCTTGGCCAAGAGGAGACCAGCAGTCTTTTAAACAGACATCACATAGAAGAAAATAGAGGATGTCGTAAGAAAGCCTCCAACTAAAAAAAGCTCATGGCCCAGACGGTTTCACAGAAAGAATCTATAAAACATTTCAATAAAAACTACAACCATTATTCGAACTGTTTAGACGTACACAATCAGAGGTAATTCTCCCAACTTCCTTCTCTGAAGCCAACATCACTCTATTACCAAACCAGGCAAAGGTACCAGACCTAAAAGGGGAATTTTAGACCCATCTCCCTCATGACCACAGCTGCCAAAATTCTAAACAGAATACTGGCAAACGCATACAGACCCACATTCAAAGAAGGTCATCCTTCATGACCAAGTTTGGATTCATACCAGAGAGGCCGGGGATGAGTTCAACATATGAAAATCACTAAACATCATCAAACACATCAACGGAATCAAAGACAAAAACCACAAAAAACAAAAAAAAAAAAAAAAAAAAAGCCCTTGACAAAATCCAGCATCCCTTCATGCTTAAAGTCTAGAAGGAATTGGCTTGGATGGATCATTCCTCCAATTGTAATCAAGCCATATACAGGAAAAAACCCACAGCCAATCTCATCCTAACTGGGGAAGGGAACACGACAGAAAAACATTCCCTTTAAAGGTAGGGAATCGGCACACAACAAAAGGGCTGCCCCCTATCACCATTCCTCTCAAAGATAGGCTTGAAACACTTGCTAGAGCAATAAGGCACGAACAGGATTATTAAAGGAGTACTTAATTGGAAAGTACTAATTGAACAAGAGGAAAAGTCAAACTATCCCTTATTGCTGATGAATGATATGATTGTTTACTTACGGATGCTAAAAACACCCTACCAAGTAAACTCCTAGAAACGATAACAGCTTCAGCCACGGTGCAGGATCAGGCTACAAAATTAACCTTAGAAAAATCAATGGCCTTTCTTACACCAAGAACAAACAACTGGAGAAAACGATATTCACAAGAGGACCTTCCCACTCACATAGCCTCAAAAAAAACAATTAAGCTACTCTAGGAACAAACCTAACCAAAGGACCAAAGCCCTCTTTACAACAAAAAATTTAACCCTTAAAGAAAGAAATTGAAGAAAGACCTCAGAAGATGGAAAAACCTCCCCATGCTCATGGATTGGGAAATTAACATTGTAAAAATGTCCATTTCTACCCAAACACTTGTATAGATTTAATTGCAATCCCAATTCAAATCCCAAGAGTTTCTTCACAGGGCTGGAAACAAAAGTCCTTACATTCATGGAGAAACCAAAAGACCCCGCATAGCCAAATCAATCCTGAGTGTAAAAGGAGCTAACCGGCGGGATCTCTATATCCCGATTTTTTAAACTATTACTACAGGGCTATAGTATAAAAACAGCCTGGTACTGCACAAAACAGACTCGTTGACCAATGGAACAAAAACCGAAGATCCAACTCTGAGCACATACAATTTCAGCCATCCATATTTTGACAAGGGGCCAAGAACCCACAATGGAGAAAAGCCAGGCATCTTCAGCAAGTGGTTGTTGGCAAAAACTGGATCACCACTTGTAGAAGAATGATACTTAACCCCCTACTTCTCGCCCTATCAAAAAGTCAACTCAGATGGATAAAAGACCTCAACGTTGAAACCCCAAACTCTGAAGGTGCTAGAAGAAAAAAAGTTGTGAGGCAGAATACAAGACATAGGTGTAGGGAAAAGACTCTAAATCAAACAACAGCTGAACAAATTAAGGTGCGGACAATTGACCAACATGGGACCTCCTACCCCATCAAACTCACAAGCTTCTGTACATGAAAAAGAAACAATCAAAGGAAGTGTAAGAGAAATCCACAGAGTGGGCGGAAAACCCTTCACTGCGATACATCTTGACAACGCATGATTTCCAGACAGAATATATTAAATACTCAAAAAACAAAGAAAAAAGAAAACAAACGACTATCCGCTCAATCGATGGAGCAAGAAACTGAATACCAGAGACTTCACAAGCTAGGAATTAGAGAAGTCTGCGGAAACACACTCAAGAACTGCCAAACATCCACTACTCTTAAGGAAATGCAAATCAAAACCACTTACGATATCATCTTACTCCAGTAAGACCTGGCTACTAGGATCAAGAAAACAATGATAACAAGTGCTGGAGAGGTTGTGGGGAAAGGGGACCCTACTCATCCACTGCTGGTTGGGAATGTAAACTCGTTACAGCATATGGAAAGCAGTGTGAGAACCCTTGGAAGCCTTGGAATGAACTGCCACCGTCCCAGCCCCTACCACCTCCTGGGCATGTTACCCTCCAAACTTCCCCCACCCCAGAGAGATACATGCACGGCCATGTTTATTTCAGCTCTCTCAAAATAGCAAAGAGCTGGAACTAAACCAAATGCCCCTCAAACTGATGAGTGGATGACAAACCTGTGGTACATCTACACATGGAGTTCTCTATTCAGCAGTAAGTACAGTCATCACGAGCTTTGCAGGAAAATGTTTGGAGCTAGAGGACCTCATGCTGAGTGAGTAACACAGTCCTAGAAAAAAAAGTGCCGAAGGTATCCTCCTCATCTGGGATTGCTAGTGCCAATGTACCCCCTTTTGTTTTGTAAGTCTCTCCCTTTGTGTGTCATGTGGCCCCCTCGAGCTTCTGTATACCAATAGGCCGTTCGGGACCACCTACAGCCATTTTGGATACACACAACAACCCAGAATAAATACCCCGCATCAACGAACTTGCACTTGAAAACATTGTGCATTTACTTCTGCATCATCAACACCAGTCAGTCCCCCATGGAAACTATTGAGAAAGACTAAGAGTATTGGAAATTGTCCCCTGTTTTGGTCCGAATTTGCACCCGAGGCTCTTCGTACCGCGTGTGTCGTTGTGGACATGAGCCGTTTTGTTGGAACATGGGTTCTAGATTGTGCTACAAAATAAATCAATAAATAAATTAAAAAAAACAAAAACAACTACTANCTCTCTCTCTCTCTCTCTCTCTCTCTCTCTCTCTCTCTCTCTCTCTCCTCTCCCATGTACTCCCATAACTCTACTATCATTTGTCATGAAGCCAAGCATATCAGAGGAGCTTTTGCTCTAGAGATGCTGTGACCAAAGCCACACTATGCTCTTGAAATTTCTTTATTAAATGTCCAGCCTTGTGCATTTTGTTATGGCACCACAAAACAGCCTTTTAGATGAAAGCATGCAGGCTCAGGACTGTTCTAGAGAACAATATTAGCAAATGCAACTGGAAGAATGTTGGAAAGCAGTAGAAGGAAAAATTAGTAGTAGTCCCTGAGTGTGTTTAAACCATATTTTCTAGAGGCTCAGTGCACAATATTGTAGAAGAACAGCTTTAGCTATTATGAACCTAAACCAGATCACATTCAGTTCTAGAAAAGTTTCTATGGCATCTTCTAACCCCTTCTCCATTCATTGGTGCATTGAAGAATGGATAAATTTTTGACTGATACTTTGGTTATTTTTACATGAAAACCCCTTCTATTCATTCCCTGCCAGAACTTGTCTGGCACTTTATTAATTACTGAGGTAAAATACAGACATGTCATAATTTATCTGAGATGGAAAAGCAAACTCTGCAACAGTGATGCACTGAGATTATGAACAGCAGTCACATAAAGTGCTTGGTTATAAGAGCTTCAGAATACCCTTCAGATTATGCTCAGATGTGTTAATCTCCCATCTCCAGAGGCAGAAATACTTTGCAAACATATAATATTCTCATTTTGAAGGAATGTCTTCAAAGCCTCTAATATTTTATTGTTACTTTTAATAGGTGGTTTTGGTGATTAAAAACCAATTCGAAGCCACCCATGGTGGCACACGCCTTTAATCCTAGCACTTGGGAGGCAGAGGCAGGTGGATCTTTGTGAGTTCAAGTCCAGCCTGGTCTACAGAGCAAGTTCCAGGAAAAAAAAAAAAGTCTATGCTATCTTGAAGAAGTGTTATATCTCAAACTCTGTTTCTCCATATTTAAAATGGAAATAATAGTATTTGCCTCTTGAATTTGGAGTTTTTGTAACCTAATCTAAAACTTTAAAATGTCTTAAAATTGTTTAAAACCTCGTATAAGCTATAGAAGACCCAGTAAGTTTGGCCTAGTGTTTTCAGTACTTGTGTTGTTATCAACTTATTATTAATATTTATTCATGTATTTTATGTGTAGTTGCAAATATTTACAAAGTAGTTATTGCCTGATTACATTTATATAAATAATTTTTTAAAATTTTATTTATTATGTGTATGAATGTACTGTCTGCATATGGGTTTGTGCACCCGTGTCATGCAATGCCAGGAGATCAGAAGAGGGTGTCAGATTCCCCTGGAACTGGAGTTAAAGATGGCTCTCAGCCACCATGTGGGTGCTGGGGATCGAACCTGGGTCCTCTGCAAGAGCAGTCAGCACTCCCAACCGCTAGGCCATCTCTCCAGCCCCTATAGAAATATTTATATCACACTGTATGTTCCCACATACATGGTATTCAAGAAAGATAGAAGATAAAATAGTAGTGAACAGCAGCACAGTATAAATGAGTAACACACTGTATCAATTGATTATCATGACAAGATAAAATAAGTAAAACATTTTCCTTATCTCTCAGACTGGATTTACATAAACAAACATGTAGAATGAGACTTAATATCACATTCTTCATCCACGACTAATCCCCTTAATTTATATAAAGGTAATTGGCATCTAGCACCAATTTGAAAGTTCTTATAAATCAAGATTTTGATGACATTTAAAACATTTGAATATTTGAAGCTAGAAATGGCTCAGAGATTAAGAGCACTGGCTGCTCTTGCAGAAGACCTGGGTTTGATTCCCAGAACCCACATGATGGCTAAAGAGTGTTTATAACTCCAGTCCAGGGGACCCAACTCCATCTCTGACCTCCATAAACACTGCACTTACACACATGCAGGCAATATAGTCATACACAAAAAATAAATAAAAAATTACATATTTTAGTACTTAATTACACATGATTATTTTGAAAGGTCTGGTATGCTCATATGACTTTGTGACTTTGATCTCATAGTCACAACCAGACCATGGTTACAGAACTAGCTAACTGTTCACTTGGCTTCACTTCCTGTCTGCTGAATGCTCAGTAAGGCTCTCAGGATGTTGTGATTTTTATCCTCTTGCTGATAGATATTCTTGCTGTCCTCATAATTGGTTTATCCCAATAGATGCTTTCCTCGGAGACTATGTAGTCACGGAAAATATCACCTAATTTCCTTCCAAGAATTGTTGGAAGGTTTAATCAAGAAATATTTGTGAGGTACGCTGCAGAGGGAAGTACTCTCCAGTGGCAGAGAGAAATGATCATTACTGGAATTAGACTTCACAAAATTCTCTAAGCATCACCCAGAAAAAAATGAAGAGATGATGGAAAATCCCAGACAAATTATGAAAACAAAAATGTGAACAAAAATTCCGAATACATTTTTTTTAATTGAAGAGCACACTTTTTCCTTCTCTTTGATGTTAGTTGTCATTGAAGTTCTAATATTTTAAATGAGTCCTTGGAACAAAAAAAAGAATATTAAATTTAAGGGTTGGACTTCCTTGGTTCCACGCTTCTACAACTCTAAATTGCCTCTAATTTCCTCCTTTACACATGCAGTGTAGGAATGGTTGTTTTTCACAGACCTTGCTTTTCCACTAATTAGTTGCTAGAATTAAGTTTGCAATTACCCAACTGAAATGTTTTAAGGAAATGTGTCATGTATCAGAGAAATAATTGAAATGCATAATTTGAGGAGAAACTTTGACCTTGCATTGTATATTGTAAGAGTTTGGACCCTTCTTGCAAATAACAGAACTCTCACTCTGGCTGGCTTAAGCACAGCAGAGACGTATTCTAAAGATGCTTAAGTCCCTCAGGAAAGCCAAGAAGAAGAGAGCTTAGCCTGAAGAAACACTGGCAATGTCAACTCAAATTGAGTCAGGATTTTGTTTCCACTCTTTTTTTATAATGGTCAGGGCTCGTCTCCTCCTTCACTCTATTAGAGTTACGTATTCTTCACTGATCCTTTGGGAAGGAAATATGATCTATTGGTAATAATCTCTGTAAATGTTCTAAGTTTAAAGGGTGGATTAGATTCACACACACTGTATGTATTTATAAATATTAAATAAAATATTTGACAAGAAATGTTGTAAGCTCTCTAAAAAAGATTTTTTTTCACCTTCTATGTTTTAGTTACAGAATTTCTAGGCAGTGGATAGTTAAGGGAGTTTAGTTAGCGACATGTAAAGAACAGAGTAATTTGGAAGTTGGGCTCCTACTATGACTAATTTACCACTTCTGCAGATAACCATGCAAATGGAATGAAGGTCAAGTGGCAATGTCTAGAAAGGATCCACCGTGCACTTTCTGTATTATTTGGTTTGGTTTTTGAGACAGGGTCTCACTGTAGCCTCAGCTATGCTAGAACTGGCTATGTAAAACAGGGTGGCCTCAATCTCACAGAGATTTACCTGCCTATTCCTACAGAATGCTGAGATTAAAACAGCACATCATGCTACCTGGCATACCATGTCCTTTGAAAGGGTAATATTTCTGACACATTTCACTGGTTCCTTAACTGAATATAGAATAAGGAAGTAAATCATCTAATTAAATAAGTCAATATTCAACATCAAGAATAAATGGACCTAATATGATACCCAAAATGTAAGACTGAAAAATTGTAAATAATCTACTGGATAAGGCATTATCACCACATCACCAAAATTTACTTAAAAATAAACCCAAGGCCCCCATGAGCCCCCGAGCTGCCCTCAGTTGCTGCACCACTGCTGTGGCTGTCAGAGTCACCTGCACCTGCTTCAGCTCCCAGCTCCACCACAGCTGTCTGGTCAGTTCAGGGCTATTTTCATGGGTCATGTGAGACAGATGAAGAGTTTGATATCACTGGGTAACATGCTTCATCAAGCCACACATAGATGCCTGGGAATTGTATAATGGGATGAACACATTTATTGCCTAAGATCTGGTTTCTGAGCCCCAAACCAGGGAAGTTTCTTTGTGGGAATGCAGAAGGTTAAATGATTTTGTTAGTGCTGTTTACATCCTAGAGGTTGTTAAGGGCAAAGAAGGACCTTATAAGGAAATAAACCTTCATGCCATCCAGGAACTTAGCCCGACTTTAAATGAACTGGGAATCTCCATTCCAGAGAGGAACTATACCTCAGAAAAGTGGAAAATTCTTTTGATGGGTTTCCAAGGATTTATCTCTGTTGCTACTTGATCAAAACATTCACCTGCAAATCTTTTATTTGAACAAATTTTCCTTTGAGTATTAAACCATGTAATGGTAACTGGGAATTTAATAAAAGGGAAATGAGTTTAAACTGAAAAAATTTTGTGGTTATTAACTCATTGCATTAAACATTTAATATTAACTGTACAGACACTAGGTGTTAAGAACTGAGGACAAAAAAGTGGAGATCTCCTGAGCCCAGCGGCAGGAAGAGGGGGAGACAGGTAGGAACTGGGTGCCTTGGCGAGCTGATTGCTGATGGTTTGGTCCTGCTGTCTTTGGTTTGATTGGCCTCTGTGGCTGTGAGGTTGGAGTTATCCCCCCAGCTGGGATTAAAGGTGTGGTCTTTGGCTTAATTAGATCTAGTGGCTGTGGGGGCGGAGTTATCCTCCCAGCCGGTATTAAAGGCAGGCTTGTGTGCCTCTTGAGATTTGAGATCTCCTGAGCCCAGCGGCAGGTGCCGGGGCGCGGGCTGAAGAGCCCCCCCCCAACTGAGATTACGAAGAAGGATCTGAAGGAGGCAAGCAAAGCACGCCTTCAACACAGTGAAGAGGCATTTAGGACTCACATTGGAATACAGGCAAGGAGAAGCCCATATGCCAGGATCACGAAGAAGAGACTACACTGGAAAGGTGCAGGATAATCCCACGCCAAGCTTTACCAACCCTATGGATGACTCCTGCAGTGGGATCCCTCCGCGGGATGCCCCAGGACACAGACATCAGAAACACATTGGGAACATACTTAAGAACTACAAGATCATAAAGAACAAATTAAAGAATAAGAAAAGGAATGAGGACAGAGAGAGAGAGAATGACAAGCTCCGGAAGGAAGTAGAAACACTGAAAAGATCCCATGCTGAAAAAAAGAAAAAGAAACCAACCAGCAACAAAAGAGCTACAAAAAGAGATCGAGAAGCTCCAAAAAGAAATAGAAACACTAAAGAAATCAGAAGAGGAAATGAAAAAGGAAATTAAAACACTCATCCATTCAAGAGGAAAGGAATGAAAAAAGCCTCAGAAGCAGAATGGAGGAAGCAGA
Source organism: Rhizomys pruinosus (assembly GCA_009823505.1). Lineage (NCBI taxonomy): Eukaryota > Metazoa > Chordata > Mammalia > Rodentia > Spalacidae > Rhizomys > Rhizomys pruinosus. The sequence continues at coordinate 2,860,658 of VZQC01005070.1, read as the reverse complement.
ACAAAGAATTCAGACCTGGAGGACAACACAGAAAAACTAAAACCTCAAGGAAAGATTATGAAAAATTTAAAAATACACAAAAATGGAACAACCAGGAGCTGTGGGACACTAGAAAAGATCAAACCTCCGCATCATAGGAATAGAGGAAGGAAGAGAATCCCAAGAGAAAGGTATTGATCAGATCTTCAACAGATATAGATGTGAAAACTTCCCCAAACTAAAAAAGGACAAACCAATACCAATACAAGAAGCACATAGAACTCCAAACAGACAAGATCAGAAAAGAAATTCTCCACGCCAAATCATAATTAAAATGCTGGACACCCAAAACAAAGACAAAATCTTAAAGCGATAAGAGAAAAACAACAAGTGACCTATAAGGGGAAACTATCAGAATAACAACGGACTTCTCACAGCAAACGATGAAGGCAAGAAGAACCTGGAGCAAAGCATTCCAGGTGTTGAGGGACAATGGATGCCAGCCCAGGTTACTATACCCAGCAAAAATGTCAATATATTGGAAGGAGAGAGGAAAATCTCCATGACATAAACAACTTGAAAGAATACATGTCCGGAAAACCAACCCTTCAGGAAATATAAGCAATTCAAAGAACAAGAAAAGGAAGCAACCCCCAGGCACTGGAAGGAGAAATCAATAAAAGCATAACTGCAGAAGTAGAAACCTAAATCAAAACCGCAGATGGATAATAAGGCAAAAGGAAGCAGCACAAACCTATCAGTCATAACCTTAAATATTAATGGAACTAAATTCCCAATCAAAAAGACATAGAATGGGAGACTGGATTAGGAAACAGAATCCATCGATATGTCTGCAAGAAACACATCTTACTTCAAGGACAGGCACCACCTTAAAGTGAAGGGATGGAAAAAAATATTCCAAGCAAATGGTACCAAAAAGAAAGCAGGTGTTGCTATTTTAATATCGGATAAATAGACTTCAAAGTAAAAAAAACAGAAGAGACAAAGAAGGCCATTACATTTTCATAAAGGAACAATCCACCAAGAAGATTTCACAATTATGAATATATATGCCCCCAAATTCTGGTGCACCAAACTTTATAAAGACAATTCTCCAGGACCACAAGTCACAGACTAACCCCAGCACACTCATTAGGGGGATTTTAATACCCACTGAGTCCTTTGGATAGGTCAACAGGACAAAAAATAAACAGAGAGACATCTGACTGAACGATATGATACACCCAATGGACCTCATAGACCTCTACCGAACATTCCATCCTAATACCAGAGAATAACCTTCTACTCAGCACCCCACGGAACATTCTCCAAAATTTGACCACATCCTGGGACACAGAAGAAACCTCTACAATACAAAAAGATTGAAATAATTTCATGCTGTCAGACCACAGTGCAATGAAGCTCAACATCAACACCAGGACAAGCCCCTGCCTACAGAAGAACACATGGAGACTAAACAACACTCTTGAATAATGAATGGGTCAAGGAAGAGATAAAGAAAGAAATAAAAACATTCCGGAACTGAATGACAATGACAATACACACAACAAAACTTATGGGATACCTTAAAAGCAGTCCTAAGAGGGAAATTTATAGCCCTGGGTCTACATTAGAAAAACAGAAAGAGCACAAGTGAATGATCTAACACTACAGCTAAAAGCACTTGAGAGGCAACAACAGATGAACCCTAAACGCAACAGACAGGAAGAAATAACAAAAATCAGAGCAGAAATCAATGAATAGAAACAAAGAAAACAATACAAAAAATCAATGAAGCCAAAAGTTGGTTCTTTGAAAGAATAAACAAAAAAAACAAAAACAAAAAGAAAGAAGGAACAACACCAAATCGATACAATCTGCTGATGAAAAGGGAAATATCACAACGGACAAGAAAAGATCAAGAAAATTATATGGGAATATTACAAGAACCATATTCTACCAAGTTTGAAATCTAAGAAGAAATGGATGAATATCTGAAATCTTGGGAATCACCAAAGCTTTGCCAAGAGGAGACCAGCAGCCTTAAACAGACCCATAACATATGAAGAAATAGAGGATGTAGTAAGAAAGCTCCCAACTAAAAAAAGCTAGGCCCAGACGGTTTCACAAAGAATTCTATAAAACATTTCAAAAAGACCTACAACCATTATTCTAAACTGTTTAGAATATACAATCAGAGGGAACTCTCCCAAATTCCTTCTCTGAAGCCAACATCACTCTATTACCAAAACCAGGCAAAGACAGAAACTAAAAAGGAGAATTATAGACCCATCTCCCTATGAACACAGATGCCAAAATTCTAAACAGAATACTGGCAAATCGCATACAGACCCACATCAAGAAGATCATCCATCATGACCAAGTTGGATTCATACCAGAGATGCAGGGATGGTTCAACATATGAAAATCAATAAAAATCATCAAACACATAAACGGAATCAAAGACAAAAACCACACCATCATCACAATTGATGCTGAAAAAGCCTTTGACAAAATCCAGCATCCCTTCATGCTTAAAGTCCTAGAAGGAATTGGATTGGAGGGATCATTCCTCAATGTAATCAAAGCCATATACAGGAAACCCACAGCCAATATCATCCTAAATGGGGAAACGACAGAAAACATTCCCTTTAAAGGTAGGAACTCGGCAAGGCTGCCCCCTATCACCACTCCTCTTCAATATAGTGCTTGAAACACTTGCTAGAGCAATAAGGCAAGAAAAGGATATTAAAGGAGTACTAATTGGAAAAGGGAAGTCAAACTATCCCTATTTGCTGAATGATATGATTGTTTACTTAAGGGATGCAAAAAACTCCACCAGAAAACTCCTAGAAACGATTAACAGCTTCAGCAAAGTGGCAGGATACAAAATTAACCTTAGAAAATCAATGGCCTTTCTTACACCAAGAACAAGCAACTGAGAAAGAATTCAAAAGAGACCTTCCCACTCCAATAGCCTCAAAAACAATTAAAGATACCTAGGAACAAACCTAACCAAAGACACAAAGACCTCTACAACAAAAATTTTAAACCCTTAAAGAAAGAAATTGAAGAAGACCTCAGAAGATGGAAAAACCTCCCTGCCCATGGATTGGGAAAATTAACATTGTAAAAATGTCCATTTTACCAAAAACTCTTGTATAGATTTAATGCAATCCCAATCAAAATCCCCAAGAGTTTCTTCACAGGCTTGGAAACAAAAGTTCTTAAATCATTTGGAGAAACAAAAGACCCCGAATGCCAAATCAATCCTGAGTGAAAAGAGCTACACAGGAGGATCTCTATACCAGATTTTTAATATATACAGGGCTATAGTCATAAAAACAGCCTGGTAAAAAAAAGACCTGTTGACCAATGGAACAAAACCGAAGATCCAAATCTTGAGCACATACAATTTCAGCCATCTCATATTTGACAAGGGGCCAAGAAACCACAATGGAGAAAAGACAGCATTCTCAGCAAGTGGTGTTGGCAAAACTGGATCACCACTTGTAGAAGAATGATATTAAACCCCTACTTCGCCCTTTACAAAAGTCAACTCCAGATGGATTAAAGACCTCAACGTGAAACCCCAAACTCTGAAGGTGATAGAAGAAAAAGTTGGCAGCAGATACAAGACATAGGTGTAGGAAAGACTTCCTAAATCAGACAGCAGCTGCCACAAGAAATTAAGGTCGACAATTGACAAATGGGACCTCACAACTCAACATCAACTCAAAGCTTCTGACATGAAAAGAAACAATCAAGGAAGTGAAGAGAAATCCCACAGAGTTGGGAAACCTCACTGCGATACATCTGACAAAGCATTGATTTCCAGAAATTATTAAACTACTCAAAAAACAAAGAAAAAAGAAAACAAACGTACCGCTCAATAGATGGAGCAAAGAACTGAACAGAGACTTCACAAGGAGGAATAGAGAGTCTGAGAAAACACCTCAAGAACTGCTCAACATCACTAATCATTAAGGAAATGCAAATCAAAACCACTTTACGATATCATCTTACTCCAGTAAGACTGGCTAGGATCAAGAAAACAAATGATACCAAGTGCTGGAGAGGTTGTGGGGAAAGGGGAACACCATCCACTGCTGGTGGGAATGTAAACTCGTACAGCCACTATGGAAAGCAGTGTGGAGAACCCTTGGAAGACTTGAATGAACTGCCACCCGACCCAGCCATACCACTCCTGGGCATGTACCCTCAAGACTTACGCCACCACAGAGAAACATGCACGGCCATGTTATATTCAGCTCTCTTCACAATAGCAAAGAGCTGGAACTAAACTAAAGTCCCCTCAACTGACGTGTGGATAGAGAAATGTGGTACATCTACACAATGGAGTTCTATGCAGCAGTAAAGAAAAGTCATCACGAGCTTTGCAGGAAAATGGTGGAGCTAGAGGAACATCATGCTGAGTGAAGTAACACAGTCCCAGAAAAACAAAACGACGAATGTACCTCATCTGTGGATGCTAGTTCAATTACCCAGTTGTAAGTTATTTCTTGTGTGTAGGCCCCCTGAGCTCTCTGTACAAAGCAGTTGGACATAATGCATTTTGGAAACAACAACAACAAAAAAAAAAAAAAAAATGACGAAACAGTGAACTTCTGCTCAAAACAGATCAACGTCCCATGGAAAATATTGAGAAAGACTAAGAGATGGAAAGCATGTTTGGCAGAATGCACAGCTTGACGGGTCTTGCTGGTGGGAAGAGCGGGAACATGGGTCTAGATTTGTTAAATAAAAATAAATAAATACATTAAAAAAAAAAAAAAAACAAAAAAACCCAAAAAAGTAAGTAAGGCAGGCTGGGGGGGGGTGGGACAAATGGCACATTCAAGAATATTATGCAGTAATGCAGAAAATACAGGGTGGAGTTACCTACAGGTGTAGTCAGAACACAGCTCAACTAGAAGTAAAAGTTTTCCTGAAGGGGCCAAACTCCAAGCTGCATTGACAAAACAAAGTGAAGGTTGATCAAGTAAGTGATGGAGAAATGAATCTGGGGTTAGATAACAAAGACCAGATAAATGGAGGGGCTTGGAAGCCAGCTAAAGGTCCTAGTCTCTTCTGAGAATTTGTAGTAAGAAAACATTTGAATACTTCGTGAATTATTTTTCCTGTTTCTATAATAAAATGTCCCGATGAAAGCAATTTTAAGGGAGAAAGAGCCTGCTACGGCTCACAGTTTGAAGTTTCTGACCATTATGTTGGGGAAGTTATGTTACCAGAAGCTTGAGGCAGATGAATATGTTTCATCCATGCTCAGGAAGCTGGGAAGGGTGGATGGTTGTGCTCAGTCCAGAATCTCAGTTCAAGGTGCCATCCACATTGGACAGATCTTCCCACATCAACCTGAAGGTGCTATCCACAGTGGGTGGGTCTTCTCACATCAACCTAATCAACATAGACATTTATGGATATGTCCATCTCACAGGTGATTCTTGACCTCATCAAGTTGACAATCCAAGTTAACTATCACAACTAACATAATCTGCTTTTCTGCCAACTTGATTTTGGTTACAGTTTGCAATAATACAATTCCAGAAAGTTGCTATCTACTAATATCTTAAGTACTCAAAAAAGTTACAAAATTTTGCAATAGGACATTCAGCTTTCTACAATTTTCCAACCATACCACTATGCTGCCTGCTATCAACCTATTTCTACAGATTGGGGGGGGGGAAGCACATGCATTCAACAGAATTAACTGTTTGGATACATTTCTCCCTGTGCTCCAAAGGCTCAGGACAGCATTCCGTTTCCCCCACCAGACCTAGGCTTTCAATTACAGCTAGGCTAAATTGCTTGCCTTCCCCTGCCTTTACTCATCATAGGGTCATTTGAATTTGCTCCTAGGACTTTTCATACTCAGGACCAACTCTTTTACCCTATCTGCCAGAATCTGTGGTTTTCATTATTAGAAACTCAGTTTGAGGTCTTTCCTCCTGGGGCTCCTCATTACATTATATAGGGGTTGTGTGGGAATCTGCTTCTGTGAGTCCCAACCATCTTTTCCATGTCATTCATGATAGGCGAGCACATTTCAGCCCCTAACGCTTCCTAAAATACCTCAAAGTACTATCATATGTCCCCTGGAAATGTTTATTAAATTGAATGATATTAATTTTTATCATTGGAGTAACAGCTGTACATGCTCTGCCTCCCTATGTGTATGTATTGTGTCCATTCCAGAAACTCCCCACACTGCAAAAGTAACATTTTTGCCAGTGCCTTATAAAATATGATTGTGTCTTGAAAAAAATTTAAGAATATTATTCCAGGAAGCTCATCATTTTTCAATAATAAAACGTATTGGCTTTAAGCTGGAGCAAATCATGAGAAATTTGGACCAGGGAATTAAGGTATAATAATTTAATGAAAATATATCTATATGTAGTCAATCATTATTTCTTATTTCTTCTTGATGGATGAATTGTTTTACTAGCACCTGGTTCTTTTGTTTGGCAAAGAATGAAACACAATACTCATTCATAAAAATATTTTTTTCTGGGCCTGGAGAGAGTCCAGCCATTAGGAGCACTGGCTGCTTTTGCAAAAGAACTGGGTTCATTTCCCAGCAACCACATGACAGCCTACGACCATTTGTAAATCCAGTTTCAGGGGACCCAACACCCTCTTCTGGCTGCTGCAAGCACCAAGCAGCAGGCATGCACATTGTATACGTACATATATGCATTCAAATTGTCCATACACTGAAAATAAAAATAAATAAATCTCTTTTGAAAGTTTGGGGTGCCAGAGAGAAAACCACTCAGCAGTTAACTTTGCTGTCTTTCTAGAGGACCCATTTGATTCCCAACACCCACATGGTAGCTAACAACCATTAGTAACTTTAATTCCATGGATCCAACATCTTCTTCTGGCTTCTGTGGTCACTGCACACATGTGGTGCAATGTGTAGTTAAAACACCCATATACATCAAATAACAATAAAATATTTTGGTCACTCTGTTTTTCAAATACAATTGTTCCATGTTCTATACAGCTTCTTGTTGATATATGCTATATTTGTGCTGGAGCTTTATCAGCAAAATGATCAGGGCATCTACCTACAGAAAATGTAGCCATCATTTAGAAAAGTTACCTATTACATTATCAATCTAAAATCACTTGATTCTTTCTTACTATCTCACTCGGAGCAATTTTCGTTTCTTGGACTGTGGACCTGTTCAGGATCCCTGTTATTTCTCTGCATATGAACATGCTTGGGTGCTTATGCCCCACTTAGGTGCTCAGTCCTTTGAACTCCTTCCAGAATAGCAATGTTTCACAACCGTTCTGTTCACCATCTCCTAAGCTCTGTGCTATTTACCCCTTATCCATTCTACAAATGATCTTATTCATGATACAATGGACATTAGATTCCATAGACCATATTTTCAGTTTCACTAGGATTTCCTAGACATTAAATTGTAATTGTGAGGCCCAGCTGCTGGAAGCTTTGAGATGCAGTCTGGGAACACCGCTTCAACAGCTTTGTCTCCTGGGCTTGGAAACACTAGCAGAGGATCCATGTCTCCTAACATTACGTACAATCCCAAAATGCTATTAGCATCTCCTAAAGTGCAACTGTGTTTCAAAACAATATTAAAATCACAATGCCAGGAAACTAATTTTAAATATTTACTATATTAAAATCATAGTTTCTGGCAACTTAACACTTGTGACACTTTTGAGCTGGGTGACCCAAGGCAAGACATTCATCCCCTGAGACCATTCTTCCTTTAAACCAAATCAATGATTTCCAAATGTTATTCTTGGTTATCTTAAAAGACTTCATTTTTTTGAGAGCAGTTCTAAGTTCATAGCAGAGCTGAGTGGAAGGTGTTGAGGTGTCTATATACTCTTGATATACACACTCACAGTGTTTCCTATAATCGACATTTTTATTAGCAAGGTGTAGTTGTCACCTTTGTCACCCAAAGTCCCTCATTTACATAAAAATTACTCTTGGTATTTCAAATACTTTGGAATTTGAGATTTGGATACATATATAATGACATATCCACGAACATAGTATCATACTAAATATTTTCACTGAGCTAAAATATTCTCTTAAAAAAGAATTTATTTTTACTGTTTTAACAAAATTATCACCTTTCCTTCCTTTCTTCCTTCTTTCCTTCCTTCCTTTATTATTTCCTTCCTTTTGTTCTTTTTATTGTTAGCTGTTTTAATATAAATTTTTATTGATTTTAGTCAATTACATACAATATATTAATTATATTTAGATCCCATCAGTATTTCATGCATGTCATCATACAAGTGAAGGCCTGTTGAATCAGTTTGTGCACCCGGAGGTCTCTGGGTATTCATCCTATCTTGCTTCACTCTGTTAAAGAAGATCAACTCTCCCTCACCCAGCAATGATCAACGTCAACAGCTCCTCAGTTAAGGTTGGGGCCTCCTGCCCATTTCCCCAGGCCTATGATGTTTTTGTCTGATTAACTTTGCCTGGATCTTGTGCATGCTGTCATCATTGCTGTAAGTTCACATGGACAAGTTCCCAGGAGCCTGAAGGGCTCCGTTTCTTTACAGTCATGCACGATCCCTGGCTCTTACAATCTTTCCACCCCTTCTTCCACTGTGGTCCATGAGCCCTGGATGGGTGAGTTTTACTATGAAAGTTGTGGCTTTCTATGTTCACCAATGAGAGTTGAGAGATGCATCGTTATTCTTTCTGTTCCTCATTCTACTGTGTTCTGTGAGCTTTAGGTGTGGAGGGTAGAAGTTTCTTTGTAGATGTGTCACTTAGTTCTGGCCATCTCATAGACACTTATTATCTATGTATGACGAGTTGTGGAACCCTTCCCGAGTCTCCGTGTTATAAAAAGAAGATTTTCGCTGGGTGTGGTGCTGCATGCCTTTAATCCTAGCACTTGGGAGGCAGAGGCAAGCAGATCTTTGTGAGTTCAAGGCCAGCCTGGTCTACAGAGTGAGTTCCAGGACAGCTGGGAAAAAAAAAAAAAAAAAAAAAGAAAAGCAAAAAAGAAAAAAAAAAAAAAAAAAAAAAAAAAAAAAAGCTTTTCTCCTTTTTAATAAAAATCTGTTGATTCTGCATGCTTACCGTAGAAAATAAAAGAATGTCTCTCACCAACAGCAATTGATTACTGAAAATTTTGCCTCTTGGGATATATCTCATCAGATGATCTCATCTCCTTTATGGTGGTCAAAGAGACCACTGTGAACTCACAAGAACATGATCCATAAGCCCCGAGAAACTTCTGGTTCAATAGCTTTTGTTTCTGATATATAACTAGAATGGAAGGGGGAGAGGCATGTCTCGTTGAAAACAGTGCCTGCTCAAAACTTTCTTACATCAGCTGTAAAGATTATGGTGAAGATGATGATGATGATGATGATGATGATGATGATGATGATGACGACGGCGACGACGACGTCAATGACGACGACGATGATGGAGATAGTGATAGAAATCCATGAGTGTTGTGTTATCAGTCTTAAGGACAATGCAAGGCTGCTCAATACATCCAAATAGGAATTCTCAGATATTGACATGGTTTTGTTTGATAATTAATCCCACTGTCAGCCGACATGTGCTATAACCTACCCAGCATCCTCTTTGTTTCCAGGCTTAGCTTCTTAATGTTCACACTTGCTCTTTCATCTCTCTAGTCGTTTTGAAGCTGGTGTTTCAAGTGAGTTGTGTGTGCTTCTTGTCAATTTCACTCTGTCTACATGATCTGCGTGTTCAAGTCACAGGAAATCGGTCTTCTTCTGAATCTAAAAACACCTTTAAGAATGGCAAAAGCAAGCAATGCTTGTTCACAGCAGCCTACAGTCCATCTACTACTAACCCATTTGGCAAATATAACCTGTGACTAACTTTGAAAGCATTTGCTTGGACCCCATGGCTTCTGGAAACTTGCAACTTTATGACGGGTGCCCAGTAGTTATGTATTCCTTTCACAGATTTGCAAGAAATTGGTCCTTATGATATTACAGATTTTTGATACAGTAATTTACCACACAAAAGTACACAGTCAGAATTTATCACCAGTTAATATAGACATGTAGAATGGTTAATGGCAAAGGTTTCAATATAAGAAAGGCAATCATTTTCATTTTAAGTTAGCTACCTGCATGTCAGTACATAGAGCATTTGAGGCTGGCATGGTCATGGAAATCGCCTATCATTGTGTTGCATATACAAACAGAAATAGGTATTAAATGAGGGAATTCAAAGGGACAACCTGTCCCTTAACATCCCTCAACTTCTTTTATTTTTTGTCTTTTTGAGACAGAATCTCCCTGTAGCCCCAGCTGGCCTGGAACTCACTCTGTAGACCAGGCTGGCCTTGAACTCACAGAGATCTGCCTGCCTCTGCCTCCCAAGTGCTAGGATTAAAGGCATGCACTACCATACCTGGCTAACATCCCTCAACTTCTAGCTTGCCCATAAACCTTTAGTGTCCCTTGAGTGTATACATGTAAATCTAGATACTTCAGTCTGGCTTTCATGTATCAGTAAAGATGAAGCCACCAAAGTCTCCTTCTGGTCAGTCAGTCAACTTATCTTACTCCCATTCCTGTCTTAAAGAAAAGAAAAAAAAAAAACCTAGTAGCAATGATTAAAATATAAATCAGTGTTGAATCTCAGAGTATCTTTGGAAACTTGCTAATTATTTATTTGTGTGTGTGTGTGTGTGTATGTGTGTGTGTGTTGTGTCTAGTGGGAGAATATATGCACTTATCTGTGAATGTATGTACACGAATACATGCATGTGCACATTTACATGTGTGGGAGTGCATGTGGAGGCCAGAGGTTCTGAAGTACATGGCAGTGGTCTTTAATGAATTATTTTCCACCTTTATGTTTTTGACACAGGCTCTCTCACAGAACCTGAAGCCCATGGGTTAGGCTAGGCTGGCTGGCTAATGAACAGCAGAGACCTGCCTATTTCTCCCTGCCATGCCTACATCAGCACTGGGGTTACAGGCATGTGCCACACACTGTGCCCAACTTGTTACAGAGGTTGCAGGAATCCAAACTCAGGGCCTCATGGCATTTTACTAACTGAACATTCCTCCAATCCTTGTAGTTATTTAATGTATTTGTCTCCTCATAGGCTATGGCAGTTATACACATATACATACATTTGACATATATATATATAGATATAATATCTCAGGTCTATTATCTATATTCTTAGGAGGGTTGTGGCAAAGCTTTATACACTCAAGGATATTCTTCAAAACTTAGCAAGGATAATTTTTGGAAATATAGAACTATAATGCCCAATACAGTTTGATAACAACTGGAATAAGAAATGGAGGATGCTGGGCCTGTAAGATGGCTCTGGTGGTAAAGAAAGTAAAGGAGCTTGGACTGACAATGTCGGTTTAATTCCCAGAACCTGAGCCAAAGTCTGGGAAGGAGAGAACAGACTCTTCTTTTTTTTTTCTTTTTTGGTCTTTTATAGAAAGGGTTCCCTTGTACGTGCCAGCTGGCCTGGATCTCATTATGCAGAATCAGGTGGTCCCTGAATTCACAGAGGATTCCTCGCTCCTCTGCCTCCTGTGCTGGGATTAAAGCGTGTGCCACCATACCAGGTGAGAACAGAATCTTACAAGTTGTCCTCCGACTTCAACTCCAGATGCCTGCCATACCAAGTGCACGTATATACACACAAATAAATAAATAAATATTAAATAATGAGTATACTACAATTGTGAAAGCCATAGACAGAGAAATGAATACACATACAATTAAAATATATTTTAATTTATTTCTATATGTATGCCTGTAATCCCTGCATGTATGTAAGTGCACCCATGTCATACAATGCCCATGGATGTCAGAAGAGGCATCAAATACCCTGGAACTGCAGAACGATAAGATTGTTTACTGTCATGTGGGTGATGGGAACTGAATACAGGCCCTCTGCAAGAGCAGTCACTGATGTCAACCACTAAGCCAAAAATTTGTTCTTTAATTATGAACTATATGGAGGGAGAGAAAGATTTATATTCCATCCAGTGTCTTCTGCAGGACAGAATGAAAGGTAGAACTTTGGCTAAGGAAGAGTTAATAAACAAGAGACTGACTGCTAAATTCATTTATAAATGTATTTGTGAGATCTGAATCCATGACATACTCTAAAATTTTGGTGTGGGGTGTGTGTGTGTGTGTGAGAAAGAGAGAGAGAGAGAGAGAGAGAGAGAGAGAGAGAGAGATTGAGATTCACTGTGTAGGCCAACCTTGAATTCATTATTATGCTTTCTGTAAATTAAATATTATCTTCTTCTTATAGAACTTTTAGGCAGATCTATTTCAATAGTCTTTTAGTTTAAAGAACCATAGGCTACTGTGAATTCTTTTGTTGGGATTGAATCATGATCCAAAGAGCACACTTTTTGCTTTATAAATGGAATGATTGGTTTTGTGTTCGTACTGTCTCCCCTCATTGAAATGAACAACAACTGTGATAATTATTGAATGTCTATATTTATATAAAACATCCCAAATATAGACATTTGCTACTATCAACATACATGCAGTTTTTTATAAATGGATTTGGCATGTTTTGTAATTATCGCTGAAAAGTATTTTCATGAACTTGAATGTAAATGTTGAAAAATCTATTTAACAAAATAAAAGTATCATCTTGTCATTATTAACATCTCAGAGATGTGCTTGGTAGTCAATGACTTCAAAATAAAGGTGCCTATAATTCTTTCTTCTTTGTATCTTTAATTTTTCAGTTCTGCTTCAGCTTTTTTGATTCACAGATATGCTGGATCTTATTTGATTGCATCAGTTTTTTTTAACTGTTAAGCCCTAAATACTGCCCATTATCAGTCACATGACCAGCCAGGGGCTTACTATCTAAACTGGGCAGGGAGATTTGTTTTATGCCAAATAACAGGAAAAAGGCTGTGCTCAAAAGACTTATTTGCCACTCTGTGTAATCCCTGGTAAATGTCGAAATGACATTTAAGATGACTTTTTAATGAGCTAGATGTGTTGATTACTATTGCTGTGTGATTGTCTGTCTTTTAAAGTATGGGCTCCTTTTAAGGCAGAAACTCCATATATTTTGTACATGAGGGCAACCCTGATGTCTGCTACAGAGCCATACCTGATGATTGAGAGATGAGTGGGTATTAGATTAACTTGGAGTTGGTCCAAAATGAGCATTCTGATGGAATAGAATCATATTCTTCTCCACATAATGACAAACTTTTTAAAGACTGTGCTGTATGTTTACTCTATGCTCAGTGATCGCCATTGCCCACACAGCGGCCAAGTTTCATTTCTGCACTTATTGGAGCCACCCTCTGAGATCCTCATCATTAATTGATATTTATTGAGCATTTGTTAGCATGGGGCTTTGCACTTGTCTTGCTGTTTAAAATATTCTATTCGTCCTGAAATGCAAGGATCTATGATTTACATTAAACATAGTCTTCTATCAGATGCATAAAAGTTTCAACAATTGGGTAGCTTGGCCCCTAATTAATCAATCCTGCACACTGCTGCTGGTTGGTTTGTGTTGGGTGCCTTCTCAGCCCTGACCAGAAAGCCCCAGGAGAAGAGTTGCTTGTAAGAGGTTCCGACGACAACTTATACCCCCTTAATAGCCGTCATGTGAAATTTACAACCCTATAGCGCACTTGAGGGAAGCTTCTGTAACTTGCTAGCTCACTTTGTTTGCAGTAGTCAAAGCCCTGGAGGCATCAGCATTTAACTGTGATTTGAAATTGCTGAACTGGGCTGTTCCACCAGGCTGGGTGGCCTACACAGCAAGTCTATAACAGAAGGCGTCTGTTTGGGGGGAAATGGCCAGACAAGCTGTGTTCAGATCATTCTCAGAGAATAGATAATAATGGATAATAATGCCTGAAGAAACTGCATTTCTTCCTCCCTCCCTTACTTCCTACTTTATCCTCTGTTCTTCCTGTTTATTCCTTCCTTCCTATCCTCCCCTTCTTCCTCCTCCTCCTTCAAACTCTCTCTCTCTCTCTCTCTCTCTCTCTCTCTCTCTCTCTCTCTCTCTCACAAGGCTTCAGCATAACCTGGACTGACTTTGGGCTCAATGATTTTATCCATGGTTTGTTGAACCTTTGGTCAAGGTCGCTTCACTGTATTCAGATTCCTGGTGTCAAAAAGCCCAATTCTACACAAAACATGACAAAACATGGCGCTGATTCAGGGGATAGAGGGAGAAAGAGAGGAAGAATGAAAACATGTAATTAAGACAAATAAAATGGATTAATTCTTCACATAATTTATACTGGGTCTCCAACAGAATAACTGTTGGAGATTATGTGTTTGATTAATCACTACTATGGTTTCATTGGTGACACAATGATTCATAAAATACAATAAAAAATCCTTTTGTATCTGCATGGACTAGAGTGAAATATAGCCAGGGCTTCTTCTCATTTGGGCTGAGGCTTCCCTCTGGGATGGGCAACCTCCTAAATTAATCTCTGAGTCCTTCTTTAAAATGGCCATCTGACTTAAAATCCCACCCTCATGTTTCTTGGGAAAGAATAGGGGCTAAGAATGGGAACTTGTTTCTGAAGATTCTTGCCAGCATGAGGTTTATCTGCACCTAATTACCAAGAAGCACAGATGTCACTAGCAAGGAAATTAGGAAATTAGGGAGGTTTTTTTTTCCCCTCTCAAGTCCTCTTTGCCCAAAGAGGACCAACTGTGCTTTTTCTCCATACAAAACAGAAAGTCAGAAAAGGGCAGGAAAACAAATAGACTTAAGGATCTCAGAAATATCTCCTTGCATTTCTGCTTTTCTAATCATAGAATATAAAATTGTACTGTGTTTTCCCACTCACATCCCTGAACTCTTTAGGATTCAGGATAACCCAGACTGGAGAGCCCTCACCTGGGAAATTTGTGTTTTCCTGAGTCTCCACTAGAGATTTAGTGTAAGTAGAGGAAAACAGGTAAAGGAGATGAAAACTCTGGGGGCTTTTGTTTTGTTTTGTTTTGTTTTGTTTTGTTTTGTTTTTGTTTTAATCTTATTGTAGGGTATCCTGGCTGGAGGGATGGCTCAGAGTTTAAGAGTACTGGCTGCTCTTTGCAGTGGATGCATTTTTGATTCCCAGTACCCACACGGCAGCTAACAACCAACTGTAACTCCAGTTCCAGGGGAATCTGATGACCTCATCTAACCTCCAATGGGCATTGCATGATACCAGAGCACTTACATACAACTTACATACATGCAGGCAATATATTCATACACATAAAATTTTAAAAATCTAATTGTAGAGTATCAATTTAAAGTGTCCTCCCCTCCCCCCAGCCTTTAGAGGTTTAGAATTCTAGAAAAATCTGGAGGCACTACATACAAATCACCTGGGACATTCCTGAATCTCTCCTGGAGATGAAGTCTCAGTAGAGAAAGAGGGTGAAGGAGATGAACATTCTGTTTGAATAAACATTTGCAGGTGACATGGAAGCAGGAAGATTTCAAGGAGATTTTTTTTTACAAGTCCTTATGATGAAATGAGGTTACATCATTTTACTAGTGAAGAGTCTGAGGCTCAGAGAAATTAATTCAGTTCATAAAGCTAGAAAAGTCTGAAGTATTGTAACTGTTGGTTTCTTTCCAGGCTGACTTATTCTTTGGTCTTTTTGAGACAGGTCTCCCTGTATCCTCAGCTGGCCTGAAACTCACTGTGTAGACTAGCCTGGCCTTAAACTCACAGAGATCCACTTGCTTCTCCCTCCTGAGTGCTGGGATGAAAGGTGTGTGCAATCATGACTATTTATAAAAGTTGAAACCCTAACAGAGTCACAATCTACCCTCAAAGACTGGGAACCTTTCCTTCCCAGTCGTGGTTTCTTCAGCAGTTAATCTTGATTGTCCATATCATGTTGATTGAACTGAGCAAGTGGTAGATTAGTGAAACACAGCTCTGGGTGGGTCTGTGAGGGCCTTTGCCAAGAGGGCTCTGACATAAACAATGGAATCATCATATGGTAATGTTATCACAAAGTGCTGAAAAGTAGAAGGTGAAACCTACCTGTGTGTCCTTGGGGGTTATAAATTTGCCTGACTCGTTCCATTTCAGCTCAGCTTTCCCGTGCTCATAATGAGAGCTATTCATCTCACTTCTCTGCCTTGATGGAGTACAAATTCTGAATCATAAGCTAAAGTTCATCATTTTGCCTTTTAAGGGGTTCTTGTCGGGTATTTGTTCACAATGACAGCAATTCCGATGAATGGATTTGCACACTGATATAAGTGATTTGGGAGTACTTAAAAGACAAGGGCCCCTGGGACCCACTGAGCTTTTCAGTGGTCTGAAGAGATTCATGGAAGAATAAATACATATTGCTTAAAGAATCTCCAATGGAAATGGCTGTTAGGGAGGTTTAAGGAATGCTATTATAAGACAAATACATTATTTTACTGGTAAGGAATCTGAGGCTCTCCCTCAGATATGATGGCCCCTGTTATGAACCATTGCATGAAGATGAGATTCTCAAATCAATTTATGCATAATGGGCAGTGAATGTCCAGAAACAGTGGTGTCCTCTTTGCAAAGGTAGGTCAGCTGATAGTGGATTTAACAAAAATAATGTAATGTAATAGAGATGGACAGGAGGAAGATATTTTCTCCATAAAACTTACGGTGGGAAGAATAAAAACTAAGATGATATTAGCAAAAGTAATATGGAAAATTAACATAACCGTGTAAAGATCTTGGAAAAGGAAATCATAAAGAGACTAAAGACTGAGATAGAATTTAGTCAGATTTATAGCATACAATTATAAAACCAGTCACAACTATAATAATCATCATCATACAGAGTAACAACCAAGAAATAGATGATGAAGATCAATGGCACCAGTATAATACACAAACTTCTACTGGTATTTTAACATTTTAATATAATTTTTAATGGAGCATTTTTTACAAATCACACGATGGTTCGCTATCAAACCCAATCCCTCCCCATGCCTCAGCCCCCCTCCTCAGAACCCATGAATGACAACATTCAAGCTGAGCCCTATCCAATCAAACTCCCAAACCCAGACTTTCTTCTTTGCAAATACATACCCTGGAGTCTAGTCAACATATCTAGGAATCCTAGGTAAGACATACTCTTTCTTACCCAACAGTACTGTCTCTTGTAGTTCTCAGTCCAGAGTCAGTCCCTGACACATTTCTCTTGCTCCACGTTGAAATCTTGTCCCAGTTGCCATGGGTCCCATACCCTTTCACATGTGAAAGTTTACAGTCTACTGTAAGCAACTGTTTCTCTATGTTCATGCTCCAGCCCTGGCTCTTAAAGTCTTTCCACCCCTTCTTCCACAATGATCCTTTAATCTATCATAAGCACGAGGATAGAGTAGATGCCTCAACATATTTTTGGAACTATAAATTTATAACTGCCAAAATAATATATTCAGTTCCAACCTAATAACATATACCAAAATAATTTCCAGATGAAATAAAATTTTGCACACTAAAATTTATAAAAATGTTTGAAAAATAATCACACTCTATAGTAATGTGTATATTTGAGTGGAAAATTTTGCCTTTATCCATTAAAAACATGAAACAACAAAGGACTTTAATGATTCTATAACTGTGTCATCAATTCTCATGTGACAAAATTAATGACAAACCAAAGACAAAATTATTTACAATGTGTGTTACAAAATGTTATAGTATCCCTCAGATATGAATAGATATTACAAATCATTAAGGGAATGGCAATAGAGTAGTGATCAATAGATATAAACATATAATTCTTTGTTATGGCAGTGACAGGCCTTTATTTATATATTTATTTATTTAATTTCATATCTTTTTTATTGATGTTTTGTGTATTTCAGGCATCATTTTTCAATTCAGTTCAGGCATATTCCCCTTTCCCTTCCCCCCACCCTACCGCATCCCACACCAGATCATGCATTCTGCCATAACTGTCCTACATCTTTCTCTCAGTCTTTCTTTTTTATGCTTAGGAATTCACATTTTCCTCCATCGATTCTATAGTACTCTAAAATATGGACACACACTCTCCACCCATAAACAGCAATTACAGTGTCTGAAAATAATTGGCGGGTGGATTCTAGAGCCCATTGAGAGATTCACATTATAAGAACATAGTTGCTCTCAGATAAACAGAAATGTAACAATGTTATTCAGCTTGCCTTTCATCTGGAGGATTTGGTGTTAGCATCCACAAATGAGGGAAACCATTCTCCATTTGTCTTTCTGGGGCTGTGTTACTTCACTCAGCATAATGGCTTCGAGCTCCTTCCATTTACCTGCAAAGTTCATGATGCCATCTTTCTTTACTGCTGAATAGTACTCCATTGTGTAGATGGACCACATTTTTCTCATCCACTTGTCTGTTGAGGGGCATTTGGGTTGGTTCCAGCCCTTTGCTATTGTGAAAAGAGCTGCAGTAAACATGGATGTGCATGTATCTTTGCAGTAGGATGAGTCTTTGGGGTATATACCCAGGAGTGGTATGACTGGGTCAGATGGTAGGCTCATTCCAAGTCTTTTAAGGGTTCTCCACACTGCTTTCCATAATGGTTGAACGAGTTTACATACCCACCAGCAGTGGGATGAGTGTTCACCTTTCCCCACAACCTCTCCAGTATCTGTTGTCTTTTGTTTCCTTGATCTTAGCTAGACTTATTAGAGTGAGATGATATCTGAGAGTGGTTTTAATTTGCCTTGCCTTAATTATTAATGATGTTGAACACTTTTTAAGATGTTTCTCAGCCATCTTCAATTCCTCACTGGTGAAGTCTCTGTTCAGTTCTTTACTCCATCTTTTGAGTAGGTCATTTGTCTTCTTACTTCTTTGTTTTTTGAGTAGTTTATATATACTTGATGTTAATTCTCTATCTGATGTACCACTGGTAAAGATTTCCTCCCACTCTGTGGGTTTTCTCTTCACCTCCTTGATAGTTTCTTTGTCTGTACAGAAGCATTTGAGTTTTATGAGGTCCCATTTGTCAACTGTTGACCTTACTTCCTGTGCAGCTGCTGTCTGATTTAGAAAGTCTTTTCCTACACCTATATCTTGTAGGTTGTTGCCAACTTTTTCTTCTATCACTTTCAGGGTTTCAGGCTTCACGTTGAGATCTTTGGTCCACTTGGAGTTGATTTTTGTACAGGATGAGAGGTAGGGGTTTAATTTTGTTCTTCTACAAATGATGATCCAATTTTGCCAGCACCATTTGCTGAAGATGCCATCCCTCATCCATTGAGGGTTTTTTGCCCCTTTGTCAAATATGAGGTGGCTGAAATTGTATGAGCTCAATTTTGGATCTTCAACTTTGTTCCATTGGTCAATGGGATCTGTTTTTGTGCCAGTACCAGGCTGTCTTTATGACTATGGCCCTGTAATACAGTTTGAAGTTTGGTAGGGCAATCCCCCCTGTATTGCATTTTTCACTCAGGGTTGCTTTAGCTATTCAGGGTCTTTTGTTTTTCCATATGAATTTAAGGATTTTTTTCCCCAAGTCTGTGAAGAATCTCATAGGGATTTTGATTGGGATTGCATTGAATCTGTATATCAATTTGGGTAAAATGGACATTTTTACTATATTAATTTTCCCAATCCATGAGCATGGGAGATCTTTCCATCTTTTGATGGAATCTCCTTCTTCAGGGGTTTAATATTTTTGTTGTAGAGACCTTTGGTATCTTTGGTTAGGTTTGTTCCTAAGTATCATTGGTTTTGGGGCTATTGTGAGTCAGAAAGTCTTTTTATATTCCTTCTCCCCTTGTTTAGTGTCGGTATAAAGAAAGGCTACTGATTTTTCTAGGTTAATTCTGTAGCCAGACACTTTACTAGGACTCTTAATTGTTTCTAGAAGTTTTCTGCTAGAGTTTTTAGCATCTCTTAGGTAAACTATCATATCATCTACAAAAAGGGATAACTTAACTTCTTTTCTGATTAGTACTCCTTTAATTTCCTTCTCTTTTCTTATTGCTCTAGGAAGCATTTCAAGCTCTATATTGAAGAGGAGTGGTGATAGGGGGCAGCCTTGCCGGCTTCCCGCCTTTAAGGGAAATGGTTTGAACTTTTCTCCATTTAGGATGATGTTGGCAGTGGGTTTGCTATATATGGCTTTGATCATGTTGAGGAATGTTCCTTTCAGTCCTATTCCCTCTAGGACTTTAAACATGAAGAGACACTGGACCTTGTCAAAGGTTTTTACTGCATCAATTGACATAATCATGTGATTGTTTTTTCTTTCAGCCGATTTATGTGTTTTATGATATTTATTGATTTACATATGTCGAACCATCCCTGCATCTCTGGTATGAATCCAACTTGATCATGATGGATGATCTTTTTGATGTGGTCTGTATGTGATTTGCAAGTATTTTGTTGAGAATTTTTGCATCTATGTTCATTAGTGAGATGGGTCTATAGCTTTCTTTTTTGCTTGCATCTTTGCCTGGTTGTGGTATTATAGTGATGCTGGCTTCAGAAATTCTCCCAAATACAAAATTCTTAAGGAGAATTTTGCATAATTATTTCTTTTTTTATGATGTGGATGGCAACCCTTTATTTTTTTCCAAAGCCATTTTATTTTCTTTTTGAGACAGGGTCTCCCTGTAGCTCCAGCTATCCTGGAACTCACTCTGTAGACCAGACTGGGCTTGAACTCAAAGAGATCCTCCTGCCTCTGCCTCCCAAGTGCTAGGATTAAAGGCATGCACCACCTGCCATGTGAGTGCTGGAAATTGAACCCACATGCTCTTAACTTCTGATCCATCTCTCCACCCCCCTTTTTTCAAAGCCAATTTGTATTGAAGCTTTGTGCATTTCATACAAAATTTCCAATCAAATATAGACCCCATGCTCCCTTCCTTGCCCCCCCTGCCACCCCACCAGAGCTCTTGCATTCTGGCAAACATGTCCTTCACCCTCTTCTCAGTCTCTTACAAAATTTTCAGTGCTGAAGTCTACCATTTCGAGCAGAGTTTCACCGCTTCAGACAATTCTTTGACCCAGACTTCTCCAATCTGCATCACTCTAAAACATGTATAAATGCATATCACATATATCATAGGTTTTAGCATCTTCAGCTTATGATCCTTTTGTTTTCTTTATTAGGCTGAAAGATGTCATGTTTGAAGGCTCCTCCTTGGCAAGCCCGAACAACCATTAGTTCTGCCCTGTGCTCCACACTAGGGTTTTCCCTTCTCGTGGTCACCAAATGAGGTCCAGTAAGCACCACGTTCTGTCTTGATCTTCCTGTACAGGTGTCCATGATACAGCCTGGGTAGTCCAAATTATTTCTTAAACATAGAGAAATTACCAGTCAGCTGGGAGTGGTGGTGCATGCCTTTAATTCCAGCACTCAGAGGCAGAGGCAGGCAGATCTCTGTGAGTTCAAGGCCAGCCTAGTATATAGAGCAAGTTCCAGGCCAGCTAGTGCTACAGCGAGACACTGTCTCAAAAAATACCTCCCCCCACAAATTTACCAGTCAGTGTTACACATATCAGGAATGCTGAATTAAACAAACTGACAAAACTCTAAATCATTACAAATAGATTAGAAGTAGATACAGTTGTTTCATCTGTTTATTAGATAGTAAACAGTAAGAACATTTTTAAAAATAAATAATTAAAAAAATTTATGTGCAGGTGTGTTTCTGTATGTACCTGGCACCTGTGGGTGGGTGCTTTGCTCACCCAAAGAGCATGTCAGATCCTGGGAACTGGAGCTGTAGGAGCCTTGTAACATGGGTGCTGGAAATGAAATTTAGGTCTTCTGCAAGAGCAGCAGGCTTCTTAACTCCTGAGCCATCTCTCAGCTCCTAAAACACATAATTTTTGCAAGCCCTTTGACTTAAAAATTCTACTTTTAAAAAATTTTCAGGGAAAAGAAGAAATACTGACATGAGCAAAATGTGAGCTGAAGTATTATTCCATATTGTTTAAAAGTGTGCCTGTCCAGGAGAGTTGAGTCGTCAAGTCATCTATATAAGCAAAAGTTGAATAGAATGCCAGTATTGAAATCATTGTGTTAAAATGTAAGTACTGGGCTGGAGAAATGGCTCAGTGGGTAAGAGCACTAACTGCTCTTGCAGAGAATCCAGGTTCAGTTCCCAGCACCCACAAGGCAATTAATAACCAAACACTTCTAGGGGCTCTGACACACTCTTCTGCCCTACTTGGGTACTGCATGACATGGGTGCACTTACATACATGTAGACAAAACATAGATTAAATCATACAAAAATCATACAGATTAAATAAATAAATAAATAAATAAATGTAAATATGTGACAGTGAAACAAGACTGGAAAAGCATTGATATTAAATTTGAACTTTGGTTACACCTAAGTTAATTACATTATTTTTTTTAACTTGCAAATATTTAAGCATTTCCATAGCAAATGTGTATTTTTTAAAAATTGGTGTTGGGCTGGAGAGATGACCTTGTCACGGACTGCTCCTGCAGAGGACCTTGGTTGGATCCCCAGCACCCACATGGTGGCTGAGAACTGTCTTTAACTCCAGGCCCAGGGGAATCGGACGCCCTCTTCTGACGACACAGGTGCACAGACCTACATGCAAACAGTACATTCATACACATAAAAATTAAATAAAAATAAATAAATAAAATAAAAATTAAAAATAAAAATTGGTGTTGAAGGATATTATGTAAAGAACGAGGGACTATTTCCTAATGTAATTAGCTAAAACTTTAGGGTTAAAAACTGATTTATGAGCTGGTCATGGTGGCACACTCCTTTAATCCCAGCACTCAGGAGGCAGAAGAGTTCAAGGCCAGCCTGGTCTACATAATGAGTTCCAGAACAGCTGGCGCTATAGGGAAACCCTGTCTCAAACCCTCCCCCCCCCCAAAAAAAAAACCCTGATTTATGGAGGATGGAGTGGTGGCTCATTGGTTAAGTGCAATGCACTGGCTGCTTTTACAGAGAAGCTGGGTTCAGACACAGGGGTGCACTTAGATACATGAGTCAATACACTCATATCCATTAAAATAAATTACAACAAAGCTGATCTATGATCTGAAAGTTTGAAGTGAACTTGGTCTATGCTGGTTTGCTTTCTGTTGCTTGGATAAACAACTTGTCCAAAAGCAACTTGGGAAGGAAATAATTTATTAGGCTTACAAGTATAGTAAGGAAAGTCAGGGCAGGAACTCAAGGGTATAACCAAGAGGCAGGCATGGAATCAGCAGAGCCCACGGAGAAATACTGCTTATTGGCTTGCTTCTGGCTTGCTCTTTTAAACAGCCTAGACCAACCCACTTAAGGATGGCTCTGCTCACAGTGGGCTGGGCCCTCCTTGGTCAATTAGCAATTGAGAAAATGCCCCACAGACATGCCCACAGGGCAATTTGGTAAAGAAAATTTCTCAATTGAGGTTCCTCCTTCCCAGATGTGTCTAGTTGACAACTAAGGCTAATTATGACATGACCTATGTAGGTTTTATTCCCCTTCACATATGAA
Organism: Rhizomys pruinosus; assembly: GCA_009823505.1. Lineage (NCBI taxonomy): Eukaryota > Metazoa > Chordata > Mammalia > Rodentia > Spalacidae > Rhizomys > Rhizomys pruinosus. The sequence continues at coordinate 2,837,165 of VZQC01005070.1, read as the reverse complement.
AGGAACACAGGAAGGATAAAATAAAAGAAAGTATAAAAATTTTGCAACAGCATTGTCATAAATATATTTGATTGTCAGCAATCTCATCAGTGAGCAGGTATTATGTTTTCAATAAGAACAAATATTATAAAATAATGCTCGGTATTAATTTTTCACACTGACATTTTAAAAAGACAAATGATCTTCAAGTAGTCAATTATTTATTTGACATTTATTGAGTGCATGTCTGTATCAGGCCTTGTGACTGGAACTGCAGATAAAAAAAGAAATGAAAAGGACATAACCCTTTTGCTCCTCAGACACAGGGAAGCATTAGGTATATGGCAGTAGAGAATCACAGAACATGGCAGTTGCTAGCACAGCAGAATATACAGAGAGCTTTGCGAACCTGCACCAAAAGAAGAACCTTAATTTACTTCCAATTCAGGTTTCATAAAAAGCAAATAAGAAGACTGTTTTGAGGTGCTGAAGAGCTAAGAGATTTTGGTCATAAAATGGTTTCACGTACCTTTTTTTTTTTTTTTTTTTGGTCTTTTCGACAGGGTCTCCCTGTAGTCCCAGCTGTCCTGGAACTCACTCTGTAGACCAGGCTGGCCTTGAACTCACAAAGATCCGCCTGCCTCTGCCTCCCAAGTGCTAGGATTAAAGACGTGCGCCACCACGCCCGGCTTCACGTACCATTTTTTAAGCTACTTCTTCTGAACTGACATTTTATTTTTCCTGCAATCATTCTAGCCTGGAAGAATGGTGTTTCTTAAGCAGTTATTCATGATGCTTGAGTGCGCTCCCACCAAGCTTAGAGACCATTCAGTGGTCCTGGATAAGAGGGGCTGCTCCCTGGGACCTCAGGTTTGTCTTTGGACTTGATTGAGCTTCACAGCACTAGAATGCCTAGAGCGACCCTATTTTCCTTCTGATTACTGTTTGAGGAAATTGAAATGAACTTAACTTTAACAAAGCTTTTCTGGGTACAGAACACTGTTCTGAGACTTGCTTCTGAGGCTTGCTGAGTACAGTAGCCCCAAGAACTTGAAAGATGACTATGCACAAACTGCTATTTGAGTCTGGAATGGAAGAGACACTACCCCTCGAACATGTTGTTAGAAATATATAATCTGAGTTTGTTGGGATGGTGGATGGCATCTATAAAATGATACTTTGAAACTTGGTCTCAATAAAATATATGATTAAAATTCATTTTACCCCTTTCAACTTTTAAATTGGTCTAATAAAAATATAACATTACGGACGGTTCTCAGCCGCCATGTGGGTGCTGGGGATCAAACCCGGGTCCTCTGCAAGAGCAGTCGGCGCTCTTAACCACTGGTGACCTCCGAGGCATTGCATGACATGGGTGCACAGACTTGCATGCAGACAGTACATTCATACAAATAAATAAATAAATAAATAAATAAATAAATAAATAAAATATAGCATTATAATATGGCTCTCTTTTGATATTTCATTACAGTCCTAGTGTATAGTATAATATTAAAAGCTTCATGTCAGGGACTGGAGAGATGGCTCAGTGTTTAAGAACACTTGCTGTTCTTCCAGAGTACCTGGGTTTGATTCCCAGCACTAATATGATGGCCAACAACCATCTGTAACACCAGTTCCAGGAGATCCCATACCCTCTTCTGTCCTCTGAGTGGCAATCCATTTATATGATGCACTTACATACATGTAGGCAAAACATCCATACATATAAAATAAAAATAATTAGTAAAATATTCTTTAAAGCTTCACATTGATAAGCACAATGGTACCTTTGGATAGTAAACTTTGTAGCATTTTATTCTATCATTTTTATAAAAATATTTATTACTTTTGTTTTATGTGTACGAGTGTCTTGGCTACATGTATGTAAGTACACAGGTGTCAGGCAATGCACACTGAAGTCATAAAAGGACATCAGATCTCTTGGAAATGGAGTTACAGATAGTTTTAGCTTCCATTTGGGTGCTAGGAACTGAACCCAGGTCCTCTGCACGAGCAACCAGTACTCTCAATCTCTGAGCCATCAGTCCAGCCCCTCTTTCAACTTTTAAGTAGGTCTAATAAAAATAGTGCTAAATTAAAAGCTTCACCAGCTGGGCATGGTGGAACACGCCTTTGATCCTAGCACTTGGGAGGCAGAGGCAGGTGGATCTTTGTGAGTTCAAGGCCAGCCTGGTCTACAGAGTGAGTTCCAGGACAGCTGGGGCGACAGGGAGACCCTGTCTCAAAAAGACCAAAAAAAAAAAAAAAAGCTTCACCAAGGTACTGTTGAAAGCTGAACATGGTTAAGCATTTTATTCCTTCCCTATAATACAACTTTGATGAAGATAACATTTTACAGGTGAGAAACAAGGTGACACAAGTCCATCATCTGGCTCAGTAAGTCTACTGAAAACACTGGAGAAGTTGCTGTCTGCTTCAGTTGGTTGAGTAATTAGTACTTCCTATGCAGACCACTTTAGTGCATCCATTGCCTGCCTATTTATATTTGACTCTTAATTCCCATGTGATAAAAAATGTGTATCTAAACAAGAACATTCACCTGTTCAAATTCTCATCTACCTCTTTCATACATGTTCATAACACACACACACACACACACACACACACACACACACGCACGCACAAACTATCTAAGGAACACCATCATTTAAAAAGCTGCTGGAAACCATGTATTATGAAATCCGAGGCTAATGGAGAGCTGATTTCGTCTGCCTCCACTATCTCCTAATCTAGTCTCCCACCTCTCTTCACAAACTATGTAATCCTTCTTCAAACTATCTTTGGATTGAATGACAGAACAAAAGGTAGATAAAATCTGTTCTGGAAAATACAAGGGAGGTGATATCTTGTGACCCCACTAAATGTGTCTTCTCCAACCCACTACTGCTAACATGCCTTTGGGATCCTTAAGAATCCATTTTGAAATGGAAAATTATATGTCTCTTAGGCATAAGCAATTCACAGACCATGTCTGTGCATGACCAGTAGTGGGACTCTGTACCACTCTTCATCTGCTAAAAAAAGTTTCTTTTTCTAGTGGTGCCTGGGATATTTGTCTGTTAATATGAGGATACCTATTTTGCAGTTAGTAAGACTTACCTTAGCCTAGAGATGTGTCAATCTTGGGTGTTTGTCTAAGATCTATGACCTTTCCTCCAGATGTGTGCATCTTTACAGTACCACATATGAGTTTCCTCCCATTGAGTGGGCTGTAAGTCCAATTAGTTAGGCATTGATTGCCCCAAGATAAAAGTTCCACTAATGCACCATTGTTCTATGCTGTGCTAGTCATTGACATGGATATTCTACACCTAAGGCTCATGCAACATAGAACAAGGAGCCCAGAGGACCATTAATTAACCACTTAACTCTTGTTAAGGAAGCTCCCTCATGCAATAGGCAGCCAGGAACTCAAAAAGGCATGAATGGTCAAACTGTGTATATTAAGAGTGAGTCTACAGAGTGTGGTTCCATGGACAGTTCACCTATATTCAGCTTCACCCACCCAGGGCTCAGGGAACATTGTGGAAGAGGGTGTGGAAAGATTGTAAGAATCAGGGAGGTCGTGCAAGACCAAATGGAAATGAATCCTATAGGAGTGTGGTCTGTGGGAAGGTGCCACTGGATAAGCAGTTATAAATCTGATCAAGACTGATTGAAAATTTATGTATTAAACACATAAAAATTCAATAAAATTTATAATAATAAAAAAGAAAAGGAAAATTATGCCCGGAGAAGTGAATTTCAGGAATAATACTTAGCTTCTCACCATTGACCTCAGGTCATATTCCTCTCATGTATTTCCTGATCTAAAAATAGCCTAGATTCAGAATAGCAATACTCCTGCATTCTAAGAGAATAATAACAAGTGGAAATTACTCTTGAGTAGCTAGCCTAGGGAGAGGAGTTGGACAGAAAAACGGAGAAGGGAACCCAACTAAACAAATCAATCTAACAACATTTATCTTCTGCAGTATTTTATAGAAACACAGGCTTGATTTACAGGATTAACTTCCATATTTGTAGTAAAGGTCTAAAATTTTGTTTCAGATTTGAGTGACATGTCCTATTTGAAGCTAACATGGGCACTGGGACTCTCTCCTAAATTTTGTGATTTTTGTTTTGAAGGAAGCACACCCCACTAGCAGATGGCTTTCACTGCACCCTTAAGCTCTTCAAATCTAAGAGGATCCCATCTGTTACCTACAGATGTACATCACTGAAGGCACAGAGATAGTGGACACCTCAGGGTTCTAGCTGCTTTTATTATGTGGGTGAGCTGAATCAGACTTTCTTTTTCTTTTTTTTTTTTTTATCATTGTAAGTTCTCTTCTTTGAATATAAATAAAGCTGAGTCACCCAAGATTTTCACAGACCTCACTCTTGTTCCTCAGAAATCAATAATCAAGAGGCATAAGGATTTGATTCTGAACGAGTATATGTCACTCTACACTCAAGAAAGCCCAATGTTTACATTTTTATCTGTTGATATTTTAATTAACAATTTAAGTGCAATGTTTGCCCTGTGAGTTCAATGGGAAAAACTCTGCAAATAAACAGCAGTTCCCTCTTGGACAATCACTCTGTAAATTAGCTTACTTTGTCAATAAAGTGCATGCCTATCAGGCTCTTCAAAGCAGCAGGGGTAAGGATGTTCATTTACTTAAGCAGTAGGTTCTACCATTAGCGTGTGTGATTGGTGTTAATTAGAACTGTGTGTGCATGTCTCCCTGCCACAGAGCCCACATTTTCAAAATCCTGGTAACAATCAGGCTATTAATAAATTAAGTACCCATATTTGTTTGTGTTCTTCTTTAATCTAATTGAGCCTTTTTGAGCAATACTATTTGATAAACATTTGAGGACAGGTTTCTAAGTATTAGGATGGTTTCAATCACACCTGATGGCTATTTTAAAACAGCTTAATATAAATATTTATTATATCCATTGATCTTTTTTACAATGGATACATTTGGAAAGCTAAGTATTTTAGCTACTGGGAATATTTTTTAACCTATATTTTTAAAAATAAATTGGCTTTGATAATGTGAATGTCTTATTTTTCCAAAAGCAGGGGTTGAAGCACAAGTACTAGATTTACTGATATCCAAGAGAATTTAGAGAGCATTGCAAGGTATCTAAGAGAGATATTAAGGTTGTGTTACCAAAGTTAGATAATTAAAGCAATTATGTAGATAACTTTGATGAAGCGGGTGGAGCCCTGGGTTAGAAGAGATCAGCACCCCCCAGTGAGAAATGCATTTCCTTTTGACCTAAAATACCCAGACTCCAGAGATTCCTCTATCTCACTTTGCCTTGGGATATACAACCTAAATGTTTCTACTTACCCAGAAAACTGGACATCAAGCAAACCAATGTAACTTACTCCAAGGCATTTTCAACAGTGCTGGCTGGCATTTCAAATGAGACAAAGAATGAAACATGATTTATGTAACACTCTGTTGGAGCATTTAATATTAATATTAAACATTTCTTTTTATCAGGCAGCACATGTCTCTCTGGAGGAGTTTAGAAATATCTTAATTTGGTACTCTACAGAAATGTTTATAACTTAAACCTTGTGATACCTTTTGGAAAATTCCATGTAGGAAGCTCAAAATGACAGCTTTGCTGTGGTTTTCTGTTAAGTATCAACAGTCTCTCTATGAACTATTTACTTCTTCATTTTCTTTCTTAATACTGGTGATTTGTTTTGTGGACACCTAAGGATTAGCTGTGACTGATCTTAACACCTCCTTGGGCACCTAGAGCTGAGGATGTCTTTCTTAATGATTCTAAAAGCTGGAAGATATCTTACAGCAAGAAGCACCAAGAAACAATTATAGTCCAGTATCTGATTTTGTTAAGCATATTTATTGCATGTGGCTTTAGACAATAGAATTTGTCACATTAATGGATTTTAGCCTCATTACCTCCTGATTTTTATGTACTCCTGACTTCATGCTCCTCTGCCAATTGCATTCCTGTACGGTGACCATGTAGTTGCCACAAAGGATTATTGTGGTAGATGGAAGCATAATCACAAGATGAGAGCCCTTTCAATAATATGAGAGAGAAACTGCAAATGTCCAATATGCATGGAAATCAAATTTGTTTCTAAACTGTGTGCTGTGGCTGGAAGCAAGAAAAGGTTTTTCTACAAATTTAGCAGCTCTTCTTCTCTCGTGTATTGTATGTGGCAATTCTATATTGAAGCAAGCTTCTTTTCCCCCTTAATTATACTGAACCTTGTGTTTGTAGACTCTCGGGGCAAACAACAGTAGGCTGCCTTTCTTATAATACTTTTTCTCCTTTAAAAGTAATATCTTGGGGCTGGAGAGATGGCCTAGCGGTTAAGAGCACCGACTGCTCTTGCAGAGGACCCGGGTTCGTTCCCCAGCACACACATGGCAGTAGAGAACCGTCTGTAACTCCAATTCCAGGAGAACTCCAGTTCCAAAGGAATCCGACACCCTCTTCTGACCTCCGCGGCATTGCACAACATGGGTGCACAAACCTACATGCAGACAGTACACTCATACAAACAAACAAACAAACAAATACATAAATAAATGTAATCTCTTACTACAAAGGAGAAATTGCTCAGACTTATGCAAACACTTTTACTTAAAGGAGAGAGACATCAAGACACTCTGTGAATTAAATTCCTAATGAAAATGTTTTGAATTATGAGACAATTAGATTATTGTTGCCAACTGCAAAATGCATAGAATTTTTATAATCCATCTGCGTTCTTTCAGAAACAAAACAAAACAGAATCAAAGGGAGAGTTTTAAGAGAAAATTAGTTATTTTCATACATATGTACACAATGTCATATGAACAATTTTCATCAACCAAGAAAACTCTTGCAACCTACGTTTGTACCTACATATCTGATAGTCATTTCAATCAGTAATGGATCCGTGTAGTTTCAGCATTCATTTGCTTAGTGTTTTTTTCAAAATTAACTTAAAATTCTAAGAACTTATTTTTCCTTCAATTAACTGTATCCTCCTGGAGGAAATTAAAAGAAAATATTTGGGCTGTATCAGAAGGAAAAAAAAGGAAATGGACCAAACAAATGCATTATTATTGGTTATTCATTTTAAGGTCCTTACTCTAAATATGATTAAAGACTATGCCTTCACTACTGATAAGAATAAATTTTCTGCATACATTTTAACTTCTTTTTAGGTCTATAAAGAAGCACAGTTTCTTCAAATTCAGGTTTTTGTTATTTTAAAAATCTTTTTTTCTTTTTGAGACAGGGTCTCCCTGTAGCCCCAGCTGTGCTGGAACTCACTTTGTAGGACAGGCTGGCTTTGAATTCACAAAGATCCGCCTGCCTCTGCCTCCCAAGTGCTAGGATTAAAGGCGTGTGCCACCACACCCGGCTAAAAATCCTTTTTAATGCTGGTACCAAGGTGGGGGCTTTCTGGGTATAATTAAAGAAAAGGCAATTTTTTTTCTTTTTTTTAAATTTTATTTATTTATGTGTATGAATGTACTGTCTGCATGCAGGTTTGTGCACCTGTGTCCTGCAATGACGCAGAAGTCAGAAGAGGGTGTCGGATTCCCCTGGAACTGGAGTTCTCCTGGAATTGGAATTACAGATGGTTCTCAGCCGCCATGTGGGTCCTGGGGATCGAACCCAGGTCCTCTGCAAGAGCAGTCAGTGCTCTTAACCGCTAGGCCATCTCTCCAGCCCCAATGATTTTTTTTCCTTTAAACATCTCTTGGAGGAAAGAGGAGAAAGGAGTTGAGGGGAGACAGGGAATGAGATAGGAAGATGGAGAGAAAAAGAGAGAGGACAAAAAAAGAGAGACAGGGAGAGAGACAGACAGACAGAGTTTGCTTATGCCAATTGAGAATAGGTGTACTTCTATATAATATCAGAGATTTGTGGGGTTTTCTTGGCCTGAGGCTTGGGAAAGATAAAGCATTGATTTGGTTTTAAAGGATTTTGTAAGCAAATGTATACAAAGTGTTTATAAAGGCCCTTGGAGGATGTTGGGAAAACTACTGCAAAGATGCTGCTGAATTTATTAACCCAACCATTAATAGTATCCTGACTACCAGCTTATGTTTACATTGCAAAAATAATATGTAAGCTCTGCTCTGATGGAGCCAGGTGGGTCTCAGACTTGGGAGCAGTTGGAGGGGCACTGCGCTGTGATCCTTTACTCACATGACCTTGAGAATGGAGGAGGTTGTGACTTTGTTTCTGAACTTGGTACAACTCAGATATTTACTTTCTTAATTAAAGCAAAACCTGCCAGTACATTTCCTACATTTCCCTACAAAAATACACCATTGTGGAGTGTGCCAACCCAGCTTGCTACTGACATTTTTTGAGGCTTTGCTTAGTGAGAGCTCTGTACTGTGCAGTCTAGTACTGGCAGGCCAGTATTCCCCTGGGGCTGTGTTCTACTTACCCATATGGCTGGGAACATACACTTCATTGGCTGCTTCCCCTTTCCCATAATGTTTTCTCTTTCTCTAGCAGAGTTTCCTGAGATCTTGACCCATTAAACTACATAAAAATTCTTCTGTTTTACAGTTCTTTTAGAAAAATCTTACATAGGTTACATGTTTTCTGAATTGCTTATGTATTCATATAGTTTAAAGCTGATGTGTACAAAGTATATACTGAAAAGCAATTTGTGTTGCCCTGTTCCTCTGAAGAAAAGAGAAACAAACATGCACAAAAGTTTTAGATGGAAGGCTATTTGCTTGCTCCATATATTTTAGAGGGTCTCACTGGTCTCTAGTACACACAGATGTAAGCTGACTAAAAAACTGAGATGCTTCCATCCTCTGTCCTGGACACTCTGTGTCCTTTGGACACAGGTCCAAAGCTGACCATACTCTCAGTATCACAGCTCAGGCCTCAATGAAGTGATTCTTCACAACTCTTACATGTTTGGAAATCAAAAGCAACTATGCTCAAATGCTCTGTAGTTCTGTAGGTTGTATTACAGCAGACATTAACGATGGACACTGCTGGAGGGTCCAGGGAAAATTTTACTAGAAAGTACTTAAGTAAGAGAGAACAAATATTTTTTTATTTAAAAATATTTTATTTTTTTTCATTTTTTAACAACAAGTAATAATTTATGAGTACAAGCATCCTTCATGTAAAATCAATTTGTAAGCAATTGTACCCAAACCCACACAGCCCAAGGGTCCCACCATCCAGCTGGGGGGCTTGTATGTTCAATCAAGTTGATCAAATAAGTGTCCAGTCTATATTGCTGTAGTTTCATCATTCACCCCAATCGCAGCCCTTACATTCTACCACGCCCCCTCTTCTAAAGATTGTTCCCTAGACTTAGAAAAGGGGCACAGGTGTATGAGAAGCAAAACACTCTACTTTCTCTGGAGCTGTCGTTTTGGACTCTGGTCAATTCTGGCTGTCTCCTTTCACGGACTGACAATTTTTCCAGGAATAACCCTTCAGTCCTACTAATGAAGCACAGACATTTAGATATATAGGTATTTGAACAGTACTAATTGTTGTGGTAGGTTACTTTGGTATAGACACAGATATTTGGATGGTATGTTAATCTATGAATTACATTTTCTCCTGTAAAATGTGACAGGGTCTTATTGTGGCTTATAACATCTAACCACTAGAGTATGTAAGCTTGTGGCATCAGCCATGGGTTATTCCTCCAAGGTGAGAGCTAATAGCCAATTAGATTTGGGATATACGGACATATGGCTGCCACTGCTGCACAGAGAAGAAATATTAATTGATCGTCCAGACCTTTTCTACCACATAGCAGAGATATCATAGGTTCCTGGGTAATGAAATATTATTTCCAGTTCAACCAGACTCCTGTTTCTTATTCTTTCCCTCAAGCTGTTGTCCTTGGGAAAAGGGGGTGTTCATTATCTGATGTGAGGTTCTCCACCACTGCTCATTGGCATAGAGAACTTTTACAATATTAGTTTATATTCTTTTCAAATTTATATGCATTGTATCAATCTGTATAAATACACTGAGTATGAGACATGTATTGTGTATTAACTAGTAGAGTAGCAATGAATGTTACAATCATATTTTCTCATTATACAATTATTTTAGAATGTTGAATTTAATTTTAAAATGCAAATAAAGGGCTTGTAATAAGGCTCCATGGGTAAAGACACTTGTTATCAAGCTGGATGTCCTGAGTTCAATTCCTGAGACACACATGGTGGACTAGCAAAATCTACTCTTGCAAATTCTGTCTTTACGTTGTCTTCTGACCATCACGCATGTTCTGTGTTGCACACACAACAAATAATTTTTTGAGATATGTTATCTTTATTATAATATTACAGTTATCGGTGTTTATATTCCCCAGTGTTTAGAAACATTGTTTGAAAATAATGATCTTTAGTTTCTGTAATAAGACTAGGTTTTACATCAGAATTTCTAGACTCCAGTCTAGTCTAACTATTCCAAATTAGTGGATTTTATCTGAAATTATTGTGCTAGTAGAGACATTGGGAGTTAAGAAGAAAAGAAAAGACAGGAAGCGTGTGTGTACATGTGTACGTGTGTGTGTGTATGTGTGTGTGTGTGTGTGTGTGTGTGTGTGTATTTGGGGAGGGAAATGGTTTTTTTTTTATCTTACTTGACTCAGGTCACAGTTCATCACTGACAGAAGTCAAGGCAGGAACTCAGGGCTGGAGCCTGAAGGCATGAGCTAAGGCACAAACCATGGAGAAGTGCTGCTTAGGGTCTGATCCACTGGCCTGTGTTCAATCTCAATTTACCTTCTTTTTATGGTAAATTTTTATTGAAGTTTCCTGTATTTCATACAGAACATCTCGATCAATCTTTTGTTTTTTGGTCTTTTTGAAACAGGGTCTCCCTGTAGTCCCAGCTGACCTGGAGCTCACTCTGTAGACCAGATTGGCCTTGAACTCACAGAGATCCACCTGCCTCTGCCTCCTGAGTGCTGGGATTAAAGGCCTGTGCCACCATACCTGTCCTCAATCAATCTTAATCATATTTATACTCCCTGCCCACTGCCACCCTCCCATAGCCCCTGTCCACTAAAATTCACATATTCTTTTATTTATTCATTCATTTATTTATTTATTTTGGTCTTTTTGAGACAGGATCTCCCTATAGCCCCAGCTGTCCTGGAACTCACTCTGTAGACCAGGCTGGCTTGAACTCACAAAGATCTGCCTGCCTCTGCCTCACAAGTGCTAGGATTAAAGGCGTGCGCCACCACGCCCGGCCAGAATTCACATATTCTGTCATTTGTGTTAAGGCCTATCATGTCAAGTTAGTTTCTCCACATGTTTCTCAATGTAAGTTCATGAACTGTGGGCTAGTTAGCCTATGTAGAATCCAATCAGCTGCCAATAATTATTCTACTAAGCTTGAGGCTTGTGGCCCATTTCCACAATTCTGTGCTGGGGTTTTATCTGCTTGAGTTTGCATAGGTCTTGTGCATGTTGACACTATTGCTGAAGGTTCATGTGAGCAAGGTCCCAGGAGCTTGTAGGACTGACTCTATTTCTCCATGGTCATATACCTCCTCCTTGGCTTTTAGTCTTTCTGCTCCTCTTCCACAGTGCTCCCTGGTGCAACAGAGGGATATAGAACAAAAAAGTTCACAAATGGTCAAAATGTAGAGTGTGGGTTCTTGGACAGGACTCCTTTATTAAACTGTGTATAAATAATTAAATTTTAAAAGTGTAATTTTGAAAGTGAGTGAAGTATTTGAATTTATTTTGATAATTTGGCTTAAGCTTATGGCGTTTTACTGGGCGTTGTGGCGCACACCTTTAATCCCAGGCCTCAAGATGCAGAGGCATGTGGATCTCTGTGAGATTCAGGCCAGCCTGGTCCACATGGTGAATTCTAGGGGAGATGGTAGAAAGGAGATCCTGTCAAAAAATAAAACACAATTGTGGTGTTTTAAAGTTATATTTTCTGTGTTAAGTTTTATTCATCATTTTATAAGGGAAGGCAGTTTTGAGGAACATGATGTTTATATTTTTACATACATTCCCCTGACATATTTCTATTAGAAATTTAATTTTCTAAAAAATAAATTCAGGTGTGATGAGTTTTGAATTAAATCATTTTTACAAAATTGAATCTATGTATAATTTAATATTATTTTAGAAATACAAATATTAAAAATGAGGGAAATGAATTCAAAAGCCTACTGAAAAATATACATGCTTTATATGTATATATCCATATATTTATATGAGTACAAGTCACAGCCAAAGGCTATATAATAATAAGCTTGGTACCGTGCAAGGGAAACTTTCAAGTTGTTGCTCAGGGTAGTCAAAGAGGCTACTTTGACTAATAACACAGGCTATTGCCATAGCCCTTGATTGCCTCCCAGTACTTGAAGTTAAGGCCCTATCACTAAAGATAGGCCATTCTACATGTGGTTTATAACATCTCCTAACCATTAGAGGATGTACTTAACAGAAGAAAATGTAAATCATGAATTAACATACCATCCAAACATCTGTGTCTATACCAAAGTAACCTACCATAACAATTAGTACTGTTTAAATACCTATATATCTAATTGTGTGTACTTCATTAGTAGGATCGAAAGGCTATATATTATACTGTTTAAATACCTAAATATCTAATTGCATGTGCTTCATTAGTAGGATCGAAAGGTTATGCCTGGGCAAGCTGGCAGCCCATGAAAGAAAACAGCCAGAACTGACTAGAGACCAAGACATCAGCTCCAGAGAAAGTAGAGTGTTTTGCTTCTCATCCACCTGTGCCCCTATTCTAAGCCTAGGGAACAATCTGCGGAAGAGGGGGCGTGGTAGAATGTAAGGGCTGCGATTGGGGTTAATCGTGAAACTACAACAATATAGACTGGACACTCATTTGATCAATTTGATTGAACATACAAGCCCCCCCTGGTGGATGGTGGGACCCATGAGCTGTGTGGGTTTGGGCACAACTGCTTGCAAATTGGTTTTACATGAAGGATGCTTGTACTCACAAATTATCACTTATTGTTAAAAAAAAATGAAAACAAAACAAAACAAAAAAGCAAAGAAAGATGCAGAAAAGTTACGGCAGAATGCATGATCTGGGATGGGTAGGGGTGTGGTGGGGGGAAGGGAAGGGGATATATGCCTGAACTGAATTGGAAAATGATGTATGAAATACACAAAGCATCAATAAAAAAAAAAAAAGATAGGCCATTCTTGGAGCACAGGACTTGGAGCAATGGAGCTGGATCTGACTTTACCTTTGTCCCTGAAGATTAGCACCCATGGTATCATAGTAAGCAAGCTACCAAGTGAGAAAACCAATCAATGACCCTATCCAACTGTAATGTCTAAAAGCCACAGCAATAAGTAGTCTAGCCATTAATATCTACTAGCAAAGTAGTGGCACCTTTATCTTGGGGGTAATGGACAGCTGTCTAAATTGACCTAAGTAAAGCCCATTCAGTGGAAGGGAACTTGTGTGATACTGTAAACAGCAACACACATGTGACTGGAGAGGTCATAGATCTTAGAATAAAACATCCCTTTGAATGGTTGGCGAGAGCGATTCAAGGGATTCTCAAAAGAAAGCAGGCTATTTATTATCTACCAGAAATGGAGGATAAAGGCCTACTGTTCAGAGCAGGCCATGCTTCAGGGATGGGACTTAGATTATTGGGGAAGAGGAATGGACTTGCAACTATTCTATCTGAAGTTAAGGGCTCATAATGTTAGACAATGTATGCACTGCTAAGAGAGAAGGTCAATCAATGTTACAGCCCAGTGTCAACTCTAACAACCATGATGAGCTGCCAGCAAACTACCTCTAATGGTGCAGTGGATGCACTGTTGTCTGGGGGATGGTCAACAGCTATCTAGTTGAACTTGGAACCCTCTCAATAGGAGTAAACTCATAAGAGCCAGTATAAACTAAGCCAAATCCACAGGGCTGGAGAGGACATAGAGCCTACAGAAAAGCCTATCAGGGTCATATCTCTAGACAAATGAAATTTCTTACCATACACTAACTATGGAATCTTATATTTACAGACAAGCATATTGTATGCCACTAATCAAAAAAGCTACTCTGTGCAAAAAATGGAGGCCCCTGCAGAATCTGACAACTGGTCAGACATAGAACATATACATCTGAAAAATCCCCTTTCCTAACAGACATCTGCACTTGAACCTCTACACACAGAATGGGGGGGGGGGAGAAAAATGAGCATACCCTTCAATTCTCACCAGTATTGCTTCTGTACACAATAGAGAGTGAGGCAAACAGAAGGCCACAACTAGTCACCTCCAAAGAATGGGAGCCCCCAGGATGTGTATCCCTGGCTGAGGCCCCTATATTAAACTTCACCTACCCACGGCTCAGGGATCAGAAGAGAGGGCAAAAAGATTAGAAGAGCCAGGGCTGGTACATGAACATAGAGAAGCAGTGACTTACAATCGACTGTATGCTTTCACATGTAAACCTATGACAATATAGGCATCAGACACAGGACCCATGCCAACTGGGACAAAGTCTCAAAGCAATTCAAGAGAAATGGGTGGGGCACTGACCCTGGACTGAAAACTATAGGAGACTAAGTACTGTTGGGTGAGGAAGAATATGCCTTGCCTAGGATTCCTAAATGTACTGAGTGGACTCCATTGGATCTGTTTGCACAGAAGAATGTCTGGGTTTGGGAGCTTGACTGGATGGGGCTTAGTCTGAATGTTTTGATGAATGAGTTCTGATGGGGTGTTGGGACATGGGGTGGGGACTGGGTTTGTTTGGGAACCATTGTATGAGATATACAGATGCTAAAAATAAATAAATAGGTATAGATAGATGGTAGATAAATAGATAGATAGATAGATAGATAGATAGATCTACCTTTGATGTTTGACACATTCATGGACCAACATAATTTCTTACTGTATTCTAAATGTGAGTTCTTATATTTACAGACAAGTCTATCTCTCACTACTCATCAGAAAGCTTTTCTGAAACAGATGGATATGATTTCAAAATTCCGCAACTGGTTAAACAGAGTGAATAAGAGTCTGTCATGTGCCCAGGCTTAAGTGTATAACTACAATACAACTTTTACACCTCAGGCAAGGGAACATAGCGGAACAGAGGGTGGAAAGAATATTAATGCTTCTCTTAACTCTCACTAGTGAAGCTTCCTCATGCAACAGACATTTATTATTAACCCAGAAAGCCAAAGTACATGAATTAGGTGAACACAGAGTCATTTTTCATGAATAGGACACCTATATTAAGACTTTGTCACCCAGTGCTCAAGGATCAGTGTGGAAAACAGGGTGGAAATATTCTGAGGCAGAAGTGGCTGGTGGCACAAGGGAACAGTTTTCCAAATTGCTGGGAAGTTTCTTATATGAACTCACAGCAATAGTGACAGATTCCCCAAGACCCACCTCAAGCCAGACAAAATCCTTCCATAAAAGTGGGGAAGAAGTCTAAACTTAGCTGAGGAACACTTCATAGCTATTACCTACTAGAAGAAGGAGAGTCGGTTTTCTTTAAGGGTTTGACTACACTAGGTAGGTTAACCAGGCTCCAGCAGATGGGTGCAAACTGAAGGACCTTTGAGGGTACAAACATGAGTCCATAGGCCTTAACATGTATGACACAGTACATGAAATCCTTTGGTGCTGGGGGAAGGAGGCTATAAAGAAGGGGTGCATATCAGAGGGGTCTAACTATGGTCAGAATATATTATATGAGATTCACGAAAATTCAGTAAA
The DNA here is from genome assembly GCA_009823505.1 of Rhizomys pruinosus. Lineage (NCBI taxonomy): Eukaryota > Metazoa > Chordata > Mammalia > Rodentia > Spalacidae > Rhizomys > Rhizomys pruinosus. The sequence continues at coordinate 2,821,410 of VZQC01005070.1, read as the reverse complement.
AGTAAAAATCCATACCTCAAAAATGATGTGTAATTAGGTATGTTAGCTCACACCTGTAAATGGTAGCATTTGAGTGGCTGAGGCAGGAGGATCCTGAGTTGAAGATCTGTCTTGGCTATGCAGCAGAGATCCTATTTCAAATGAAATAAAAAATTAGTTAAAACCAGACTCCTGTTAGGTTTTTTTTTTTTTTTAGGGCAGGAATTTGGAAGGGGTGGGGGAGGGGAATGGGCCTGTAAGTAGTTACAGACAGCAGTGGGAGATGAATTCATATTCAGCAAAATATTTTGTATTAAATTATATTTGAAAATATGCTATAAGCTCAGAAAAGACAAAAAAATCAGAAAATAATTAAAGTGGCAAATAGTCAAACATATTGACTAAGTAATTTTTTAAACTTTTTAAACATTTTATTTATTATTTTTTATGTGTATGAATGTACTGTCTACATGTAGGTTGGTGCACCCATGTTGTACAATGCTGTGAAGGTCAGAAGAGGGTGTCAGATTCCCCTGGAGCTGGAATTAAAGATGGTTCTTAGCCGCCATGTGGGTGCTGGGAATTGAACCTGGGTCCTCTGCAAGAGCAGTCAGCACTCTTGAGACAAGGTCTCCCTATAGCCTCAGCTGGCCTGGAACTCACTCTGTAAACCAGGCTGGCTTTGAACTCACAGAGATTCACGGGTCTCTGCCTCCTGAGAGCTAGGATTAAAGGCATGCACGACCACGCCCAGCTTAAAGATGGTTCTTAGCTGCCCTGTGGGTGCTGGGAATCAAACCTGGGTTCTCTGCAAGAGCAGTTGGTGCTCTTAACTGCTGAGCCATCTGTCCAGCCCTGATTAATTTTTAAAGCTGGAAATTATGCAAATAACTTAACTCTTATCAAACAAGACCCAAGAATCATGAAACCATACTATGCTATTTTTCTATTCTTAGTATAAATTTACATACTTTTCAAAACAAAAGGTTAAGGAATTATTTGGATAAATTTCACTTACTAAACAAGGCAGACAAATATCAGCACTTCCTGCTTTATAAAGAAAGTTTGCCGGGCGTGGTGGCTCATGCCTTTAATCCTAGCACTTGGGAGGCAGAGGCAGGCAGATCTTTGTGAGTTCAAGGCCAACCTGGTCTACAGAGCGAGTTCCAGGACAGCTGGGGCTACGGAGACCCTGTCTCGAAAAGACCAAAAAAAAAAAAAAAAAAGAAAGTTTATGTAACTTCTTGCTTGCCATTGCTTGTGTTAGTGTATGTGGTTGGTATGTGTTTTGAGTAAGTCATATTTTGTGTTATTGAGAACCATTATGTTTCAGAGATTTGACTGAGAATCCTAGGCTATTCTTTGTGTGAGTATATGGTACCTAATTTAAATTTTGAATAACAAACAGTGCCTTCACTGTTCTTCATGAGATAGATAATTTTAACTGGTATATAAAAACATAAGGCTTGGGGCTGGGCGATGGCCCTAGCGGTTAAGAGCGCCGACCGCTCTTGCAGAGGACCGGTTCAATCCCCAGCACCCACATGGCGGCCGAGAGCCGTCTGAAACTCCATTCAGGAGAACTCCAGTCCAGGGGAGTCCGACGCCCTCTTCTGACCTCTGCGGCACTGCACGTCACAGGTGCACAGACTTGCATGCACACAATACATTCATACACGTACGGAAATAAATAAAAAAAATAAAATAAAAACAAAATAAAAACATAAGGCTCAGTAGATTTATACATATATATGCACATACAAATATGTAACAATAACTAAAGATGTCAGGATATTGAGGGGAAGTCAAGGATCTGAGGGAGTGAGAGGGGAAGAGGTAAGGGTAGAAATTATATAAATACAGGACTCATGGATGAAATTTCTAAAAAAATTATAAAGGGGTGATTATTATTTTTAGCTATATCATCACCTGGTCAGAAATATAGCGTTCCAATTTGCTATTCTATTCCTTGACTTTTGTAACCTACTGAGAGTTTCTTGTGCCCTGAAATTTTTAGCTTTATATAATCCTATTTGTCTATTTTTATTAATGTTTTATGCAAGTTTGAGCTATTTTTCTAGAAGAAAGTGAGGAGGAGGCGGAGGAGGAGGAAGGAGGGAGGATAGGAGAGGAGGAGGAGGAAATCCTTTGCCAGTTCCAAAGCCCTACATTTATGTTTTCTTCTAATACTACTTGCTTAAGTCTTTATTCCCTTTCGAGGGAGTTTTATGATTATTTATTTATTTATTTATTTATTTATTTATTTATTTATTTACTTACTTACTTTTGGTGTTTTTGAGACATGGTCTTTCTGTAATCCCAGTTGAACTAGAACTTGGATGTAGACCAAACTGGCCTTGATCTCACAGAGATCCACTTGCCCCTGCCTCCTGGATGCTGGGATTAAAGGTGTGCACCACCATGTCTGGCTTTAATTTTCTTTTTGTAAAAAGTAAAAGGAAGTGGTCTTATTTTATTCTTTGGATATGGATATCTAATTATCCATATACCAAATATGGAAATGGTTGTCATTTCTTAAGTAGATATTCTCAGTTCATTTGCTAGAGATGAGTTGCATATGTATGTGTAGGTATAATATACTAATAAGCTCTCTAGTTTCTTCCACTGGTGTGTGTGTGTGTGTGTGTCTGTTTTTATGCCAGTACCAGGTTGTGGTTATTATAGCTTTGTAGTATGTTTTGAAGTTAGGAGGTATAATATTTCCTCATTCCGTGCTTTGTTCATTTTTCTCACAATGTATTCAGCTATATTTTTTTGCCTTTTTGTTATTATACATTTGTGGATTTTGCCCTAATTCTTTGAGGAATGCCATCGGCATATTAATAAAGGTTGCGTCAAATTCTTAGATCACTTTTGTTATTATTGAATCCTTAACATGAAGAGCTGGAAACAACCCAAATGCCCCTCAACTGACAAGTGGATAACAAAATTGTGGTACATCTACACAATGGCATTCTATGCAGTGGTAAAGAAAGATGGCATCAGGGCTGGAGAGATGGCCTAGCGGTTAGGAGCTCCGCGCGCTCTGCAAGGACCGGGTTCGATCCCCGCACCCACATGGCGGCCGAGAGCAGTTCTGAAACTCCACCTTCAGGAGAAACTCCAGTTCCAGGGGAGTCCGACACCCTCTTCTGACCTCTCGGCACGCACACAGGGGTGCACAGACTGCATGCAGACAGTACATTCATACACATACAGAAATAATAAATAAAAATAAATAAAAAAAAAGATGGCATCATGAACTTTGCCAGGTAAATGGATGGCGCTAGAGCCACTAGCTAAGTGAAGTAGCACAGTCCAAGGGAAACAGAGGCGAATAGTATCCCTCATTGTGGGTGCTAACAACAACCCCCAGTTGAAAGGCAGCTAAGCTTTATTATTGTTATATTTCTTTTATCTGAAAGCAAATGTTGTTTATTAATGTGATGCCTTAATGGGATCTAGAATAACTACCACTTAGTTTCAGACGTTGTTATTGCCTATATGTGGTGGAAGGTTGTATCCACTATTGAGTTATAAAATTAAAGGAAAAATTGAATTCCCACATGTATTGGAATTAATATACAGTTTATATTGGGGTCATAATTTGGTATATATGGATGTATTATCGGCTATTTTGGGGAATATAAATGGGAGAGGAATAGCAACACTAAGGACTGGGTACAAAGAAATGAGCAAAATGTTAAATTCTACCTAAACAATTAAACCTGTGCAGAGAAAAACTTTATAAAAGACTGAGGAAAGATGCAAGACATGTGTGGCAGAAGTGTGAGCTGGGGTGGGGGGCAGGGAGAGGGGAATGTGTCTAAATTGGACTGAAAAATGTTGTATGAAATATACAAAACATCAATAAAAGTATTTCATTTTAAAAATATGAATTCTTCTAACACCCCATCATGGAATCCCCTTCTTCTTTGCTGTTTCTTTTTCAGGTTCTTTCAACAAATGTGATAATTCTCACTATTGTGATTTTTCCTCTCTTTTAGCACACTAAAAGACTTCACCAAAGCAACAGAGGCCAGCCTGGTCTACAAAGTGAGCTTTAGGCCAGTGGGGGCTGCAAAGAGACCCTGTCTCAAAGAATAACATAAAATTATGACCTGGCAATAGCCCAGCATGGTGGTGCACGCCTTTAATCCTAGCATTTGGGAGGCAGAGGCAGGCAGATCTTTGTGAGTTCAAGGCCAGCCTGGTCTACAAAGCAAATTCCAGGACAGCTGGGGCTACAGGGAGACCCTGTCTCAAAAAGACCAAAAAAAAAAAAAAATTATGACCTGGCAAATTTATTGGTGATTGTGTAGAATGGTGGCCTTTGTAAGAAAGCCTAAATAGATCTTACTTGGGCTATATCACTTCTGAAAATAATTTGTCTATACATTTTCTTTAAAAATATTTTTCTAACTTCAAAAGACATCGAAAGGGCTGGAGAGATGATTCAATAGTCAAGAGTGCTGGTTGCTCTTTCAGAAGACCTAGTTTCTATTCCCATCTCCAACATGATGGTCCATAACTCTAGCTCTAGGGCTCTGTTGCCCTTTTCTGACCTTGAATGACACAGGAATGCTTACATATATGGAGGCATTACATTCATATACTTCAAATAAAAGTAACAAAGAAAATATTTTAAAAGACATTAAAATATGCAACACAACTTACATTCCAAAAGGAAAAAGAAGTGACTATCAATTTCCAGAAAATTGGTTTTCTTCTCAGTTTAGATCAGTGTACCAATGGATCATTATTCTAGCTAACAAAAAATGAAAATGATCCAGTACATATCATAATTATATATGCAATTCTGGTACATACAATTGAATAATGGGTAGTTTTCCATTTTCTTCATAACATTTCAGTAATGAAGAGCTTTGAAGGAAATGTAAGAGACACCATATGGATCTGCCTCAGGGGTCAGTTCAATATGGCTCTCAGGTTAGTCAGGCTGCTGCTTGTTTTTGTAAATAAAGTTTTATTGCACCACAGCTATGCCCAACCCTGCAAGCACTGCCTCTGGCTGCTTTTGCACTTTACTGGCAGAAGTTGCTACAGAGTCTAAATTTCCTGCAAGTCTGAACTGCACATAATTTGGCATTTTATGAAGAGTTCCATTAAGTGTCTACAAAATGCTTGAAGATGCAGTCACAGTTGCTCAAAAGCATCAATGATTTATGTTATAAACAAAAATTTGCCTAATTTAGTTTTGCTCTTGTTAGTCCTCACATAATATAAACAATTTTGACCATAAAATATAATTAGTAATTTTGATAAATGAAGTATGAAAATACAATGAAATAAATATAGAAAACATTACATTTTGTTATACTTGTTTATGTAAATAACTTTCATAAATACAAAGTATCTTACCAATAAACCTTTTCATTTCATCAAATAGGCTACCTATTGTAAATAATTCTATTAAAAAATACACAATTATATAAAACGTCATTGTTTGTTCAAACAGAGCTGACCCATCAATATGTCCACAAGAAGGGGATCAGCATTATCAAATTCACACATCCTTGTTATTTAGACACTTTCCATTAAGAAACCATAATCTAGTACCTGTTGCAGGACTATGTTTTTATATAGTTATATTTCTCAAAGACCTTGAAAGACTGTTTAAAAGGTTTAAGCTTGATTTCTTTATAAACTCAACACTTTAACAGGTGATATGTAGCTTCCATTTTTGTTCTAACATAGGCTCTGCAAATGTTAAATCTGTTTAAATCTGTGCTTCTACTTCTCTTTCCCCAACCTCTTCTCCAAAGTTAGCCCTGCTACTGTTTTCTGGGACATCCATATGTGTGTGTGTGTGTGTGTGTGTGTGTGTGTGTGTGTGTGAGTGTGTGTGTGTGCCTGTGTGTAGTTACAGTCATTTTTCTAATTTCATGTAGACATAATTTTAAAAGGAATTAGAGTAATTGTTTCACCTTCATCCCTACTAAGGGTCCCTGAAAGACTGTAGACAAGATACAGGTCCCAAATGATACTCAGATTTATCCTGCCAAGTAAATGAAAGTCTCTTTCTTCTGGCCTTCTGCAGTGAAAGGTTTTCAAAATTTTTTGTTCAAATTGCTTTTTATCTTTTATTTTGTTTTTCTAAATGTTGTAACTTCAAGGAGTGGTGGATACCTAATTTAGATTGATACTATGTATGTATGTATGTATGTATCTATCTATCTATCTATCATTTATCTATCTATATATCTATCTTCCTATCATCTATCATCTATCTTTCTTTCTATTATCTATCATCTATCTATCTCTATGTATCTATGTATCTATGTGTGTCTATCTCTCATCTATGTATCTATCATTATGTATATATGTATGTATCTGTCTGTCTATCTATCTATCATCTATCTATCTATCTATCTATCTATCTATCTCTCTACCTATCTATCTATCATCTATATCCAGATGTGGAATATGAGGGAGGAATGAATTGATTGGTCCACTGGTGTTATTATTGAAAAATTTGTGAGATGAGGGAGTAAGAGTACACCTAAAAGAGGAAGCCAAACACAGATCACCTGTGCCTAGAGAAATGGGAAAGAAAATCCTATCTGGCACTGGCTACAGTAGGCCCTACTCAGAAGATGCAAGAATGACACGGTACCTTGTGAAAATCTTTGTGACTCCAAAAGCAAGGTATAGGGGAGAGACCACATTCTCCATTTGTACCAAAAATATATTAATGCTTATTCTTGTACCAGAGACTCTCTCTAGTGACTAGTAAGATTTAGTAGTACATTGAATTTAAGCAAGATAAAATTGGTTGTAGCATGTAGGAAGAGCTGACATCTGGACTGCATTTTTCACAGGTCTGTATTTGCTCCTAAAGCTGTAAATTTTAGAACACAAAGAAACTTATCTTACTCCTCTTATAGTATCCCATTACTTTGGGGATTTGTTGTTTTATTTTGTTTTGTTTCAGTTTGTTTCAATGTGTACATGTACATACGTGTGTACTTATTCATGTATGAGTGTATGAGTATGGATGCATGCATGCATGCATGTGCCATGGTATATTATGTAGGTCAGAGGATAACTTGAGGTGTCAGTCCTCAGTGTATACTGGTTTGTGACCAGATCTCTTGTTTGCTGCTCCGTCTGCACATAGGACTGCAGATGTGTGTACTGCCTTGTCCAGATTTACAAGGATTCTGGGAATTTAAGCTCAGGTCTTTACAGTGAAGGCAAGTGCTTTTACCCAGTGAGCCATCACTCCAGCATTAGAAAGGTAGTTTGGGTTTCAAGTATGATCACAATTATTTTTAAATCCTGGATGCACCAGTGTCTGTGTTCCAAAATCTGACTAGGAAAGCAGACTTTCAACACACAGTGGAGAGGTAATCAGGAACTGTACAGTGTTGGATAGGATGCTCCTCAAGTAGCAAACCTGCTTGATTAAAGTAGATTTACTGGTGTCAGCCATTTTTCTAGTTGAGTTAGAAGCAACAGTGTGAAAGGCAGGTGTCCCTAAGCATCTAATTCCCAGGAAGTGCCTTACATGCCGAAAAGGCGCTCAGTCATTTTACAATCCCTATTCCTTTCCAATAAACTAATAAGTACTACTTTGGAAGAATCACACACAATTCACTTTAGTCTTCACAATGAATTGAAACTGAGGTATTATAGGGACCTTACAGGAATTCCTCATTTTTGAATATGATACTCTCAGAGTTTAAATGGTGCCTCTTGAAGAAGATTCATACCTTTTTTCAAAAAAGACCAATTTCAGATCTGTGAAGAAAAGATGGCAAAATTAATGCCTCTGAAAGACATCTTGAAATGCACGATTGGTTTACAGAGACAGATCATGTCGCACGATCTTATTGGTACTCGAGTAACTTTTTTCTGTATCTTAGATTGTTTTTGATAAAACACTCACTGATTGAAATCCAAACATTCAAGGTAAAACAGATCTTTTTTTTTTTTTTTTTTGGTCTTTTCGAGGCAGGGTCTCCCTGTAGCCCCAGCTGTCTTGGAACTCACTCTGTAGACCAGGCTGGCCTTGAACTCACAAAGATCCGCCTACCTCTGCCTCCCCAGTACTAGGATTAAAGGCGTGCACCACCACGCCAGGCAAGGTAAAACAGATCTTTTTAATGATCAGAAGGATCATGGGTTTCTCACAGAAATGGAGCTCAATAAATTTACAGGCATAGAATTTTTTTATTATAGGTGAATATTTTCGTGAACCAGTATTCAGAAACAAGTTCCATCGGCCTAAAAGGAATGTGTCAGATCATGTTGAATGAGTGAGAGATAATAATGGTAATAGTAACAGCTAAAATTTATCCTGGGTTTTTCCTCATAAAGAGCTCAAAGCATTTCATACATAGAGAGATGTATTCTTCACCCTGTAGGAAGTGTACTTTGAGGAGAATGCTGACCCATCAGGAAGCCATGGAGAAATAGTTTCATTATCCTTTGGTGCCAGACTGTGTGGAAAGAATGTATTTCTTTTCAGGTCCTGAGATGGACTGAAACATTCATAACCATTCTCAACATATAGCTGTAGGGACCCTGGGGCGCTATTTCATTCAGGGTATTTTGGGGATTTAAGTAAAAATACTACAAGTATATAAATATGAAAATCCTACTAAGACATTTCCTCATTATTGGAGAATTCTCAAGTTTCAATTCTCTTCAGCCTAACAACCTGTCTCCATAATGAGTTTGAGGGGAGTTATAATGCACTAACAGCATATAGACTAGCCATTTTCTGAAATTTGTTTCATTCTGGACAAAAAAGGAAGGAGGCAGATATAAAATCAAAAAATCATAGTATGGAAACTGTACAGTAGACTGCGTCACAGATAACAAGTACTGAAATGACATGGCAGTTTTACCAAAGGTATTTTTGTTCTGAATCCCTTACATCCTCCGTGATAAAGTGAGGATAAAATGAATGTTCCTTCTCTCCCTTGGCAGCTGGGCATAGTTTGGGAAAAAAATTACTAACCTTATTAGCTCTTGTTACACTTTTGCCAAACCCTCTAGTCAGGTATATGTAGGGTCCCTTCCATTCTGTGAAATAAGCAAATAGAGTTGTGAGATTTCTCATTCCCTGCCTGACCAATGCTCATCAACATACCGTAATTCCAAAAGGAATGTTCCTTTTCTTCCCTATAGGGACACATTATTAATTATGTTAATTAACTTACTCATCACTTTAAACTCTACAGGAGTAAATGAAGAACTTCTTTTTAATAAAGAGGCAATTTGTACAAATTTAATTCTAAGATTTCTTCTAGAAAATTCCTACCATTTATTCCTTTACTTGTGAATGAATACCTTTAGGGTTAGCATTCTCTCTAATACAATAATTTGATATTAATTACTAAACTATTCTTAATGTTTAAACATTCATAATAATGGACCACAGCTGCCTTGTAAACTTTTACCATTGCCCCCATTTTGCCCTTTGCATCAAAACGGATGGAATAATTCTTCCTAGTGACGTTTGTTCTCATACATAACAGCAGTAAGCTCATTCTTTTTCATTCATCTTTACTCCAAGAAAATATGTTTCTGGGGAAATAAGGGATAAAAAAGAAGGTAGTCCTTTAAATACTGAATTAAACTTAGGAAAGAAAAACTAAGTCTTATACCTTCATAGATGTAAGTGGTAAGAAGTCCAACTCTTTCAACACAAGGCCACGGAGGAGACAATCACAGTCCTCTTCCCATGAATAAATTTATTGGCCTTAGGATCTTTTTAATTGTAGCATTTGTAAACTTGAAAGACTGGATTAGATAATATTGTGTTTTTCATCCTTTATTTAGGAAAATTGCTGGCAGCTTCTTGTTTCCTTGAAAGACTATTCTGCTTATAGGCAGTAGTTCAGTCCTTGCTTGCCAAATAAATTCCACAGCTGCCTGAGGAGGAATGCTCTGACTAGAACATACTAGAATTCTACGGGCTTCTTATTTCCAAAAATGAGGAAGAGAAAACACAGCCGAGCTCCTACACATTTCCTGGAATTATAAGCCAATCTGTGGCAAATAGATTCAACAGACATTTCATTCAATAAATGCTCTAAGTTATTACTCTAATTTGACCAGAATGGTAACCTTTGCTTTTCTAATGATAACAATCATTGTTTGTGGATATATTTGTGGGGAAGGAGGACAAGTGAATGTTCTAATATATCTTACATGAAGATAATTGTTCATTGCATTCTGTAGTAGTACTGAAAGAGGCAAGTCTACAGTAGTAGTCCTTAAGTGGATGAAATGTTTTGGTACAAATGGTCAGGATTCAGTCTAAATTTATAAAGGTTTCATAAGAAATATTAGAAATTAAAGCATTTAAAGACTAACCAATTCTATTTTTGATTCACTGTACAGAACTCAAACCTTTACATTATAGCTTATTATTGTATGTTACAGTAATAGGCAAATGTCTAGAGTGTATCTATGCATTATGAGATTTTTATTTGTATCATTGGAGATTACAATGCTAGCATTTTGAAAATGTATATTATTTTAAATTTCTTTATTATTTTTATGCATTTTATGCATGCGTGTATTGACTGCATGTGTGTAAGTTCACCCATTTCATGTAATGCCTGCTGAGGTCAGAAAGGGCATTGGATCTCCTGGAAATGCAGTTACTGACAATCGTTAGCCACCATGTGAATGCTGGGAATCAAACTCAGGTTCTCTGCAAGATCTGTCAGTGCTCTTAACCACTGAGCCATCTCTCCATCCCCTGAAAATGTATATGATTTAGACTAGTTAGAGGAAGTTGAACATATGCATGGTTTGTATTCAGGAACACAGATAAGTAGACAAGATTACACCTCTTGTTCCCTTGAAGGAATATTGAATAGTAAGTTGAGGCAGGATAAAGCACTGCTCGGGGTTCCAACTGTGTGCTTCAGTCCCTTTTGCTAGGATTCATTTCTTATTTGGTGGCCTCTGTGTATGTATGCCTTTGGCTCTTTCCTACAGCACTACAAGTGATCTCTTAAACACTGCACAGATGTTTTTCCCATTCTGTGGCATCCTTATTTTTCAAGTGGCTTCTGAGAGCAGATGGTCCCATGTGTCTTTGAAACTTCTTTCCAGTTGAAGTTTTGCAGCAAAAGAAAATATTAGGGGTAGATGTTGAGAGAAGTAATATTAAAAAGCTGATATTGTACTCATGATGAAGGAAAATAAAGACTTTTATTACTGTGAATCATCATCGAATTCAATCAGATTTGATAAACACTTATTGCAAACATATATATATATATATATATATATATATGCTCTTGGCTCTGTTCTGGGGGTTCCAAGTAAAACAGTTCACACAGGTTGAAGGAAGGATATTCATAAAAGGAAGAGCATATTTGCAGAACTTATATGTTAAGTTGCTATCTCAGGAAAAATGCATAAACAAAGCAAAAATTTTCACATGTGTCTTGCACGAAAGGAGTGTGGATGCTGCTTCATGTGGTACAATAATTGATAATTTAGAGTTAGCAGATGGGTAGGTTCATACAAATATCCTTGAATATTCCTTTAAAGTACAAAGAACCGTGAGTGGCTGACTGAGAATTTGATGATCAATTAGATCTATACCCATGGCTATTCTGAGTAGAACGATGCATTCAGAGCCATGGAGTGTGGAAGCTGTTGTGAAGTTTGTACTCAAGGGTTGAGGCAAATAAACACAATAGAAAGTAGACTGCACCTATCCATTGCACTGGTGAAGAAATTAAAAAGCAGGATGCAATCTGCCAAAAATCGAGGGTAATAAATGGAAACAAATTTATATAAGACAATAATTATTGGAGAGAATGGCTTGAGAAGAAAATGGGAAAAAGGCTTCGATGAATAGAAATTGTCATGTGTCAAGGAAATATTGTCATGGTAGATGTTATGAGTTTGATTTTCAGGCAACATAAATAGTTGTGCATAAAAGGGTATTAAATTAAACATGTATTAAAATGATGCCTTTGAATTAAAGAGAATATCTTGTGATCAATCTGTGGAACTGAAGGACTATCACAAAAGAAACTGAGACTTTAGAAGACTAAGAAAAAGACTTTCACAAGCAGTGGAGTGTTGGTAAGTATTTAGGGAAGAGACTGGGCATGTTAGGTTCCTATCAGCACAAATCCAGAGATACACCAAGAAAAGAGTTAATTAATAGTCAAGACTGGGACAGAGTTCTTGGGGGGAAGGGATAGAATTTTTTAAACAGGTAAGAACCTCCCAAATTCAAGTATCAAGAAGTTTGAGGAATAAAAAAGGATAATAAGATTTTGATATCAATATTGTGATCCACGGTTGGCATTAAAAGGAAAACTACAAAACAGGTTTGAATTATCTAAACTTTTATAGATAAAAAGTTTCATAACTGATTTACAAGGAAAGACTCAGATGTAACTTAGTTTTATATGCAAGGTACTAAGAATATGAATGAAGTTAAGAGGAATCCGAATCATTTTACTGCTACTCATGTCAGTAGGAGATTGATAGCTTCCCTTCTTGACAAGAGAGAGCTCAACACCTAGGCTTGGTACCAGGCATTTCACAATCTGGCAGTTCCCTTCTTATAAAATGCCCTTATTAGAACTATCAACTAAGCTGTCTTCTTTCTCCTCATGAATCTGTTTGCTACTTATCTATGCCAGAAACCAAACTGTCCATTTCTAGACAATTGTCTGACATCCAAATTTCACATAGCTGTAATTATCTTATGTTGAAGATGCATCATTTCCCAGGATCCAAAAATTGGCTTTCTAGGATTATCTTCTGATGTTTTTTTAAAATTGTTTTTAGGCGCTTGTAGAATGTAAACTTTAATTCTCAGCAGTGAAGTTCTCTGCCATGCTCTATTTGATTTAAATTATAAGTGAACATCATAATATGATGATGAAAGAGATGATAGTGGAGTCTGTTCTATATTTTCTGAATTCTTAGAAATTCATATACTCAGACTGTTTTCTCCATAGCATTAAATCATTGATCTCTTTCACATAGGGAGAGAATTTAAGAGTCAAGAAAATCACTTTATATATATATATATATATATATATATTATAGTATATATGATTATTTCTTTTACTCCTGATTTTGAGATATGTTAAAATTGATACAGAAATACTTCACAAAACTGTGAAGCATTAACAAATTATAATTGTTAGTACTATCAGGAGGAAAATAGGCAATTAGAATAAGCAAAACATTTGATATGATAGCAAGTGTAATAACCAAAGAGATATTAATTTCTAAAATATGATTGCCAATGTTAGTGATACCAGTTAGTACAGGGGCAAGCCACATTAAAGATACAATCTTCCATGTTAGCATTCATCAGTACCTCAGAGTATTGCAACCAGGCATGAATTGATTAATTAGTCTTTGTAATACCAGTGTATTATGATACTAATTATTATACAAGTGTGACATTTGTAATATTGAACCAAATTATCAATAAAATGTTCCATGATATTTAGTTCCTTCTGGAGGAAAGCATGAAAGACCAAGAAACATTCAGGAATAATTTCTTTAATAAATTAAATATTTTTAAAAAGTCTTGTGATGAAAATTCCAGCCTCAGTTATTTGTAAAACTTCAGGGAAGATACCCAGTTGAATGGTAATGTTAAATAGCCCAGTCATTTAATATATTCATTTGATCTGGTCATTCTTAAGAATGTCTATAAGAAGCCAGGCATGGTGGCGCATGCCTTTAATCCTAGCACTTGGGAGGCAGAGGCAAGAGGATCTTTGTGAGTTCAAGGCCAGCCTGGTCTAACAGAGTGAGTTCCAGGACAGCTGGGGCTACAGGAAAAAGAAAAACCCTGTCCTGAAAAGACAAAAAAAAAAAAAAAAAAAAAAAGAATGTCTATAAGATTCAGGAGAGTTGGACAGGGCAGGCACAGCCATATTATAAACAAGCTTTTTCCCAACACTCTTCACTTTTGGAGGGCGTTCTTTCTCACTTCATTTTCTATTGTCATACCTCTTGAAACTTTTACATTCCAAGTTGTTGACCCTTTTATAATTGTAAACTTCCCAAATACGGAACACATTTTTAGTGACCCAATGAATGCATAGAACATACTCCTCTTAGAAAATGGAAAAACTGGGACTGGAGAGATAGCCTAGTGGTTAAGAGCACCGACGCTCTTGCAGAGGACCTGGGTTCGATCCCCAGCACCCATATGGTGGCTAAGAACTGTCTGTAACTCCAATTCCAGGAGAACTCCAGTTCCAGGGGAATCTGAGACCCTCTTCTGACCTCCGCGGCATTGCACGACATGGGTGCACAGACCTGCATGCAAACAGTACATTCATACACAAAGATAAATAATAATAATAAAAAAATTAAAAAAAAAAGAAAATGGAAAAACTCTCTCAGTGAGAAATAAGGGATATAAAATTTTAAGAAACTTATTTGTTCCTATAGAAATGAACACTGAAGAATTATTTCCTAGTGGGTTTTTTGTTGTTGTTGTTGTTGTTGTCTATTATATTCTTTTTTGACTCAGTGACTCCTTGAAGCCCCAGCTGGCCTGGAACTTGCTGTATAGACCAGGCCGACCTCCATCTCAAAGAACTCCCCCTGCCTCTGCCTCCTCAACATTGGGATTAAAGGCATATGCCACCATGCCCAGCTAGGTAGTAAATTCTTGTTGAAATTTATAAAGATCTTTAAAAAGTTCTTGGTCAACATTTCTCCCAAATGAGGAATTTGAATATGCTCCTTTTTCTGACTTGGAGAAGTATACCTCAGAGTGATTTCAAAGCAAGACATTTCAAGAACAATAGCACCATGTTGAGCTGCTCTCTTCCTCAGAAGGAAAAGGTAGTACCCTAACAGATATAATACTAAGCTTCTAAAATATCTAGGGCAATTTCTTTCTTTTTCACAGAATTGACAAAAGCTGCTTTATATCTATGAAGAGAGGTTGTTGGGTGAAAGACAGTCTTCTTTTAGTCAGAAAAGAGTCAAACCAGAGGTTAGTGTAGAGAGGAAAAATAAAATAAGGCCTGCTTTTCCAATATTGTCACTTCTTCTGGGTACAAAGAAGAGTATATAATCTGTACAAAGAATAAACGTCAGCTGTAAACTAGTTCTCTGTAATGAAAAGCACGTCATTCAAAATTCAGAAGACTTTGCATGAGTTAGACCATGCAAAGACAATCAGCAAAGAACTGGGGAAATGGGCGCCAGGCCCCAACCTTAGCAGAGGAGCTGATTACTTCTGGGTGAGAAACACGTGATCTTTAGGGGAGTGACGAGACTCCAGTGAATGACATTGCATCGAGGGACACCTGGGTACACAAACTGAACTCAATAGGCCTTAAAATACATGAGAGAATGTATGAAATTCAATGTAGGTGAAGCTATGGAGGGTGCAGTGGGGAGAGGATTATAGAGACGATTAATATGTCGTCTATGAAGTGCCTGAAATTCAATAAAAATATACATTGAAAAAATTTCAGAAGACTTGTGATCAGATCTTTAAAATTGGATCGTGGGATTATGTTTTTAAATACCCCCTCTCTTTTTATTTCGTTTAAAATATTTTATCGATTCATTGAAAAAAAATCATAGAATATATATTTTATTGTATTCAGACCCTTTCCCTGACTCAATTTCTATATTAGTGCCCTCTCCCGACTTCATGTCCTCTATTAATTTTCTGTTTCTAAAGCCGAATTGAGTCTAATTTGTGTCCTCGAATGCTCTTGTATGGGTCCCCCCTTGCAGTGTGCCCATTCTACCAGGTGTCACACTTTCAAAGATTACTGACTCTCTCTTTCCCAGCAGTGGTCAGTTGCCAATACATCCTTAGCTAGGATTGCAGTTTTTGCCCATGCATAGCTTGGTTTCTGTCTGCCTTGGTCTGACATGTGTCTCGCGTATGTCCGTGCATGCTGTCACAAGTGCTGAGGGTTCATAGGTGCAAGTGCCCAGCTGTATCCAGACAACAAGATTTCTTTGTCTTCATCCATCTCCTCTGGCCCTGACAATCTTTTCTTCCCCTCTTATGCAATAATCTCTGAGCCTTGGGCAGAGAAGGTGTGATATCGTCTTCTCATTAGGGCTGAATCCTTCCAGTCTCTTATTCTCCGTACTTTGACTAGTTGTGTGTCTCTGTGTTAATCATTATCTTTTATAAGAAAGTGAGAGTTGAGAAATTCATTTACCTGTGGGATAGCAATATGTCACTAGGAGTAAATTTAATACTGTATCCATTTAGCAAAATAATAGTAGTAGGCTCTCCCCTGTTGCCTATGACCTGCCCAGCCACAGGTTCTTGGCCCTGATAACAGTGCCATTTATGGGCCCCATGGGCCTTAAATCCAGAGACTCATGTAACACTCATGCCACTAGTTGACATATCTTGCCAGGCCAGAAGTTATTATAGCTCACAGTGTTCACTGCTGGGCAACGTTGATGATTACTTTTGTCTTCTGGTAGCATACATAGCAACTTCCAGTGCTATAAAACCTCAGCAGTAGAGATGAAGCTTGGAGGCCAGTATCAAGTTGGTTTCTCCTTGTTTGTCATACAACTCATATATGTAGTAGCTTCAATGATTGGCCTTACTGTCAAGTTCTGCCAGGCAACTAGGAATAATGCAATAGCCAGTATTATTTCAGGCTTTATGGGACTCCCTTGGTCAACACCTCCAAAAAAAGTCCATTCCTGGAACTTTTAAAAATTTACTATCTGCAATCATGTGCAAACTTACTACTATAGAATCTTCTCAAAATCTTTACATACACAATGTAAAAAGTTTAAAGGGGGCTGGAGAGACGGCTCAATGGTTAAGAGCACCAACTGTTCTTGCAGAGGACCCAAGTTCGATTCCCACCACCCACATGGTGGCTAAGAACCATCTTTAACTCCAGTTCCAGGAGAATCTGATGCCCTCTTCTGACCTCTGTGGCATTGCACGACATGGGTGCATGAACCTACATGCAGACAGTACACTCATACACATAAAAAATAATTTAAAAATTAAAAAAGTTTAAAGATAAGCACAATATAAAGGGGGTTCAATGTCCCTACCAAATACCCTTCTTATTTCTTAATGATACCAGCTTCTGGTTCTCAGTAGAGGGTTATTACTGCTGAAGAGTTAGGATGGTTCCCCATTCTTCATGAATTTCATAAGAATATTCAGCTATCTCAGTTAAGCACATGACATGCTTGATGAGATTTAATGTCCTCTGTGTCATCTTGACTGTGCATGGCACTTGGCAAAATTCTTTAAGGAAGAGAATGAACCCTGAATACAAGTAGAAAATAATTGTTTTTGGTTTGTTGCCCTTATGAATGATTTTGAGGTCTACCCAATATGCTTCTATCAAATATCTGGCCATGTTTTTCCTGGTTTTTCTGATTTTAGAATCTTAGGAAAACCACTTACAATATATTCACTGGTAGATTATATACTTTTCCTAGGGAAGGGAGTCCCACCCATCCATCTGTCCACCATCCATCCATCCATCTAAAGTTTTTTGCATATTTGATATCATAGTCTCTAGTTCTTATACAACTAGACACTTCTATAAATACCCCCAAATGAACTATAATTAATTAACTAATCATTTTATAATTATAGAAAGGCAGAATAATAAAATATGAAAATAAACACCCTTGTAGTTGATCACTTGTTTTCAGTCCCAGATAGATCATAAAGAATTTGACATTCAAATTTTTATTGTTATAATAGTCCCTCCTACTACTATTATGTTAGTCATTGTAATTCCTCTGAGTTTACCTATCTCATGCATTTTATTTTTATTTACTTATTTTTTATGTGTATGAATGTACTGTCTGCATGTAGGTTTGTGCACCCGTGTCATGCAATGCCATGGAGGTCAGAAGAGGGTGTCTGTTGGATGCCCCTGGAACTGGAATTAAAGACGGTTCTCAGCCGCCATGTGGGTGCTGGGGATCGAACTCGGGTCCTCTGCAAGAGCAGTTGGTGATCTTAACTGCTAGGCCATCTCTCCAGCCCTGAATCTCATGCATTTTAAATTGTAAATTCAACAATGGGAAAAAAATAGTTTCTCTTTTCCCTGGTGATATGCCTCCAAGCCTTTGAAACTCTGTTTGGCAAAGATGGTTGTCTAATACGTGTTTCATGAACAAATTACATTATATTGTAAATGGCAAGGTCTCAGTGTGTTTGCTTTGGTCTTTCAGAGTGATGCTTATGAACATGTCCAAATATGTGTTTCCTCGGGGTATAGACAGATTCTGGGTGATTCCAGGTTCCTGGATGGAATGACGACAGACATTTTTGCCTCTTTCTGGGTCTCCCTGTCTCTCTGCTTCTCTCTCTCTCTCTCTGTGAGTGTGTGTATGCAGGGTACTAGTATGTTGCTGTGATAAGTAAGTAACTTGCAAATATTTCATTTGTCTGAGATATACCTAGAAACACCATTTTATTTGTCTGAGATACAGCTAGAAACAGTATTAGTGTATTGTATATTCCTATTTTACATTTTTACTGAGAAAGGACTTCCACTGAACAAAGTCTCAAAGTTCGTAAGCTTAATTGAAACTGAAAACTGTGCATTATAGTCCATTTTCTGACCCCACTCTCTCACCCTGATGTATTGTTTTGATGTAATATGTTAACAAGATATCCTTGAAATTGTGAAACTGAAGGAGTCTGAGATGTTAAAGTACCATACCTTTCTAATGCGTGGAGTTTTCTTTCTTCCATGGTAAAGCCTTTGCAATATCCATATAAGTAATTCCTTCACTTAAATGCAGTAGTGAACGACCCTCAAATAGTCCATGCCCCCTTAGCAACTATTTCCTTTGATTCCTGTTAGGATTTTTCTATGTAAATATTGTGTTTCACAGAGCCCTGGATTTCCATGGATTTTTTTTTTTCTGTCCTAAACTTTGGTTACCATTGATTTTACCTTTCATTCCCTACTGGGAACAGATTTCCATACTAGATCAAGGCTCAAATATGAGCAAGAAATTTCTTTCTTTTACCATTTTCCTACTGTAGAAAAACTTCCTAATAAGTATGCCAAGTATCAAAGAGAAACTTCACCATCCTTTCCACTGTCAACCAATACTAGATGTCATTTATACCTGACAAATGGTGACGCTTTAATTATATTAATAAAACTTAAAACTAATGATATACAAGAAGACCTTGCTTATATATTTCATGGTTACAAAGTATTAAAATTAAGTGAACAACAAGAAATTCAGGGTAGAAGAAGAACCCCAGAGTCTAATATGTTGGACAGTTTTAGGTAACAGATTTACATTATAACAACACAGTTGCTTTCAGATAAAAAGAAATATAACAATAACGTTGTTCAGCTTGCCTTTCAACTGGGGATTTGGTGTTAGCATCCACAAATGAAGGAAACCATTCACCATTTGTTTTAATGGGACTGTGTTACTTCACTTAGCATAAGGGCTTTGAGTTCCATCCATTTACCTGCAAAGTTCATCATGTCATCTTTCTTTACCACTGAATAGAACTCCATTGTATAGATAGATGTATCACATTTTGTTATCCAGTAATCAGTTAAGGGGCATTTGGGCTGGTTCCAGCTCTTTACTATTGTGAAGAGAGCTGCAATAAAGATGGCCTAGTAAGAGCGCCGACCACTCTTGCAGAGGACCCGGGTTTGATCCCCAGCACCCACATGGTGGTTGAGAACCGTCTATAATTCCAATTCCAGGAGAACTCCAGTTCCAGGGGAATCTGGTACCCTCTTCTGACCTCCGCGGCATTGCACGACACAGGTGCACAGACCTGCATGCAGACAGTACATTCATACACATAAAAAAAATAAATTAAAAAAAAGATTTTTGAAAAATCTTTACTTCCCAAGAATATAGGAAGAATGAGCACCCAGGATCCAGAGAAGAAAGATAGAAAGTACTTATCCAAGTCTATGTAAAAGTATATTATCACAGAGGAGTCAGCAGCCATTTGGGATTCTATCAAAACCACAATTTAAAGCAGCCAAACTTCTCTGGGAAAACTCAATAGGCAGTGGGATCCGTCTTCTTTTTCTGTCCCTGGCTTCAAAGTACCTGACCAAAGGATGTAGCAGTATTTGGTCCATTAAGAAAATTTTGTAGTTTTCACAGACTTAGAAAAAAAAATCCTTAAATTCATATGGAAAAACAAAAGACCCCAAATAGCTAAAGTAACCCCGAGTGAAAAGTGCAATACTGGGGGGATTACATTACCAGACCAAGCTATGTTACAGGACTATAGTCATAAAGACAGCCTGGTACTGGCAAAAAAAAAAAAAAAAAAAGAAAACCATTGACCATCTGGAACCAAAATTGAAGATCCAACTTGAGCTCATATAACTTCAGCCACCTCGTATTTGACAAAGGGGCCAAAAAAAGCTCAATGGAGGAAAGATAGCATCTTCAGCAAGTGGTGCTGCCAAAACTGGATCACCATTGTAGAAGACAATAGACAATTAAAACCCCTACCTCTTACCCTGTACAAAAATCAACTCCAAGTGGATCAAAGATCTCAACCTAAAACCTGAAACCCTGAAGGTGACAGAAGAAAAAGTGAGCAGAAATCTACAAGACATAGGTGTAGGAAAAGACTTTCTAAATCAAAGACAGATAGCAAGGCTACAAGGAAATAAGGTCAAAGTTGACAAGTGGGACTCATCAAACTCAAAGCTTCTGTACAGCAAAAGAAAGAAACAATCAAGGAGTGAAAAAGGAAAACCCACAGAGTGTGAGGGAGCCTTCACCACGGATACATCAGACCAGCATAACATTCCCAGAATATAATAAACTACTTAAAAAGCAAAGAATTAGCCGGGCTGGTGGCGCACGCCTTTAATCCTAGCACTTCGGGGGCAGAAGCAGGCGGATCTTTGTGAGTTCAAGCAAGCCTGGTCTAAGTGAGTGAGTTCCAGGACAGCTGGGGGCTACACGGGAGACCTCCTGTCTCGAAAAGAAAAAAAAAAAAAAAAAAAAGCAAGAATTAAGAAACAAATGACCTACTCAAAGATGAAGAGCTGACAGAGACTTCACCAGTGAGGAAGTAAAGATGGTTGAGAAAACATCTTAGAAATTGTTCAACATAATTAATAATTAAGGAAATGCAAAATTAAAACCAACTCTCAGATACATCTCACTCCCATATGACTGGCTAAGATCAAGAAAACAAAAGACACCAAATGCTGGGAGGTTGTGGGGAAAGGAGACCACTCATCCATTGCTGGTGGAATGTAAAACTGGTACAACCACTGTGGAAAGAGAGTGGAGAACCCTTAAAAAAACTCATATGAGCTACCACTGACCCACCCATTCCTCTGGGATATACCTCTCAGTATGCATCCTACCACACAAGATACATCACAGCTATGTTTTTTGCAGTTCTCTTCCAATAGCAAAGACCTGGAACCAACCCAAATGCCCCCT
Source organism: Rhizomys pruinosus (assembly GCA_009823505.1). Lineage (NCBI taxonomy): Eukaryota > Metazoa > Chordata > Mammalia > Rodentia > Spalacidae > Rhizomys > Rhizomys pruinosus. The sequence goes on along the minus strand of VZQC01005070.1, from coordinate 2,799,999 downwards.
CAACAGATGACTGGATATGCAAAATGTGGTACTCACACAATGGAGTTCTATGCAGCGTCAGTAAAGAAAGATGACATTATGAGCTTTGCTGGTAAATGGATGGAACTTGACAGCAATTATACTAAGGAGCAAAAAAGTCCAGAAAAAAAAAAAAAAAAAAAAAAAAAGGTGAATGGTTTCCCTCATTTGTGGATGCTGACACCAAATCCCCAGTTGGTAACTTTATTATTATATTTCATTGTATCTGAAAGCAACTGTGCTATTACAATGTGACTCTATAAATGCGCTCTAGAATTGTCTTACCACTTATACTCATGCATTGTAATTACCATATATAGATGGAGGAGATGTAGTCATATTCTAAGAAAAGAATGTATAGTTACACAACTTTATACCTGCATGCAAATTTACTGTTAAAATGTGAATCTCTAAATGTGTTTAGGAATCAACCTACAGTTTATTTACAGAATTTTTAATTTTGACTTATGTGTGGAGTGTATATATGCATATTTTGGAATAATATAAAATAAAAAAAGTATTGATAGCTTTATAGAATAATTTCAGTATAATCCCTGATTTATTGAAATATCACAATAATATATAGTTTACATTGTAAACTGATTGTAAAATTTACATCAAATTCTTATAAAACCTTCAAAAATTACATTAAAACATACATGCAATTTAGAATGTAAAGTTATATTTCTTTTTACCTGCATGCAACTTTACTGTTAAAATGTGAATCCCTAAATATGTTTTGGAATTAACCTATAGCTTATTTTTAGACTTTTTAATTCCGATTTATGTGTGGAGTGTATATATGCATATTTTGGAGCAATATAAAATTAAAGGGAACAAAAAAGAGAGAAAACCTGAACAAAGAACTGACCAAAACAGTAAACTTCTGCATCCAAAGGAAAAAAAAAAAAGACTGAGAAAAAGATGCAAGGCAGGACTTAACATGCATGGCAGAATCCATGGGCTCTGGTTGGGGGAGGCATGGGGGGGGAATGGATGGGGGAATGAGTCTAAATTTGATTAAGAAATGTATAAAATGTGCTCAATAAAAATTAACTTTCATATATAAAAAAGTAAAATTTTGTAAATAAACCAATTAGTGGTTATGTTGGGTCTCTGAGGTGGTACTAGGACAAAACAGCTGCTTTGTTCCTTTGACTTGGTGCACACGGGGTTGTTATGGCCTGTCCTTTGTCCTTCCCTGAGAGAGAAGAGAGCAAGGTGCATGAAGAGCTACCATTGTCAGTAACTGGGGGGTGTAGCTGCCTCATTAGAGCAACTAAAATGCTGTATCTGGGAGGAGCTGTTTGATACATGATCGTAGAAACACTATTTTCTGTGCTCAAATCAGAATTCCTGTGAGGGAGCAAACGGCTTCAGAAGATATGTTAGGGAACCATGAAAAGTTGTTGGCTAGACTATTTCGGGGATTGGCCAGTGTAAAAGAAATTTATGCTGGGTAGCTAAATTGCCCTGGAAGGAGGAATTAAGAAAAGACGGCTGTCAGGCGGGCGTGGTGGCACATGCCTTTAATCCTAGCACTCAGGAGGTAGAGGCAGGCAGATCTTTGTGAGTTCAAGGCCAGCCTGGACTACAGAGTGAATTCCAGGACAGCTGGGGCTACAGGGAGACCCTATCTCAGAAAGACCAAAAAAAANTTAAACCTAGGCACTGGGGAGGAAGAGGGAGGGGGATCTTGGGGAGTTAAAGGCCAGCGTGGTTTAAAGAGGAGGTCCAAGGAAAGCGGGACAAAGAGGGAGACCCGGTAAAAAAAAAAAAAAAAAAAAAAAAAAAAAAAAAAAAGACGCCTAAGGAGTGTATATGAAAACGTAATTGAATTATGATACTCTGTGTATGGGTTCTAGTTGCTTATGATGCTAAGCTGTATCTAGGCCCTCTTTCCTACTTCATCCTCCCACAAGGCTGGCCTGCAAAGAAATCTTGTGTGAAGGATGTTGTATTGACATTCTCAAAGCAAGGAAGAGCCACCGTGGGTCAAAATTACTAAACAAAGTCTGCATTGGCCTGGCATCTTGAATCACATTCAAGGGAAGTGGGAATTGTTTCTAAGGAATGTAAGGAAACCATCAGCCCTGTAGGAACATGTGAGAAAAGTGGGGAATTTGATTTTATATGGAAAGTAGTTTTTATCTCTCTCCATGTGAGGGGGGCTTTAGCCCAATGATATCTGAGTGATGCAAGGAATGACAGCCCTGACAAATACCACTCTTCTCATAAGATTTGTTTATTTTTTTATGTTTATACGAAAATATCACTATTGATACAAAACAGGGTTACAAACCAAATCATTGTGGAATTTCACCACTTAATGTCTTAGACTGTTTCACCCAGTGATTCATTTTATATATGAAGAAAATTATCAGGCACTGGTTAGTTACAGAATTAAAAAGAGAGGTAAATTTGTATTGTTCTGCTTCTTCTGTTTTGTATATCTGTCTCTGTCTCTGTCTCTGTTTCTTCCCCCACAAGCTCTCTCAATCCCCACTCTGTATACATCAGCATGTGTGGATGTCAGACAGCAACATTGGGTGTCCATGGTCTCCTTCATCTTTGTTTGGGGTGGGGGGGGCTGAGTCTGTTGTTCACCTCTACAAACGCTAGGCTAGGATAGCCAGCCCCTGAGCTTCAGAGGATTCTCCTGTCTCTACCCCTCATCTCTCCAGAGGCATCCTGAGATTACAGTTGCACACTGTCACATCCATCTTTACATGTGTGTTCAGGATTTAAACTCATGTCTTCTCATCGTAGAAGTGGTTTATGCTCGGGGCCAACTCTCCAGTCTGATTCTAATTTGTGATGGACAAATAATACCTGTATGTGTGCTTGTGATACACAACAAGATGTTTCACTGTATTTATAGTGTGAAAACCCCATCAAGTATCTCAAACACCAATCATTTCTTTCTGAGTATAACAATAAAATCCTCAATTTTATCAATTTAAAAAAAATTTTTTTTATTATTTATTTATTTTTGTATGTGTATGAATGTACTGTTCGCAGGCAGGTCTGTGCACCCGTGTCGTGCAATGCCGCGGAGGTCAGAAGAGGGTCTCGGATTCCCCTGGAACTGGAGTTCTCCTGGAATTGGAGTTACAGACGGTTCTCAGCCGCCATGTGGGTGCTGGGGATCGAACCTGGGTCCTCTGCAAGAGCGTCGGTGCTCTTAACCGCTAGGCTATCTCTCCAGCTTTTTAAGTGCACAGTAGGTTATTAACTATAGTTATCCCATTGTCCAACAATGGGATATCAAAGTTGTTCTTCCTCCTAACTCTAACTTCGTAAACTTAAAATTGTTTTGTTTTATTTTTTAGCAACTCTAAATATGATTAGTTCCTTGATTTATTTTTCAGAGAATTGCTTAGCTCATTTTCAAATGATGAAATTCTCTTATCTTAAGAAATTATAAACTACTTCTTGAATTCAGACACTTATGTATATGTTACTTTACATGACATGAACTGTATAGTCTACTAGATAAATATAGTAGCTAAGATTATTATAGAAATATATGTAAAGAGAGACAAAAATTAAATTTAGGAGCTTAGGTAATAATAAAACTAATTCCATTTTTTAAGAAGAGGAACCAAACATATTGTCAGAAATTTTGTTCTTAAGAGAGAAAGGTTACTCCCTAAATAAAAGAACTGCATTTAGTTATCTGAATACAGTTGTAGTCATTTCAAACTAGGCAAAGATGGATATTAAAGAGGAAAGTACAAGAACTGGAAACTGACAAAAATCTCTGAGTCAGAGGCGATGTTCAGTGTTTGAGTTCAGGCATCCTTCACAAGGTCTTAAGGTTAAGACTATTTATTCTTCCAGAATCATAGGAAAATACCTTCTGCAAACATATGCACAAAATTAATTCCATTCATACGTGAAGGCATGCACACACACACACACACACACACACACACACACACGCACACACGCACGCACGCACATAATTCTGCCTGCCACATCCTTCCAGGATCTCTGTATGCAATCAAAATCAAATAGCATGGGCTACCCCTTAGCCATTAGAAAAACTATTTGCTAAATCAATAATTATTAGGTAGTAGAATTTTACATTCATTGTCTCATTTAATAATTTCATCTCTTAAGAATGTAGAATACTTAGATGCCATGAGATAACATAATGATGTAATAGATCAAATTTCAGAAATTAGCTCACCAGTCAGTTTCTCTATTTTTACGTACATCACTTTCTTTCAAAATTTTCAACAGCAGGGAGAAAATGGGCATTTAGCAGGAAAAGTTTTTATAGGCCTCATTCCACATTTCCTATGAATTGCAGCATGTTAGATTACTGGACACTGTGATAGGCAAATGCATTGGAATGGGATCACGACACACATGTGGGTGATTGCGCCTGGTAATTTTGTGAGGTCAGCATCTAGGGGTGGAAATGCTTAGAAATCTGGGGAACACATGTTGTAAACGCAAATAAATAATAAGCAGCTGGGAACCCAAAGCAAATGTGCTGCTCCTGGGCTGCAGACTTGCCTATTCAGTAACTGAGACGTAATACATAAAGCATTTTTAACGCATCCCTGAAGAGGCCAAGACTTCATCTTTGGCTGCTTCTTCCTAGGTGGCTTCTGTATGGAACAAGCAGAAAGAGGAATTTGGCATGGTTTGTTGCTAGTCTTAAGGAAACCAAATCCAAAACCAGAGATAACCATTTTTCTACTATAGAATTTTGAAGCTATAGCACTTACAACTCTGTTTGATAAGCAATGCAAATTTAAGGAGAGCTGATTTCCTCCACATTTTTCCTTTAATTTACAGAATCTCGATAGCATATATGTGAGGATTATATTGTATATGTAAAGAACACAGCCATTAAATTGAGTTGAGTATATCTTGAAAACCCATTATTATCAGTACATATTTTAGTTTGAAATAGTAAAAATCTTTCCAGTTTCCCTTTTTCTAGTGAATGTTTTCTTAGTTTCAGCCCGTTTTTATAATATTGTAGAACACTCTGCTACTGAACAGAGCTATAGGTACCCTTGACAAATAAATGCCTGCAAACTTCTGTTCTGGACTATGCAGTGCAAACACCTCCTGAATTCTGGCACCTGCCTTTCATCTTTGCATCTCTTCCCTGCACCTGGCCATTCCACAGATAATTTGGCAGTCAGACATGAAATTTGGTAGAATGATAGATCAGTGTAGAGTGAAGACTGACATACTAAACACTGATCCTTCCTTCTTCTCTTTCTTCCATCTCACTTTTTGAAAAACTTCTGTACATAATATTAAAACAACTTTAACATTCTCTCCGGGTATCCTGTGTCACCACCCTTTCCAACCAGAAGAGCACTTGGCGGGGTCAGACATGAGCAAGGCAACCTTCTCTGTTAGTCCTAGGAACCTGTCCTACTGCCTGGTTTGCCTTGCTTTCTCTGATGCACTAAATAATTGAATCAGGTCTTGATCCAGGCTCCTTGATGGAATGTACATTCTTCACCTGCAGATCTGGCCTTTTCACCCAACTTTACAGAAAGTGTAAGCATTTACTTGGGATGATCACTTGAAGGGTATTTTTCCTGCAGATAATTTTTATATTTTAAATATATGTATATATTTATTTATTTTCTGTTTTATATTTATGCATATATATATATATATATATTTACTGATTTTTCTCAGAAGGAGAAAAGACTGTCTTAGCATTTCTAAAAACTGTCTCTCTGCATTTTACTGTATAAATCAGTTTTCTTGCTGGAGTCAAAGGTCGCGCCTTCTGCTGCATAACAATACTTTTCAGCCTAATATTAAAAGCCAGCCTCATTTTACTTTGTAATATAAAGCTTCACTTTGGCATTAATATCATTCAAAAGGCAGCTGCCCACATAATAAGTTCTTTTTAAACAAAATGGGAAAACACATTTATCTCATATAATTTTCAGTTATATATAAAGGCTATGGTTTTGATTGCATCAAAACAACCCTTAACCAATCAGGCTATCGTTCCTGACAGACACCAAATCCATGAGTCTGACAGGATATTGGATAGCCAATGAGTTTATTTCTTGCATAACATATCTATGGAATCTTTTATAATATGGGAGAGGAAAGGAGGATTGTATTTTCAAAAACTATTTTCTAAGCTGATGTTAAAGAAAAAAACCAAGTCAACACTGAGAAATACATTCTAAGAAAAGACTATGGACTTTTCCTAGATATTCCAACTAGACCATTGACAAAGGCAAACATTGAATTTCTGTCTCCGTTTGCACCATGTGCCTGTGTAGATTTTGTGTCTATGATGACATGAGAGATGGCAGCTTCCTGGTTTGCTTTTTGTGAATCAGTCTAGTAAATCCATGTCACTTGTACATAGCTTAAGTCCATTCAGGACAGGAAATTTCCTACCAGGGTTGACATGACTTTGGACATTGACAAATAGTTGGTGTTGTACATATAATGTTGGAATATAGTTTGGCTTCAAGTTATAGAAAGCTTCATGTGGGTGTCTGTACATGTATTTTCTTTTCTTTACTAGTTTCTGTTACATTTCCAAAGGACACACACACACACACACACACACAAACACACATTCTTAACTTACAATTGTTAAGAGTATCATTTCCAAAGAACTTAGTTAAGTACAAACTAATATGGATGTCAGTCCATCTACATGTCTAGTTGTAACTTAGTTTTCCTATTGGAGAGTTGATTGTAATGGACATGAAATTGACTCACATAAATCTTGCCAAATAGATAAATCAACAAGAGCAGTAGTCAATTCTATCTGTCAGTGTGTTTGTCAAGGAAAGTAATGCTTTAATTTCTCAGGTGACTCTCCTCATATCCTGAGGACACAGTCAGCAGAGAGGAGAGGAAAACAGGTCAGAAGAAACAGCAAGAAGAGGCCTTCCTTCTTGTTGGTTCTGCATTTTCTTTTAAAGATGGGTCCAGGTGGATCTTTGTGAGTTCAAGGCCAGCCTGGTCAACAGAGTGAGTTCCAGGACAGCTGGGGCTACAGGGAGACCCTGTCTCGAAAAAAAAAAAAGAAAAAGAAAAAGATGGGGTCCCATGGATCCCAGGCTTGTCTCCAACTCATTATGTAGGGCAAAGGCACAGCTGCCTTGCTTTCACCTCCAGAACCCTTGGGATTCCAGGGGTCTGACACCATGCCCAGCTTTATGCTGTGATGGTAACCTAGTCCAGTGGCCCGTGCTTACTAGGCAAGAACTGGACCAAGCTATGTCCCCAGCCACTGCTTTTATTGCTTTCTATTCTTTTTCCCTCTTCTCCATCTTCTTTTTCTTTTTCTCGTCCTAATTTCTCTTTTTCACAGACATTTCCAGCCAGTGCCTGAAACCCAAAGGCCCACAGTCTGTCACTTAAAAGCCACAAGTAGCTTTGCTATGTTGTTACCTGTTGAGAGAGTTCTCATAACTTTAGATTTCAATGTGGATCTGATAACTGCCCCATTGATTACGTGTATGTCACATGCCCTGATCCATCAGGAAAGTTATGAACCTGGAACATCATATGGCAAAATTTTCAGAGCATTAAGATTTCCATGTAAAATGTAAATGAAACACACAATAGGCTTTTGTAGAGAGCCCTACTCGTGACTTTATTCTTTTAAAAAAGAAAGAGCTGCACCCATTTGAACATGTACATGTGTAGATTTGCACAAGCATGGACAATCTTAAGCAGAATTCAGAAGACATAACACTGGCAACAACTCATTTCTGAGAAAACCATAGCTACTAGAATACTGTTCTCCCCCATATCATAGGGTCAATCAATCCAACGGGAAGAAAGTAGAAGCTGCTGTGTTACAAGAGAGTCTCATTTTGATCCCAGCCTGCCATGGGCGGGGGGTCTTCTCTCAAGAGCAGGGTCACTTACTCGGTGTGGTGACTTCTACAATTTCACTTGAGTAGCTCTATCTAAGGATCAGTGCACTAGCTCTTTCTGATGTGTGGCACTGAAACACTAGCCTGTTAAGCTCTAAGCTGGATCTTAAATGGTCATAATGCTGGCTGAAGGGTAGCTGATTTGAATACCTAGCATAAGAATGCTGATTGGCTGAAAGAAAATCAAATCTTAGCAAAACCACACTGCAATAATAGAATAATAAGGTGGAATGCTTGAGAGAAATTATTTATACATTGCTTCATAAAGGCTTTGATCATTCATTTAGTTTACGTTCTCTAACTAACTCTCCATTCTAAGACATTTAATCAAAACCAACTTTTTCTATTTCATTTACTACGAAGTGGCACTGGGATACACATGCCCAATAAGAAGCTCACATTTAATGAAAGAATAACCGCCATTTCAGCATTGTACAGCATGTGTGTTAATACATGCAGGTGAAGCAATTTCTAAGAACGGTCAAAACTTGCCAATTGCAGATGTGTGCTGAAGCAGAAAATGGCCAACTTATCAAAAAAAAAAATAAAGGATTCATTCAATGTGAATATAGTTTACATTAAGATTATTTTTAAAATTAAGGTCTCTATGATTGTGGTAGAATTATGAACTCAGTAACCTGTTCATTATTTTTGTTTATTATACTAATGTAACAGTGCTGGCAGCTTGGCTTATATCCAGTTTGTACTGGCTGTGTGTTACTGAACTGTGATGCCGTGTTTCCATTCTTATTTCCTCATTGAGATGCCCACTGATTTTGGGTAGCAATGCTTTTATTTAATAACACAAGTAGATAATAGTGAAACAGACATTAGATTAAAATGTATATATTTCTTTACATACTTAAAAATAATAAAATATATGAAGGTCTTATTAATTAAGTATAAATTTACATACTTAAAAATAATAAAATATATGAAGGTCTTATTAATTAGTAATAAAATATGTGAAGGTCTTATTAATTAATTAATCAACTTAAATTAACTTAATTAATTACCTAATTGGTTAACCAATTAATTAATTAATTAATTAATTAATTAATTTGGTTTGGCATATGGACGTCAGAGTACAACCAGTCCTCTCCTTTCAGACTTGGCACGAAGGATGTAATTCAGGTCATCTGGCTTTGTGGCAAATGCCCCTCCCTGCTGAGCCATCACACTGGGCTTTAATTTTTAGATGATATTGTTTTTGTAATTGGCCATTGCTTTCAAACCTTTTGAAAGGTTTTGCTATTTCCTACTGAAGTGCATAGCCACACAGATGATGCTATTGCTGGTATTGTGTAATTGCTATGTGCATTTTACTTAATTAAAAAAAATTATTAGATAACAAACTTCAATCTTAACTGAATAGTCTAATAAAACATTATATAACTTTGACACAGCCATTTTCTGTTTACCTTTACCTAACCTAGTGATAATTATACATAGTGATAAGCATAGTGATAATTAACATGCACAATATTTAAATTTAAAAATCACACCAAATGTTATGTTTCCCCTATCCCTCCAGGATAGTTTTGTCCAATAAGAAGATCACTTTTTTTTGTCTTTTTGAGGCAGAGTCTCCCTATAGCCCCAGATGGCCTGGAACAGGCTATGTAGACCAGGCTGGCCTTGAACTTACAAAGATCCACCTGCCTCTGCTTCCCAAGTGCTAGGATTAAAGGCATGTGCCATCATGCCCAGCAAGAAGATTACTTTTATAATTCTTTATAAATATAAAGAATGTTTTCCTAAAATATATAGAGAGAATGAAAGAGAGAATATTTTTATTACATTGTTTAATATGAATGAATTGAATATCTGGGCATTTTTGCAAAATATGGCTTTTCATGGCACATACTAATTACCTATGTTTTGACGGCTTTGTAGTGTTTCAGGAGGAAGATGAGTCATAATTTACCTAATCCCTCCTGTGTTGATTGGCATTTAGATGATTGTAAAAATTCACTTTTATATGGCTATAATAAAAATAAGGGCAAATATCCCCCTCATCCTCCTAGACCAGCAGCCTAAAATCAGCCATGTCCACAGAAATGCATCTTGTATATTGAGAGGCCTGGCGCCTCTACAGTAGGTGAGAACTATCCCTTAACATTCTCTCTTCCTGGTCCATTTCAACCTCTGGATAGTCCTGCTCCTTCCTTTTCATTTGATTAAAATTTCTGACTCTCCGAGCTGGAGAGATGACTCGGCAGTTAGAAGCACTGGCTGCTCTTGTGGACAACCTGAGTTCTGTTCCCAGCACCCACATAGAGGCTAATGAACTTCTGAACCTCCAGTTCCGGGGCAATCTAACACCCTCTTCTGACTTCCTTCTGGTACTGCACAACACGGGTGCGCTCATACATGTAGGTAATACATTAAAACACATATATTTTTTTTCTAAAGCTCCACACCCTACAGTAAAAGTGCTTACTACCTTTCATTGCCTAACCATTGTGCGCTTTATTTTTCTCATGTTCAGTGATCTGCAATGCACTTTTGTTAACGCTTGCTTTATTGTCTTTGCTTATCGGATTTGTTCTTTGTTGCATCTTTGGTTTTCAGATCAGTGTTCATTACTTCAAAATATTTGTGTAACTAGTGTGAAAAAAATGAGTGAATAGATGAACTTTAATTTTACTTTTCTCAACCATTTGGTATGAGTATTTGATTTTCCTTCTTGAGAGCAAAGATCCTGGAAAATCAAATTATAAGGACTAAATACATTATTTTCATGATACTTAAGATTTTAGTAAAGTTTTAAAATATTTAATCTTTATTTTTATTTTATGCACATGAGGGTATTGCCTAGATGCACATAAGTGTACCTGTGACATGTAATGAGAGCAGATTTCAGAAGAGGACGTCAGATTCTCCTGGAAAGGAGTTGCAAATGGTTGTTAAACACCATGTAGATGGAGGGAATAGAACCTGGGTCCTCTGCAACAATAGCCAGTGCTCTTAATCACTGATTCATGTCTCTAGCTAAAAGAAGAACCTGTTTCGGAGCTAGGAAACATAAGAAATGCACTCACATGGATGTGATTTCCACTTCTACTAGATGGAAAGGGAGTAAAGAGGTTCTGTGATCATCCAAAATATCAGGGGAATAAAGGCATTTGATAGTGTTCAAAGATCAAAGAGTTCACAAGACCTAGATTACTTTTCCCTGGGACTCTAGAATCAGAATGAGTCACCAACTTATTTCCATGATAACCCAGGGTAGCTCAAAAGTTCCTGTTGTTTTCCTGGATGGTGGCAGCTCAAGGGATGGCATTCTTAGCTCATTGCCATGAGCTAAGCAGCAGAAATTGGTTTCATGGACAGGAAAGGACCAAGGAATGCATATATAGACAAAATCTGACAACTTGTTTGCTTTTAGTTTACTTTGTAAGGATCAAAGCAGAGGGGGTTTCCTTATGCCGGCTCAACCCCACTCCCTTAGGGGTTTGGCTATTATTTCTCAAACATCTGATGTCTCAGAAGATTAGATAGACAGATGGGCTCTTGGTTTGGAAACATGGAGTTCAGCAACAGTGATTCCACTATAGTTTGATCTGCTGGTGCTTGCAGCAGCTCTGTCACAAACAACAGACTTAAATAAATTTAATGTAGCAGTAATTTATCACGAGGGTCTTTTCGTTTTTTGTTTTTTTTTGATATAGGTTTAAAATGTAGTAATCTTCAAGGACTTCTTAAAGCATGCATAGTGACATGAGAAGCACTAGAGACTATAATTAATGCTGTGACATCAAGATTACTTCCCAGTTCCTGTTGGAGATCTGCCCTGAGAGACTTTTTTCAGTTCGCCACTACACCTTTCTTTTCATCTTTTCTCTTCTGCTGGTGGGTTTGCATGTAAAATAGTAGTGTGGACTGTGAAACTGAGCATCCTTTATGACCAAATAGAAAACAGGAATTTAAAGCATTATTTTCAAGCTGTTTTTTGCTCTCCTAACAGAATTATACCCAGGTTGTACTGCAGAATAGGATTGGGAAAACTTCATTCTCAAAAGGTAATATTCTTTCTATAGTTCATTTTAAATGCCTTAACTCCCTAACCAGAATTTCATAAGTTGGACAATTAATCAACCCAAAGATGCTTCTGATAAAAGTAATTCGGGGATTTCAGTACATTCCTTAAATGAAATAAAATGATAGTCTAGAGCCAACTTAACAGGAGCACATGGAAATCCTGGGTTGATTCCCTGAAGTAGGATTTGTTTCGTATCATAAACCTGTAGCAAAATTTAAATTTGGAAAAATTTAAAAATTTAACTTAACTCATATTGTACATGAGAAGAAAATCAGGTAAATAATAAATAGTGGGAAATGAGACTATCTCAGCTGATGAGATACTGCGTATTAGTATTATATGCCCTCTTCTTCCTATTCTCTAATAGAATGTGTTTCTATTGGCAGTGCCATTTGTAAGCAATTCTAAATGAAGAAAACATCAGGAAATAAGCAGCGTGGCTAAGGGGAACCTGGGTTATGTAAAGCTTCAGCCTCAACAGTTAGGAAACATTCTGAAAAATTAAATGAGGAATAAATTGTCATACCTTAGACTACAGAGAAATACCACACATTCCAAATGCTTAGGTTGTCACTTGCTAGGAGAGGAAAAACATTTTTTTGCCAACTTCATGCATATTAAACAGATACATGCCATGTAGCCAAAAAAAGAAGAAAAAAAAAAAACAGTTGGAATGCAAAAGTAACTTTTTTAAAGGCTTCTCGTGTATGTCTGCTTTTCCTTTTAATCTATTTGGCATTTTATAGTTGGCATCATTCGTTGGACTTTAAAAAAATATCAAATGCCTTCCTCTGAATAAGAATGAGTCACCAACTTATTTCCATGATCACCCAGGGTAGCTCAAAAGTTCCTGTTGTTTTCCTGGATGGTGGCAGCTCAAGGGATGGCATTCTTTATGAAACCCACAGTGTTGTAATATGTGAATTAGTCAGTTTTATAGTCACAGAAGTTAATTGGTTCCTCAGTCCACTCCACAAAACCAAAAAGATTATCTATTTTATGACAACTTGATTTTGTGTTTTTAAATTAACAAAAATAAGGATTCTTTGTTTGCATTAGAGTAAAGAAGAAAAAGAATATTCTTCCTGAATTCTGGATTGAGTAATTTTTATGGATCCAAATATCCACTCTATTTTGAGAATTTCTTTTAAATTTGACATGGAGACTAATTTGCCTGTAATTGCTTTAATCTTTATGTGAGAACTTGAGATTCTTAAACCAAATGTCTTAGAATAGATTTTAAGAAATATTTCTGGGACAATTTTTTAAAATTCATATCTTCATAGTCACCCATTTAGTTATTCAGTGCATATTTACTGAGCATCAACTGAGCACTTTTACTTAGATTCTTATGACTCTCAGGGCTTTCTATTCAAGACTTGATCATCATGTAGAAGAGTTTTCAGGCAAGGTGAGAATCAGTGTTCAAGAAGGCCATATTTTCTGTGCTAACCTCTACGTCCTTGAGATTGTCTCTAGAGCTTCTGAAAGTCTAATAACAAGAATAATTGCTTTATTCTATCCATGTATTAGGGAAAACATACATAACAGAGTTGTGCCCAAATTCATGAAATCTGCCCCAAAACAGAGGGAAAATTTTCAGAGTCCATCTTGTGATACTTTGCAGTTCAATAATGAGAAATTTATGCCCAATCAGGAGCAGAAGAGACTAGCATTAGAAATTTAGCCCAATAAAGCCTCAGTTTGGTTACCAGAATGATTTGGCCACAAGTTAATTCAAGAAGGGAAATAATTAGTGAGACAAGGATGAAGAATCTCAAAGTATACTCAAGGTTGTAACAATCAAGTGACCAACTAGTGAAATAAGGTAATTAGTTTAATTATTAGAGAATTAACATGTTGATGGGATATTAAAAAGGAGAAGTTTAACAAGAAAACAAAATTCCAAATCTAAAAGCATTGAAAAAATGTTCTTTCATTTAAAAGGAGGGGTTAGATACTATGAATGGGAAATCCATAATGATAACATGCAAAAGTATTCTGAGATGAAACACAGAAGATCTGAGACTTTCTCCTTGTGCAGAACTTTATATTTAAAGTTTAAATGACCTAATGTATATAAGAACCCAACTCTGGCTGTTCATTATATCGTGGTCATCCAGTGTTGTGTTTCCTCCTTTGAGATAGGCAGGAGAGGTCTATTGAAAGTGGGGGAGGGGAGAATCAGTGTTTATGAAAAGGTCGGAGAGAAATTGTTTAATTCCCACTGCAGTTGGCTTTCCCAGGAACGATTATGCACTCCTTATGAATGTGACATTGAAAATCTGTACTTTTTATAGTACGCAGTGGGAAAAAATGTAAGCTGTAAAATGTTGCTTTAAAAACGTGTTTAAAAACAGTGTTCTGACACTTTATTGCACAATGAGCTCTTACATTAAGCATTTATGGCAGCTACAAATTCACAGCATGGTTTTGATGCAGTAATAAAAAGCACCAAAATGGGTCCAACTGACATTTTACAGCCAGAACAAAGGGTTGAAAGTTTAAAACTTGTCTATAGCTCCTCTGTGTTACGTATTAGCTACATTATCTATAACAAGATTACACATTACCCACCCAGAACTATTTCTAACTGTAAATTGTTAGTGAATTCAGTATTTCAACCACTCTCAAGGTCAAAGACCTTCCAGTAATACTGGCAAACAAACTTAAGATAATTAGGAAAGAGTCCAGTGTTTGCTTGTGGCACTGAGTGCATACAGAGTTCATTCAAAATCCACTTTGCCCTAAGAAGTGGCCCAGTCTCATTTTCACTCTATTCTGAAGTACTCAGCAGTTGTTGGACTTTTAGTAATCATTAATGGGATTGAGTCAAAATTCTCTCAGCTCTTTTACATATTTCCTCTATGGATTTTGGCAAACATTAAGTCTGTCCATACTGCCCACAGTTTGCCAGCCAGCACAATCACAAAAGAAGTATTTAAGTCCAGTACATCCCTGTTCAAATTCCCCACTGCCCACCACAACTATGGAACTTCACTAGTATCAGATCACTGTGGTGGCTGAGTGAGAGTATCCCAGAGCTTATTTAAAATACACAACAATCTCTGCGCTGGTGGTCTGAAATCTTAAGAGGCTGGGTGTTTGAAAGCAGGTGCTTTGTTTACTAATTCTGGCTGCTCACATATTTTTGTGAACTATTTCCAAGGTGAGGCTAAATGTTAAAAATGCCTCGTTACCTAAATATTTAGGCAGCTAGTTGTCATTTTCAAAGAGGATGGGATAATCTGAGCAATCAATTAGTTTATGAATTTATTGATGGAAAGAACTAGTATTATTTTCTTTTAAGCCAAATTTTTACTGAAACTGTCTCTGCCAAAATGCTCATAACTTGGATATAGAATTGTCCAGTGTCTCAAAGTTGCAACAGATGCCAAGTTGTGCTCTTCCCCAAAGGCTGTTGCACTTGTCTGAATTTCGTGTTCATCATTTTTAATGTTGGACAACAATTTGGGGATTGAGTTGTATAAAGATAATTGCCAGCCCATCTAGTCTCTATATTTTGGACAAATCAATTATATACCATTCATAGTCAAAGTATTTATAATATATTATATTTGATGTGTCATAAAGTATTTGTGAATATAAATCCATAGGCCCATAAATGTATCATAAGGTTTTATTTTACTCGATTATATTTCTAATTTTGTGTGCTTTGGGAGATTATATCAAGAGCTTTGTACATGTTAGGCAAGCATTCCAGCACAGAGCTACAATGCCAGGCAAATATTATCTATCTATCTATCTATCTATCTATCTATCTATCTATCTATCTATCTATCTAATCTACCATCTGTCTATCTATCTAGCTATCTATTATCATCTATTTCTGTTTTCTTACATATGAAACAAAATACATTGTTCCATTTAATTTGTATTTATTTGCTTTGACTGTTGAAGTATTTTTGTTAGACAACGTGTATCTAGTCTTCTTTCAAAAGGATATCTTAAAAGACAAGGACAATATCAATGCAATTAAACTCCTGCACTTAAGGTCTAAGAGGCAATGCTTAAGTTCCTGTAGTTTCTTTTTGAGTTACGTTAGATTCCTTTAATCATATAGTCTATAATGGTGAGTGGCATATATAAAATTGCTCCTATTGAAAAAGGCATGAATATTGCAGCTTTCACCAGAAAAGTTCTTACACTGGATGATGATGAACTCAGAGACTCATAACTGGTAAAAGTGCAGAGAACACATGTCTGTGGAATGCTTACCCCTGAGTGAATATCTCTATATCACCCCCCTCAAATATTCAGAGAACATGGTGGAAACAGTGGAAGAGTGATGATAAGAATCACAGGTAAGGGAAGACTGCTATGAATCAATGAGTCCTGGATGTGACAGTGCCATGTTACTCATGAACTCACAGCGGTGGCAGTGATCTTCATAAAACCTACACAAGAGCAAGTTAGTAGACAGTGTTCTAGTGTGGGCCAGGGAGGGACACATGAGGCCCCACATCTAGCTGAGAAGCTATTGAGAGTTGGCAGCTGCTGGGGGAGGGATCAGCACTTTTCTTCAGGAGCGTGGTTGCAGGTAGTTTGCCCATGCTCTCATGGATGGGCCTACATCCATGTGCATACAGGCAGCAATAATGAGACCCAGTGAGTTAAAAAAGGACCATAAAGTTGGGAGGAGATCCTGTTGGAAAGATTGGAAAAAGGAGGGGGATGGAGATCATCAAATACATGGCATAGATCTCTAATTGTCAAAGAATAAATACATGTTTATAAATAGATTCCAACAATAAAAAAAAAAAACAAGAAAATAGAAA
Source organism: Rhizomys pruinosus (assembly GCA_009823505.1). NCBI lineage: Eukaryota > Metazoa > Chordata > Mammalia > Rodentia > Spalacidae > Rhizomys > Rhizomys pruinosus. The sequence continues at coordinate 2,783,233 of VZQC01005070.1, read as the reverse complement.
TAGCATGAACCAGAACCTGCAGTAGACAGTTTAAAACCCTTTATATATAAACCCAAATAGGTAACATCTGAGTCCAGTTCTTGTACAACCCAAGGTCCCCAAGTCCAGTTGAAGGTATTTGCTTACACAAACTTGTTGATCAAATTAAAAAATCCAGTCCATTTTTGCTATGGTCTCACAATTCACCCCTGGCCTTGGCCCTTACAATCTGAAGTGCCAACCTCTTCTGCAAGAGTCCTAAGGGATTTGGAGGAAAGTTTGAGGAGAAGGAGAGATAGAAGATCCATTTTTTTCTCTGAGGTGACACATCAATCCCTTGGAGCTGTCCAAGTTCTGTTCACAAAGGACTGGTTTACCAGTCTCCTTTTAATTCTAGTAATAAAACACAAGTAGTTACAAATATTAAACCTGACAACAAGTTACATTATGGGGACAAACACATATGCTTAGATAATATCTTGGTGGGGCCATTATGGCTCTTTGACAAAGGGATGGCAATAGCTTTCTAACATGGACTATAAAGTCTCGTGACACTAGTGGGGCACCAAGGCTACAGTGTCAGGAGTGTGTCCTACCCCCAACAGGAAGCCAGCCATAGATCAAATTAGGATTATTCTTTTCTTTCTATGTGCATATTTACCAGGCCGCCACTATTGTACTCATCTTCTTTGGCATGCGAAATTATAGCACGGGAGGTCTGTAGTAAAGCTTTATGGACCATTTCTTTCCAGTGATTTGCACAGTGCTCTCTGACACTATGAAACTCAGTTGTTGATTTGTAATGCAGGGTCTCAACATAATTTTTTTTCATGCTCATATCATGTCATATCTTGAACAATAGGGTCTTACTGTACATTTCTTATGTGCACCCAAAGTTATAGGCAAATGGCCTGTGTTTGGGGGGCTTTTAATGCCTCCCTGGTCAACAGCTCCTGGTGGGGCAGCACAGAGCTGGCACTGAAGTTTATCTACCACTGCTTTTTATCTAACAGTAAGGCAAAATTGCTTCCTGAAGGGATGAGGTGTGTTCTTTCCCTCTTTGTTTTATTAATTGTCACTACAGTCAGAGTAGCTCCTCTTGTTTCCCAGACCCCTATATCCTGATTTATAATTTTCCAGAGGGCAAGATTTGTATCACATACTTATAGACAGGAACCAAACTGAAAGTGTTTAACAGGAACCAAACTGAAAGTGTTTACCATGCTCATTCAGACTGTCTCCTTCCGGACTGCATACCACTGGTTCAAGGAGATAGAACCCAGCATTTTCTGAGACAAATAATTTTGTTATGGACAAAAGACATGTCAGAGTTATCACTTGTATAGTACAGGGAAACCTGGAGAACATTTGTGTCCATTTAATGTAATAGCTACAACTGGGACTCTAGTACAAGTCAGGAATATATTGAAAATTACCAACAATTCTGTATCCCTAATTAGCTTAAACATGTTACTATTTTCTATTCTGGAAATAGCCATCCATTTTAATATTATACAGGAGGATTTTAGTTAGTGCCATGAGACTTAATAACATGTGCTAAGAGATTTTCCCCTTAGTTATTAAAATTTACAAAGTATTCAATATTTATATCCATATATAGGTGGAACAGTTATTTTAAATATACTACTATAAAGTACAACCTTTGAGATGTTTTATCTAGTGATCAAATGTCTTACATATAAAGCATAACTAAATGCAGAAATGAATTGCACCCTGGAGCAGAAGTAATCATTCCTTTAAATTAACTACTATCCTTAAGGATCAAGAATCCTATTGTTATTTAACAATTTTAGCATACAGGACCATTTATTTTTCAGTGAATAGGTTACCAAAAACCTTGCCTCAGGTTTCAAAGTGTAACCAGTAAGTAGGGAGAGGTCGTATGTACTTAGTAGAACATTAAGTTGATACTATATCTTCGTGAGCCCCTTAGTTACTTTTAATATAAACATTATATATGCCATGCTTGAAGTAGTGATAACTTTTGTTTAAATTAGTTTATCCCTTATAACTGTTCTCATCTTTACAATGTCTTAAATATTAGATGTGAAAAAATAGAGACCTATATTCCAAGGAATATCTATGGCAATGGCAATTCTTTTGATATTATCTTTATTGATTAATTACTCATTTTAATTTACCTGTATAGTTGGTGTAATAAACCACAAATGAGGGATAACATACATCATTTGTTTTTCTGGGACTGTGTCACCTCTGGAGCATAACTGCCTCCAGTTCCATCCATTTGCCTACAAATTTCACAAAGTCATCCTTTATCACTGCTGCATAGAACTCCATTGTATAAATGTACAATGGGACAACTCCATTGTATAAATGTACAATGAAGGACTGCTGCTCTGTGAAAAGAGCAGCAATAAACACGGCTGTGGACGCATCTCTGCTATAGGCTGCATCCTATGTGGTCAATTTTGGAGAAGGTTCCATGGGGTGTTTGGGTGAAATGCTCAGTAGATGTCTGTTAAATCCATTTGGTTTATCATATTGTTCAGTTCACATGTCTCTCTGTTTTGACCTGTCTAATGGACACAACGGGAAGTTGAAGTCCCTACTAGTAATGTACTATAGTCAGTCTGTGCCTTAAATTCCGGTAAAAGTATGTTTATGAAGTTCATTGCACCAGTTTGGTGCTTATAAATTCATGATTGTGATATCTTCTTAGTTAATTGTTCCTTTGATAAGAATGAAATGGCCCTTTTAATTCCTTCTGATTAGTTTTAGTTTGAAGCCTATTTTATCTGATGTTAAAATAGCAACTCCTGCTTGTTTCTTAGTGCCATTTGCTTGTAATTTTTTTCCATCCTTTTACCTTGAGATAATGCCTGTCTTTAAATGTGAGATGAGTTTCTTGCAGACAATAAAAAGATAGGTTTTGTTTCTTAATCCATTCTACTTGTCTATGTCTCTTAACTGGAGAATTCAGTCCATTGATATTTAAAGTTATTATTGAGAGATTTATATTATATTACTTCTGATCATTTTGGTTTCTGGTGCATTCTGTTCTAGGTTTGGATTTTCACAATGGTACCTTCATTAAGTATTTTCTGTTGCTGGTTGGTTATAGTTGTTCCTACCTTCCCCTCTTTGTATTGCTTCAAATATTCTCTGAAGAGATGGCTTTCTAGACAAGAATTCTTTCAACCTGTTCATTTTATGAAACATTTTCCTTTATCCTTCAAATATAATTGACATTTTTGCTGGATATAGTATTCTGGATTGATATCTATAGTCATTTAGAACTGGGGATACTTTAGTCAAAGCTCTTTTGGCTTTCATTGTTTGCAGTGAAAAATCAGCTGTAATTCTGATAGATTTTCCCTTATAAGTGACTTATTGTTTTTCTTTTGCCACCCTCAGTATCCTCTCTTTGTTTTGAACATCTAGTGTTTTATATAGTGTGGGGAATTTCTTTTCTGCTTTTGTCTACTTGGTGTTCTATATGCTTCTTGTATTTGTATGGGTATCTCTTTAATTGGGAAACTTTTCTTCTACAATTCTGTTGAAGATCTGTTCAATACCATTATCCTGTGATTCTTCTCCCTCCTCTATACCCATGATGCATAGGTTTGGTCTTTTCACAGTCCCCAGTTATTCCATTCTTGTGATTTTTCAAAATTTTCATAATCTTTGCTTGATCGGTCTAGTTCTTCCATCTTGTCTTCTACTCTTGATATTCTATTTTCCACTTCATCCATTCTGTTACTGAGGCCTTCTCCCATCCTTTTCTAATGGTTTGTGGAGTGTTCCACTTCCTATTTCATTTCAGCTTGGATTTCCTTCAATGTTTCTATATCTTTTGTGATTTCATTCCACACTTTATCATTATCTTCTTTAAATTTATCCCTATCTTCTTTTAGTTCTTTCATTTCTTTGTATGTGTGTTCTTTAAATTCTTTGATTTCTTTGATCATGTTTATAATAGCTTTGGGGGGGGCCTTTTTGGTAGTTTCTTTAAAGATCTATATCCTGAGTTACATCTAGGGACTCCTTATTATTGGATTCTTCTATAGGACTAGTAGTATTTGGAGGAGGCTTATCATTTGGGTTTTTCATGTTATTGGTTTTTGTTGTTTTTGTTGTTGTTGTGCTTTTGGCATTTGGGTTTCTTTTGTTGGTTATGATTCTAGTGTGAAACTCAGATGTTTCTTTGTTGAATTGAAGACTGACTTTGCTTATATTCTTCAGGTGTTTTTGTTATCGCCTTATTTGGCACACAGGTGTGGTTAGTTGAGGCTACAAGCTCTCGCCTCTAGCTTTGTCCGGAGAGATCAGCACCCCTCGCCCAGCCAGTAAATAGCTCCTCCAGTGGCCAGAACTATGCAACACTTAGGCCAGCCAGAAACCCTCAGGCCTGTGGAACAGGCAACACATGGGGTCCGCCCACCAGTTTCCCTGGGGCTGGCTGCAACAGTCTGGATCTTAGTACAGGGGTGGGGAAGCCCAGCCTGGAGTCAAAGGACTGGCCCCAGGCATGCCCAGCCTTGTGGGTGGAAAGGTTACACTTCTGCTGCTGTGCACCTGAGGCAACCCCCAGTCACCCACAGGGAGAGATGCACTCACAGAACCACCATGGACCACCGGTGGTCCACCCACCCACCATCCGGGGCACCAAAATCTGTACTGGATCCAGCAGGAGGGAGACCCAGCCCCTGCCAGGGTCATCTCCAGTGTCTCCCTAGAACCTCGGGCCATGTCTGCAGCCCCCAGCTGCAGTCTCCAATGCTCCAAATCCCCTTGGACCACCTCTATTGCTCCCCAACCCTCACTGGGGCCCCTAGGTACCCCTTCCCTAATTTTGCTTCAGATGCTCACACTGTGCCTGGAGCCCTGGGAGCTACCATCTTTGTCCCCATGTTTTTCTTATACTAGGCATATATATATATATAATATAGAATAGAAAGAATATATATATATTTATATTTCACCTATATGTACATAAGAATAAGTAACTTGTTCTCCATAATTTTCAGCATACCTTACAGCCCCAGTTTTGAAAGAACTTTCTTTCCTCCATCTCAAAGAAAAATTTTAAAACCATATTTTATGGTTTTATTCTCTTATATTAGAATTTTTAGTCTGTCCACAACTTGAAGAAATGCTATTATGATTGTATAACCAATTTATTTTTACTTCAAAGTGCTTAGCCAGTATTCACAATAGCACATAAGAAGTTATCCTAACCTTTTAGCTCTGGATTTTAAATAAAACCAAAGTGTACAGGAAGATGAGGGCAGAGGCTTATGAAAGGAATTTTAAACTTAAACTTGCCCAACAACAGCTTGCTTTAAATTGGAATCTAGGATAAGTCTAGAAATCATGATTTTCTTAAAATAAAAAAATTCTCAAATTAAAAATTAGAAAGCTTTCACATACACCCTGAATCAGTTCAATGTGTTTCTTAATCTAGTAATGCTTTGAAAAATCAGTTTTAAGAAAGGTGAGGGGAAGAACAGTTGTTAAGTCAACTAATTTAAGGTATAAATAACTGCATAATTATTTTTAAATGATTGCAGGTATTGTGGTATTGTTGGTAATAAAATTTTTTAATAAATCCATCTGAGAAAATAAATGCATCAATATAAAAATAAATTATATTACTTATTTAGAATTAAAATTATTAAACACTGTTTATTATTAAATGTGAATTGTTAAATATTGAAAATTTAATTTAGTCACAGTAATCCTTTTAAAAATTGTGAATTTGGCTTGGGAAAATGGCCTAGAAGCAAAGAGTACTTACCAAGAGGCCCGACAACAAACAAATCCCTCTGGCAAGGTGTAGTTTAACATCAACATTCACACTATAACATGTCTGCACCCATCTCCTCCCATATATAACAAACTAAAAGTAAGTAAAACTTATTTTAAAATAAAAAATATTTGAAATAATCGTACAAAGATGAAAATAAAATTGGCATACGGTTCAGGTATATGAAAGCCAAAGTACAGTATGCTGAATTGAGTTATATTCGATACTTGAGACATTTAGAAGATTCCTCAAAATTGTTAAAATTATAATTCCTTTTATTACTGTGTTCCTTATTTGTATAAATAAGAAGGCATGCAAATAGACAGGATGATGTTTCAGATTTTGGGGGAAGACAACTATATTCCAGCAGAAAGACTGTGGGGACCGCCACTGTTCTTTCCACATTGCCAGTTACCCCACTTCACTGACCAGTGAAGCATGGATCTGTGAAGCAGTGGATATTCCAACTTCATGAAGTCATTTTATGCCAAATAAAGTATTCCAGTCTACACCGGAAGCTGCATGTATTTCTATGGAGCCCCCCCCCATGTGAATGTCTGTATACTTGAGACTTGAATCGTTTTACTCTGAAATTCTAGTGGCTTGCTTGCCCTTTGCATTAGAAGAAAGGCTAACCATTCACAAAAAAAGGAAAATGAAAAGCATCTTAGGAAATTTTACCTTTCCAACCATCCATGTTTATTACACATATGTGGGAAGGGGAAGTCATCATGAATCTGCTCTCTTACTATATGTGCTTTTGGGATTGCATTTTATGTGGCCAGGGACATTGGCAAAGAATGTTATCCCCACCCCCACCCCCAGCCATCACACCAGCCCTTTATCCATTCTTCATGAAAAGTATGGGTTTTTTTTCACTTTCCCACTCTGAAACATGATATCCTATCATCTGAATGTTGGTTCATCTACAATAAAAGGAAGAGAACATAAGTTATTTTTATATTTTTAAATATTTTTTTTTAATTTTAAATATTTTATTTTTTATGTGTGGGTGCTTTACCTGCATGTTTTCTTGCATGCAGAGCCTATGGGGATAAAAAGATGGCATAAGATTCCCCACAACTGAAGTTATAGGTGGTTGTTAGCCACCATGCCGGTGCTGGGAAACTAAAGGAGGTCTGGAAAGCTTCTGGTTCTCATAACTGCTAAGCTAGTTCTCTGGCCCCCAAAAGGTAAAATATTTCCAGTGATCTAAATTTTAGCTATCTTGAGTCTGCACTTTTCTATATCCTATGTGTTGCTAGTGGACAAATTGAAGTCTTTTTTCTTTTATGGTGCCACATGTCTGGGTTCTAACCCTTTCTGATCTTTTTTTTTATTTTCTTTTTTAAATAATTTTTTATTATATATACATTTGTACAAGATTATGTTACTAATCAGATCTAGACCCATGTCCCCCACCCTACCCTCTCACCCCACCAGATCTCATGCATTCTGCCAAACAAGTCTTTCTCAAAATTCTCCATGTGGAAGTTGACTGTTTTGAGCAGAAGTTCACCATTTCAGTCAGTCCTTTGATGTAGTCCTTTCTGTTGTTGTTGTTGTTGTTGTTGTTTCCAATATGCATCACTCCCAACTACTTGGACAAAAGCTCAAGGGGCTGTGCACAAGAAATACTTACAACTAGGTAATTGGCACTAGCATCCACAGATGAGGGATACCATTCATCCTTTGTTTTTCAGGGACTGTGTTACTTCACTTAACATAATATCTTCTAGTTCCATCCATTTACCTGCGAAACTCATGATGTCAACTTTCTTTACCGCTGCATAGAACTCCATTGTGTAGATGTACCATATTTTCTCTATCCATTCCTCAGTTGACAGGCACTTGGGTTGGTTCCAGCTCCTTGTTACTGTGAAGAGAGCTGCAATAAACATGGCTGTGCATGTATCTCTGTGGTAAGATGAGTCTTGTGGGTACATGGCCAGGAGAGATATGGCTGGGCCAGGTGGTAAGTTCATTCCAAGTCTTCCAAGGGTTCTCCACAATGCTTTCCATAGTGGCTGTATGAGTTTACATTCCCACCAGCAGTGGATGAGTGTTCTTCTTTCCCCACAACCTCTCCAGCACTTGTTGTCATTTGTTTTCTTGTTCCTAGCCAGTTTTATTGGAGTAAGATGATATCTTAGAGTGGTTTTGATTTGCATTTCCTTAATGATTAATTATGTTGAACACTTCTTTTTTTAATTTTATTTATTTATTTATATGTATGAGTGTACTGTCTGCATGTAGGTTTGTGCACCTGTGTCATGCAATGCCGCAGAGGTCAGAAGAGGGTCTTGGATTCCCCTGGAACTGGAGTTCTCCTGGAATTGGAGTTACAGACTATTCTCAGCCACCATGTGAGTGCTGGGGATCGAACCCGGGTCCTCTGCAAGAGCAGTCAGTGCTCTTAACCACTAGGCTATCTCTCCAGGCCTGATGTTGAACACTTCTTTTTTTTTAAATTTTATTTATTTCTGTATGTGTATGAATGCACTGTCTGCATGCAAGTCTGCGCACCCGTGTTGTGCAATGCCGCGGAGGTCAGAAGAGGGTTTCGGATTCCCCTGGAACTGGAGTTCTCCTGGAATTGGAGTTTCAGACGGTTCACGGCCGCCATGTGGGTGCTGGGGATCGAACCTGGGTCCTCTGTAAGAGCGGTAGGCGCTCTTAACCGCTAGGCCATCTCTCCAGCCCAATGTTGAACACTTCTTAAAATGCTTCTCAGCCATCTCTAATTCCTCACTGGTGAAGTCTCTGTTCAGCTCTTTGGTCCATCTATTAAGTGGGTCATTTGTTTTCTTTCTTCTTTGTTTTTTGAGTAGTTTATATATTCTGGAACTCAATGCTTTGTCAGATGTTTCTGCAGTGAAGTTTTCCTCCCACTCTGTGGGATTTCTCTTCACTTCCTTGATGGTTTCTTTTGCTGTACAGAAGTTTTTGAGTTTAATGAGGTCCCATTTGTCAATTGTTGACCTTAATTCTTGCACAGCTGCTGTCTGATTTAGGAAACCTTTTCCTATGCCTATGTCTTGTAGTCTGCTGCCAACTTTATCTTCTATCACCTTCAGAGTTTGGGGTTTCACACTGAGGTCTTTAAACCACCTGGAGTCGCCTTTTGTACAGGGCAAGAGGTAGGAGTTTAATTTCATTCTTCTACAAGTGGTGATCCAGTTTTGCCAACACCACTTGCTAAAGATGCTGTCTTTTCTCCTTTGTGTCTTCTTGGCCCCCTTGTCAAATATGAGATGGCTGAAATTGTATGTGCTCAAGTTTGGATCTTCAGTTTTGTTCCATTGGTCAACAGGTCTGTTTTGTGCCAGTACCAAGCTGTTTTTATGACTATAGTCCTGTAGTATAGTTTGAAGTCTGGTATAGAGATCCCCCTTGTGTTACTCTTTTCGCTCAAGGTTGTTTTGGCTATTCCAGGTCTTTTATTTTTCCAAATTAAATTAAGATTTTTTTTAAGCCTGTGAAGAAACTCTTGGGGATCTTAATTGGGATTGCATTAAATCTATACAAGAGTTTTGGTAGAATGGACATTTTTACTATGGTAATTTTCCCAATCCATGAGCATGGGAGATTTTTCCATATTCTGATGTCTTCTTCAATTTCTTTTTTCAAGGCTTTAAAGTTTCTGTTGTAGAGATCTTTGGTGTCTTTGGTTAGGTTTGTTCCTAGGTATTTTATTGTTTTTGAGGCTATTATGAGTGGGAAGGTCTCCTTGAATTCCTTCCTCAGTTGCTTGTTGTTGGTGTAAACAAAGGCTACTGATTTTTTTAAGGTTAATTTTCTATCCTGCCCCTTTACTGAAGCTATTAATCCTTTCTAGGAGTTTTCTGGTGGAGTTTTTAGCATCCCTTAAGTAAACAATCATATCACCAGCAAATAGGGATAGCTTGACTTCCTCTTTTCCAATTAGTACTCCTTTAATTTCCTTTTCTTGCCTTATTGCTCTAGCAAGTGTTTCAAGCACTATATTGAATAAGAGTGGTGACAGGGGGCAGCCTTGCTGAGTTCCTACCTTTAAAGGGAATGTTTCTGTCGTTTCCCCATTTAGGATGATATTGGTTGTGGGTTTCTTGTATATGGCTTTGATTGCATTGAGGAATGATCCCTCCAATCCAATTTCGTCTAGGACTATAAGCATGAAGGGATGCTGGATTTTACCAAAAGATTTATCTGCGTCAATTGAGGTGATGATGTGTTTTTTGTCTTTCAGTCCATTTATATGGTTAACGATATATATTGATTTTCATATGTTGATCCCTGCATCTCTGGTATGTCTATTTTGTCTGATATTAAAATAGCAACACCTGCTTTCTTTTTGGTACCATTTGCTTGGAATATTTTTTTTCATCCTTTCACTTTAAGGTGGTACCTGTCCTTGAAGGTAAGATGTGTTTCTTGTAGACAGCATATTGATGGGCTCTGTTTCCTAATCCAATCTCCCAGTCTATGTCTTTTGATTAGGGAATTTAGCCTATTAATATTTAAGGTTATGACTGACAGGTTTGTGTTGCTTCCTTTTGCCTTATTATCCATTTGCAGTATTGGTTTAGGTTTTTGCTTCTGCAGTTATGCTTTCTTTCTAGGTGCCTGGAGATGGTTGCTCCTTTCTTCTGTCCTTTAAATTGTTTCAAGTATTCTCTGAGGGATTGGTTTTTCAGACATGTATTCTTTCATCTTTTTTATGTCATGGAAGGTTTTTCTCTGTCCTTCAACTATAATCAACATTTTTGCTGGGTATAGTAACCTGGGTTGGCATCTATTGTCCTTTATCACTGGGAATGCTTTGCTCCATGTTCTTCTTGCTTTCATAGTTTGTTCTGAGAAGTCAGTTGTAATTCTGATAGGTTTCCCCTTATAGGTCACTTGTTGTTTTTCTCTTGTGGATTTAAGGATTTTGTCTTTGTTTTGGGTGTCTAGCATTTTAACTATGATGTGGCATGGAGAATTTCTTTTCTGATCTTGCTGTTTGGAATTCTATGTGCTTCTTATATTTGTATTGGTTTGTCTTTTCTTAGTTTGGGGAAATTTTCATCTATTATTCTCTTGAAGATCTGATAAATACCATTCTCTTGGGATTCTTCTCCTTCCTCTATTTCTATGATGCGGAGCTTTGATCTTTTCATAGTGTCCCACAGTTCCTGGTTGTTCCACTTTTGTGTATTGTTAAATTTTTCATAATCTTTACTTGAGATTTTTAGTTGTTCTGTGTTATCTTCCAGGTCTGGTATTCTTTGTTCTGCTTCCTCCATTCTGCTTCTGAAGCTTTTTCCAATCTTTTCTTCATGATTGGATGAGTGTTTGATTTCCTTTTTCATTTCTTCTTCTGATTTCTTTTTTTTATTTTTTTATTAATTTTATTTATTTCTGTATGTGTATGAATGTACTGTCTGCATGCAAGTCTGTGCACCTGTGTCGTGCAATGCTGCGGAGGTCAGAAGAGGGTGTCAGATTCCCCTGGAACTGGAGTTCTCCTGGAATTGGAGTTTCAGACGGCTCTCGGCCACCATGTGGGTGCTGGGGATCGAACCAGGGTCCTCTGCAAGAGCGTCGGCGCTCCTAACCGCTAGGCCATCTCTCCAGCCCTCTTCTTCTGATTTCTTTAGTATTTCCACTTCCTTTTGGAGCTTCTCAATCCCTTCCTGTAGCTCTTTACTACACTGGTTGGTTTCCTTGTCTTTTTCAACATGGGATCTTTTCAGTGTTTCCACTTCCTTCTTGAGCTCTTCATTCTCTACTTAATTCTTTGATTTGCTCTTTATAATCTTGCATTTCTTTAAGTATGTTCATGATTGTGTTTCTGATGTCTGTGTCCTGGGCCATCCCCAGGTGGAATCCCACTGTAGGAATCTTCCACAGGGTTGGTAGAGCCTGTACCTTTCCCATGTCTCTTCTTCGTGTCCCTGGCATATGGGCTTCTCCTTGCCTGTATTCCAATATGAATCCCAAAGTCCTCTTCACTGTGTTGAAGGCATGCTTTGCTTGCCTTCTTCAGATGCCTTACTTGTTTGTTTGATTGATTTGTTTTTCTCCTTACTTATGGATTGTTGACTTCTCTAGGCTCTAGGCTTTCTATTGGAAGTCCAACTCACTCTTCCCTTTCTGTTCTGAAGGTTCTCCAATGAATCTACTTCGACACTCCTTCCTTTGGCAATCCCATTGGGGGAGGGGGGCTCTGTGCTTCAGGTGGTCTTGGGAGATCCCCGATCTCAATCTCAAGACTCACACAAACCCACCTTTTATACCAGCTAGGAGGATAACTAGGCTCCCACAGCTGCACCAGCCAATCGGGCCAAAGATCAACAAAGACAAAGAAATCCAATCAAACAATCTGCCTGGCTGAAGCACCCAGCTCTTACCTGTGCTTCAGGTGGTCTTGGGAGATCCCCGATCTCCTAACCCTTTCTGATCTTTAAGATAATAGAATATTTGCCAAATCCCTTCCATAAATATATACTTTTTCTTTTATTTGTATTATTTATTTTCTTGTAATTCTTATTATTTTATTCTCATTTGCTTTTATTTTATGTCATTAACAATATATCTTTAAAACAAGGGAAGGTATCATCCTACAATGTTGTTTTTAAGCACATCCTTTAGTCAAACAGTAGGAGTTTGACTTTTTCCTCTGTTACCTAGCATACATGTCACTTCCAGGAAATGAACTTTCCTGAGGCTGTATTTTCCTATCTGGATAGTAGAATATGGACTGACTACCCTACATGAAAACTTAGACCACTGAATAACCATAATTAACCTTTATATGTACTATTTATTTTCACTGCTGAAGTTACTATTGTCATTATTAGTAATATTATCATAGACCACTTAGAGTCAGAACTCAGGAAGACTTTATAGACATATGAATCTCAGTTTCCTGTATTCTACATTAACTCCAAAGAAAACTTGGAACTCAATTGATTCTTATGGGTTTAAATCTGACTTTCATTGCTACTGTTGTAACTATTGCTGAATATTTTAAAAGCACCATTTCCCAAATACATGGGCTTCTGAATATACAACTATAAAGAACTGAAAACCACGGATGAAGTACAGATGAAGAGATGTGGACTCTAGATTTATCTGCCCTTAGTGTGATGTCATCACACTTCATGGTCCTATACAATCCTGTTGCTAGTGGCCTGTCTGGAGTAAAAGCAGTCAAGTAATCAATCAACCTTATCTTTTCTTTCCTCAGTACACATTGTTTTCTTTGCAACTCTCTATATGAACTGCACGTATTAGTATTATTTGGCGATCTTTTACATTTAGTGTAGTAAGCCAAATGAGATAGTCAGTAGTTAACTCTATACTATTATCTATTAGTCTGTGAAGTCCTGGTAGGACTATCAAGTATTCCACCATCCTTTATCATTGCTCAACAAACAAGCATGACTATGAACAAACTGAAGGGAACACAGCTTTCTAATTAGACAGATGACCCAGGTCTGAATCCCACATCCCGTGTGCCTTTGTATCTCTAATACCTCACCTGAGGTTTTGAATGATCTCTTTGAGCTGGCAGAGTTCACCACACATTCCCACAATTCACTGTCTGCCAGGTCAGTTTTCAGGACCTCAAGTGTCAAGAAAGAAAGACAGGAATAAGAATATTTCATTATAGAAGTTATTTCCTTTTTTGTGCTTTTTTTTGTTGTTGTTGCTGTTTATGTGGACAGTGTCTCCCTGAAGCTCAGTGCCATGGAACTCACTGTGTGGAGGAGGCCGGCCTTGATCTCACAGAGACCTGCCTGCTTCTGCTTCCAAAGCGCTAGAATTAAAGGCATGCACTACCACACCTGGATCATTTGCTTCTTAATGTAAACTTTTATTCATGACACTTAATATACCATACACATTGCAAATACCCATGAACTGTTCTCCTTTTCCTCTGCAGTCCTAGGCTAGACTGGGGAAGAAACAAGCCTGGGGTATCATGTAGCTGAGTGTGAGAGAGCTGAACAAGAGGTTTTGTAGCTGAATCATCTCCTGAAGTTCCTTGTTATCAAAACCTAATTTTAATAAACTTCTCAGTTCCTGGCTTTACATTATTACATCGTTTTTAATTTTAGATTGGCTATATCTTAAATTTGTTCAGTTTTAAATAGCAAATATATTTTAGTGCACAGGGAAATACTTCAATTTTTTATTTCTTTTTTCGATTATGAGGAAGTTGTATTTTAAAGGAAATCTGACCATTTTATTAGGTTATTTAATCATGTGGCATGAATTACCCTTTGATGTCCCTAAGTCCTAGATTTTTATGCTGCTTAGGTTCTAATATTATTTTGTGTTTTCTCCTTTTCCTTGGTTATCAGTTTTATTAGAAATTTGAAAAAAATGCAGTTCTGCCTTATTGATTTGGTCTAGCTCTTTTATATATTCACTGCATTAGTTATATGCTGCATTTGTGACATAGTGTATTCTTACTGTTGGTCAGTTTCCACTACTCTGTGGTCTCTTCCTTAACCTACAGATTATTTCAGAAGTACTTTGCTTTATTTCCAAATTTTCTAAGCATTTAACTTAACTTTCTGTCCTTGAGTTCTCATTTAATAATGATGGCAACAAGTCTGTAATACTCTTTCCTTATGTACTAAGACTTTCCTGTAAGAGTCTGTCTTACTATTCTACAACAGACTGAAAAGAATGTATATCCTATTAATGGAAGGTGGAGCTCTGATGAATGGATAATGTTGTTCAAATTCTCTATTTTCCTACTGATAAGTTTCTTCTCTGTCTCTATAAGTTCTAAAGAAAGCAGTTCTGAAATCTCAAGCTTATTTTTCAATGTCACCTTCTCATCGGTCAATTTTTGCTTTATGTTTCTAGAAGTTGGTTTATTTGATGTATGCGCATTTATTTAAGATTCTTGTTATTCTTTAGGAGTTGTATGTATTCCTCTTTATTTGACCGTCATAATTTAAAGTGCTATTTCTTATCTGATAACATTCATGTTGAATCGACTTTTAAATGCAACCACACCAGATTTTTAGATAAATTTTGCATGACATAACCTAACCTAGCTTCCTTTTCTTTTACTTTCATCATGTCTATATTATTTTTTAATTGGATTCTCCTTGAGAAAAAAAATAAAATGAATGTTTAGAAATGATTTCTTTATTCAGTCTGACAATATCTTTGTCTTCACTGGGGCTTTACATTTTTATAACTATTGGCGTATTTGAGCTGAAGCCTACCAGCTTGTGTTTGATTTCACTTTGTCCCATTCCTCTCTCCCCATTTCTCCTTGTCTACCTTATTGAATAAAACAGATTACTTCACCTGTCTCTCCGTTTCCCACTTGAAAGTTATACATCTTTATACTCTTCTTTAAAAGAGTTTTCTTTACATCTTTATTGCAATTTCTGTTTTGCGTTTACACTGCATTATTTATTAGAAATGACTCTATATGTTTCAATTTTTTGTCATTTTCATACAATGTAATTTGATGGTATTTAGATCCCCTGCCCCATCCCCAGCTTTCGTTATGCCCTCCTGCCCAATTTAATATATTCTTATTTTTTATTACTTTTCTTATTTTTTGAGAACATCATATAATGCATTTTGATCATTAACCCATAGTCTGTCATTCCCCTAAATCATCCAAAACTCCCCATACCCACCTTACTTCATATACTTGTTCCCCCCAACAAGTATAATATGTCTTATTCATATACTCACAAATGTGGAACCAGCCCAGGAGGTCAGTCAACCTACCAGGGGTCACACTCCTAAAAACTGGCTCTTCTCCTAGAAGCTATCAAATACCACTAGCTCCTTAACTAGGGCAGAACTTTGTATCTGTCTCTCCCACTCCCTTCTGGGTTTTTTTTTTTTTTTTTTCTGGCTTGAGCTTCAGCAAGTCTTGGGGATGCTGTCACAATTGTGAGTTCATAATTGCAACTGCCCTGCTATCTGGAGAACACTGTTTCCTTGCAATCATCTACCCCCCCCCCCTCTGGATCTGACAATTTTTCTGCCCTCTCTTCCTGAAAGATTCTTCGGCCTTGGGGAGAATCCCCATTAATGGTTGAGCACTACAGTCTCTTTTTTTTTATACACATTGGCCAGTTGTGGATCTCTGGGTTAATCACTGTCTGCTTTAAGAAAACACTTCAATTCCAGGAGAACTCCAGTTCCAGGGGAGTCCGACACCCTCTTCTGACCTCCGTGGCAATGCACGTCATGGGTGCACAGACTTGCATGCAGACAATACATTCATACACATACGGAAATAAATAAAATTAAAAAAAACGAAAACACTTATCTGAGGAAAGTTAAAAGATGAACTAATACATGGAAATAGTAACAAGTCATTAGTACTCATTTAAATGTTATGTCCACTTAGTAGAATAGTAGTAGCAGGTTCTCTCCAATGGACCATGATCTAACTAGCCTCGAGTTCTTGTCCCAAATAACAGTACAAGGTGTCCTCTTGTGGAGCTGGCCTTAAATCTAATCAATGAGCATTTGTTACTCCCATAATACTCGAGTATTTCATGTGTAGGCATATTGTGCCTGGCCAGTCATTATTGTATATCCCACAGTTCATGCTGGAAAGATTGATAATTACTTTTAAAAAAATAATTATTTATTTTTTAATTTTATTATTTATTTATGTATTTATTTATGTATTTATTTCTTTTTTTTTAATTTTTTTAAATTTTTTATTTTATTTATTTACGTGTATGAATGTACTGTTTGCGTGTAGGTCTGTGCACCCGTGTCATGCAATGCCGCGGAGGTCAGAAGAGGGTTTCAGATTCCCCTGGAACTGGAGTTCTCCTGGAATTGGAGTTACAGACGGTTCTCAGCCGCCATGTGGGTGCTGGGGATCGAACCCGGGTCCTCTGCAAGAGCGGTCGGCGCTCTTAACCGCTAGGCCATCTCTCCAGCCCTTATGTATTTATTTCTTTATTTTATGTGTATGAATGTACTGTCTGCATGTAGGTCTGTGCACCCGTGTTGTGCAATGCTGTGGAGGTCAGAAGAGGGTGTCGGATTCCCCTGGAACTGGAGTTAAAGATGGTTCTCAGCCGCCATGGGGGTGCTGGGGATCGAACCTGGGTCCTCTGCAAGAGCGGTCAGCACTCTTAACCGCTAGGCCATCCCTCCAGCCCCTGATAATTACTTTTTACCTCTGGTAGCATGTATAGCAACTTTGAACATCATGGAAGCTGGCTGGTCAGGCTAAAGCTTCTAGGTTGGCACCCCTTGATTTCTCCATGCTTCATGACTCAAGTATGCACAGTCTTCAATCTTTTACCATCAAGTGCTAGAGGATAACCAAGAACCACGAGGATGCCTTGTAATGTTTAGTGGGTACAGGGTCAACAAGTCAAAGGAAGTAAATCTATTCCTGGTAATAGAGTTTTTATTGGTTGAGATGTGGTATGTAGTAATTAGTATCTAAGATGGAGTAATTTCCCATGTTATAAGGTAGTTCAATGGAAACTGATTTTATATATATATAGATTTTAGAGAACTTCTATAGTAGGGATTTCGATATGATGTTTTCAAAAGGCCTTGAGTGTTAGTTATTCCCCCCATAATCTCTCCCATCTTCTATCATGTTTCATCCTTTCTGCTTCATTTTTCCCTTTCCTATTTATATCATTGTATACTCCATTAGCCTATTTCACAAGGGGCCAGGCAGGTGGACAGGCTTTCTCAACTCTCTCTGGCAGTGGCAGGCAGTAACTCCCAGGTCTACAGTGCTAAGGCAGGTATTAAGGTCTGTGTCCTCCAAACTCCCTGCTTTACCATCAGATATTAATGAACCACATATTGGTTCCCTTTGCCCCAGAAAGAGTCTCAGTCAAGCACTCTGCACTGTTTCTAGCTTGATCAAAGTATCTTCTGAGGGCTGGAGAGATCACTCAGGAGTTAAGAGCACTAGCTTCTCTTTCAGAGGACATGGGTCAAGTTCCCAGAAACCACATGGGGGTTAACTTCAGCTTCAGAGCATCTGATACCTGTTTCTGACCTCCACAGCCACTGATCATACATAGAAAGAACACTTAATGCAGGCAAAACACTGATACACATAAAATATAAGCTGACAAAAAAAGAAAACCTTCCAAAGGCCCTGGGGCAAGAAGGTCTGAGCCTGAGTTCAGATTCTTCTTAGTTTCACTTTAACCTGTTATCTACGGGTAATTTTTGCCATTGTTTGCTTGCTCCTTTGTTTATTTGTTTTGCATTAAGCCTCATAAAGCCCATACTGGCCTCCACCTTGCAATGTAGCTAAGAATGACCTTGAACTTTGACCTTCTGCTTCTCATACCATTACCTCCCTAATGCCCAAGAGGTCAGAAGGATCTCCTAGAGCTGGAGTTACAGATGGTTGTTAGCCGCCATGTGGGTGCTGGGAATTGAACCCAGGTCCCCTGCAAGAGCAGCCAGTGCTCTAACCACTGAGCAGACTCTCCAGTTCCATAGTGCTGAAGTTGAAACTTGTACCACAATACCCACCAAAGCAGAGGGTAATAACTTGCCTTCCATTACACAGACTTTCTACTTTTGATAAATTTAGCTACTTTTATCTACATTTATTGAACCCCTAACTCTTCCTGGTACTCTTTCAAGAAGAAAATCAACCTTCCTTCCCTCTTAGGAGGAACTTAACTTTTTTTTTTAAATCCAACTTTCTTTTTTTTAAAAAAAAATTTATTTATTTATTTTGTATGTGTATGAATGTACCGTCTGCATGCAGGTTTGTGCACACGTGTTGGGCAATGCTGCGGAGGTCGGAAGAGGGTGTCGGATTCCCCTGGAACTGGAGTTCTCCTAGAATTGGAGTTACAGATAGATCTCAGCAACCATGTGGGTGCTGGGGATCGAACCCAGGTCCTCTGCAAGAGCAGTCGGCACTCTTAACCACGAGGCCATCTCTCCAGCCCCTAAATCCAACTTTCTTTCTGCTTTCTCATGGGCTATAGCAAATTTTGATTTATAGATTCTTAAGTCTGTTACTGTGGAGTGTGAGCTCTTTCCTCTTGTGAATTTCAATATCCTACATGGAAAAGTGAAACAGACAGTTTCTCTTTGTTTAATACACCCCAACAAATGAAACATTCAAACAGTACCTTAGTACTGGACTAAATGTGGTCTGAGATGGCTCAGCAGCAGCATGCTTCTTATGCAAGCATGAGGACTTGAGTTTGGGTCCTCAGAACAAACGTGAAGTAGCAGCAGATGGCATAATACCAATGCCCCTCAGAGCTGGGGAGTAGAGACAGGTGAACCCCAGAAGCTCATAGGCCTACTATCCTGGTAAATACAGAAGAAAAATAAAGTCTTAAACAAGATAGAAAAAGAGGACCAACACCTGAGATTATCCTCTATACTATGCTAATACATGTCTGTGGTGTAGATGCACCTACAATCACATCAATACACATAGACACATCCATGTGCATATTACATATAAAGACACACTAAAAGATAAAATGATTGTTCCAATGTATGCATTTCTTAACTGCTTCCAAAAACTGTCTTGGGAAAGTATTGGCAAGTTTTCTGTAGGAGAAATACATATGAAAATACTATGCCATAATCTCCCAAAACACTAGAATTTTCTCCAAATACTCTCTTTAATAATAGGATTATGCCCATTGTCAATGAATATTAGTTCATTTTCCAAGGTCCCCATCACTTTTTTTCCAAAATACAAGGCAATATGTTGAATTTTGTAACATTAAAAGAAACTATCCAAATTGATATTGGATATGAAATTTGTTTCCGTGAAATATATTGAGTTCGATCCCTATAACATGCCTACAGAATTTATAGAAATAGTTTAGTGTCTATAATCAAGATAAACACTAAAGCAATACTTTCTTGTGTAGTGTTTATTTGAAAAATGAACTGAATGACTGGGCCATGTCAGAAGCACTATCGTCAATGCCACGCTAAAGATTTACCCTTCTTCATCAGGAACCAAGATCGATACAGGTCAGAAAATTTTAGTTGTATTATTTCCCGCTGTACGCTTTCAAAACCGAATTCTGTTTTACACCAATAAGCTCACGGACGTAGGAACTCATCATTGAATGATAAATTTGAATTTTCTAATGAGTGTGAAGTGTCACATGGTGTCAAACTCTCTCGTTGCCAGGCAGTTGAAGGAAAAACAGTTGGCAAGGAGTTATCATTTTCATAAGATTAAGACTCTCTTTTGATTATTGTAGACAGGATGTTCTTTGCTTTCCTGCATAATGAAGTCAAATATGCCATTGTTGAGTGCCTGGTTTAAATAGTATAAATGGTAAATAAAACTCACTCTATTACCTTCCAATTCTGCTAAATGCATGCAGGACATTGAAGTTGCCTTGATTTTTTTTTTTTTTTCTTTTCCATGTTTTACAACCAATCTTCTTGGATCCACTTTTCTTACCAACATGTGAAAGGAGCATCTATACAATTATCTGTTCAATGTGTTCCATCTTCTCACCAACAGCACAGTCAGTCTGTCATCATACAAGGTCATGCTCCACACAGCAGTGATCCACAAGCTGGGAGAGAAGGAAGTCCCTCACAGGACCCCCATGTATGGGGGCACATTTCTAAGACTCTTTTTCTCTCAAACTTAGTAATGACCTACATTAAGTAGCAGGGAATGATGCACCAGGGAATACAAGGTGCACTAATTTCTAGATTGTTTTCTGTTCATCCTTGCCAGTGCCTCGGTGTCTGGGTGAGTCTACAGGAACAGGTATGCTGATAAGTTCATTTCCCATTATCATGGTTATAGGATGAGTCTACATGAACACTGCTGAGCTCATGGATCTCCATGTCTTGTTAAACTAGAACTTGGCAAAGAATATTTTCTATTACAGAATCTGCTATTTACTGTGATTCTTACATGTGCTTATTGTCTGAATCTCACCTTGTGACTGTGGGAATTATATCATTATGTTTAGATACCTTGGTGTAGTGTGAAGAAAAGCACAGAACAACTTTTGGGCCAATGAAAATTCTGTTTGGCGGCTCCTCATGGGAAACCCATTGCCTTTGGGGTGATTAGTTCCCATATGAAATTAATGCTGCTTTTGAGTTAGAAGATATTGAATTGAAATAATGTGGGAATATCGGGGTATCTGAGAATAACAGAAACTTTCTCTTCTCTGGGAGCCAGGGGTCTAAAAAATCTCAACAGCCACCAAAGCCACGTGAGTCAGTGTCTTTCAAGTTCTTGTCTTGTGAATTCAAAGTATGAAATTCACTACAGAAGTTGAATGTTAGAGAAGGTTTATTATAGATTTGTAGATGGGAGCATAAGGGAGAAAAGGACAGAGCTGAGCTCCCATCCAGCAGGTAGGGACCCAGGAAATAGTGTGCTGTTGAGATGTTAGTCTGGAGACTTTTGAAAAGGACCTATAGTTGGGCACAGTGGTGCATGCCTTTAATCTCAGCACTTGTTCTAGTTTGTCTTCCATTGCTATGACAAAACACTCTGACCAACACCAACTTGGAGAGGAAAGGGTTGTTTATTCAGCTCACATCTCCTGGGTCACAGTTCATCACTCAGGGAGCCCAAGGCAGGAACTCAGGGCAGGAATCTGGAGGCAGGAGCTGAAGCATAGGCCATGGAGGAATGCTGCTTACTGGCTTGCTCACCTGGCCCATGCCCAGCCTGCCTTCTTATACAGTACACAACAACCTGTCCAGGGTGGCACCACCCATAGTGGGCTGGGCCCTCCCACATTGCTCAACAATCAAGAAAATACTCCATAGAAGTGCCCACAGGCCAATCCAATGGAGCCAATTCCCCAATTAAGGCTCCCTCAATCCAGGTGTGTCAAGTTGACACTAAAGCTATCCAGCACAGCACTCAAGAGTTAGAAGCAAGCATATCTCTGTGAGACTGAGGCCAGCCTGGTCTATGTAGCAAGTTCCAAGGCTATCCCAGACCCTGGGCTGAGGGACAGGAAGAATGATGAGCTGGTTGGTCCAGCTGGTCCAATCAGGTGAGCGGTTTCCTCCCCCTGGTTTCAGTGGCATACACACACAGGGTCTTTATACAAAGGGGCCCATTTTGGAGATAACAAAGAAACGGGAACACAGATTCTCTTCTGGGCTCCAGCAAAGACATTCTCAGAACTGCTGCTTTCAGCTCTTGCCCTAAGGAAGCAGTTTCTATCTCCCGTTCTCATCAGGAACATCTTAGTTTAAAAGCATTTCCAGACCAGGCATGGTGGCACATGCCTCTAATCCTAGCACTTGGGAGGCAGAGGCAGGTGGATCTCTGTGAGTTCAAGGCCAGCCTGGTCTACATAGCAAGTTCCAGGCCAGCTGAGACAAAAGGGAGACCCTGTCTCAAAAAGACAAAAAAAAAAAAAAAAAAAAAAAGCATTTCCAGTGTGTTATACTACAGCATGGTTAAAGATCCAGTTTATATGGGGCTTGGCAAAGATAACATCAAATATCTTATTATTGTTATAGAAAACTTGAAGGCCAGTTAAGAAAAAGAAGTTCTTTCCTAGCCAAAGGACTGGAACCTACTTCTAGGAGGAAACATGTCATTCTCTGCTCCCATAAAAGTTAACCCAGTTAGGATGGCCAATCACCTGACAAAGATACCAGCACTCTACAGCCAGCTGAAGAGATACAAGGAATAATTAGCCCATTATTATTATTATTATTAGTAGTAGTAGTAGTAGTAGTAGTAATAGTAGTAGTAGTAGTAGTAGTAGTAGTAGTAGTAGTAGATGCATGTTTTCCTTCTCAGAATTCCTACCATCTGTATAACTTTTTTTCTTTTTTTCATCTTTTCTGTCTCTTTTCTTTGGATGTTGGCCAGAGACTACATATTTTTCCCTGGCGATTTGGAGTTTTTCACTCCAATGCTTCCCGCTCTGCTTTGTGGCTGTGTGTCTACCATGTGGTTGTGTGCCCACCTTGTGGTTGTGTGTCTACCATGTGGCTATGTGTCTACCATGTGGCTATGTGTCCACCATGTGGCTGACTGTCATGCCTGTTAAACTCAAATGATAAGACATTTTTCCTTTGTTCCTCTTCAGGAAGCTGTCATGGTGTACAGCTTGTCTGTGCTAGGATAACTTTCTTTTACACCAATAAAACTGCCCTTGAATTGCCACTTTTGTCCAAAATGAAGTTTGAAATTCTTTTATTTTATTTTATTTTCCCACCCCTCACGATTCACCATTTCAGTCAGTTTTCTGATGCTGTCTTTCTGTTGTTGTTCTTTTAATATGCATCCCTCTCCACAAGAAATATTTACAACTGGATTATTGATGCTAGCATCCACAGACGAGGGATACCATTCGTCGTTTGTTTTTCTGGGACTGTGTTACTTCACTTAATATAATATCTTCTAGCTCCATCCATTTACCTTCAAAGTTCATGATGTTGTCTTTCTTTACTGCTGCATAGAACTCCATTGTGTACATGTACCTTATTTTCTCTATGGGACCTCATTAAACTCAAAAGCTTCTGTACATCAAAAGAAAACCCAGAAAACCCAGAGTGGGATGAAACCTTCCCTGTAGATAAATCTGACAAAGCATTAATTTTCAGAGTATACAAACTACTCAAAAAACAAAGAAAACAAATGAATCACTCAAAAGATGGAGCAAAGAACTGAATAGAGACTTCACAGAGGAGGAATTAGAGATGGCTGAGAAACATCTTAAAAATTGTTCAACGTTACTAATAATTAGGGAAATGCAAATTAAGACCACTCTAAGATATCATCTCACTCCTATAAGACTGGCCAGGATCAAGAAAACAAATGATACCAAGTGCTGGAGAGGTTGTGGGGAAAGGGGAACACTCATCCATTGCTGGTGGGAATGTAAACTTGTACAGCCACTATGGAAAGCAGTGTGGAGAACCCTTCGAAGACTCAAAATGAACTTCCATTTGACCCCGTCATACCACTCCTGGGTATATACCCATAAGACTCATCTTACTGCAGAAATACATGCACAGCTATATTTAATGCAGCTCTGTTCACAATAGCAAAAAGTTAGAACCAATCCAAATGCCCCTCAACTGACGAGTGGATAGTGAAATTCTTTTATAAACAACACTAAGGACCCCAGGAGAGGACACCAATTTCCCCAGTATCATGATAACTTTATACAATTTGAGAAAAAAAAAACTGGTAACACTTCATTCTGAAATAATAATAGCTATTATTAGTAGTAGTAGTTTTAGTATATGCATGTTTCCCTGCAAACCTGCAGAGGTCAGAAGAGGTTTTTGGATTTCCTAGAACAGGATTTACAGAAGGCTGTTGGCCAATGGATAGGTACAGGGAACCAAACATGAGTCCTCTGAAACAGCAGCCATTGTTTTTAACTGCTGAACTCTCTCTCCAGTCCAAACTGAAGTTATTTTTAACTTTTCATGATAACATAAAAAGAATGAAGACTTGTACACTATAACATAGTACTCCAAAATCATCAAAAATTGCTAAGTAGCCAGGTGAGTGGTGTACCACTTTACTTTCAGCACTCAGGAGGCAGAGGCAGGCAGATCTCTGTGAGTTCAAGGCCAGTCTGGTCTATGTAGGGAGTTCCAGGACTACAGGGAGACCCTGTCTCAGAAGGGCCAAAAAACAAAAGTTAAGTAACTTATTTATTCTTGTCCCATTGTGATGGTGGAAATAGTTTTTAAGAATGGACTTGAGGGGCTGGAGAGATGGCCTAGCGGTTAAGAGCACCGACCGCTCTTACAGAGGACCCGGGTTTGATCCCCAGCACCAACATGGTGGCCGAGAGCAGTCTGAAACTCCAATTCCAGGAGAACTACAGTTCCAGGGGAATCTTCTGACCTCTTCTGACCTCTGCGGCATTGCACAACATGGGTGCACAGACTTGCATGCAGACAGTACATTCATACACATACAGAAATAAATAAAATTAATAAAAAAAATTAAGAATGGACTTGAGCTTCATGAAGTTCTCTTTCCAACATTTCATAAATTTAATGTGTCTAAGTAATCAACCACTAGGCACCAATGTGGTTTACCAACCACTTTTATTCCATCAGATGCTTTGTCATCTTTGCCAAATTGACCACAGGTATAGTCAGACAGGGAATAATTTAAAATTGGTGGGAAAGTTCCATGAATCCATTTATTTTCCTGTTGGGAAATCAGTCTTATATATTATTGGGTATATTCATTTTACTATAAATATTTTTCTAAGGGCAGATCGGTAGAAACTGTCTGGACATTTCCCTTTCAAATATCTTCCCTTAGCCTTATGCTACTCTATACACACACACACACACACACACACACACCCACACGCACACACACACACACAATATATATATATATATATATATATGTATATATATATAATAAAAGACTGTCCCCAAACTCATTTATTTAAATGCCAGAAAAGTAGAAAAAAGAATGTAAAAAAGATCTGAAAGGAAACAGTCTTAAAGCAGCAATCTTTTCCTGTAATGTTGGTGTTAGTTAAAAATATAAAAGTGAAAGTAAGAAAATATTTGAGGCATGAAGGGAATATCCATTTTTAAGCACCTTAAGCACTTCAGGAACACCCACTTATATACAAATAATTGATATGCTAATTACAAATCCTTCTTGTCTCGTTTCTTTCCTCCTTTTTAACCCTGAAGCCTCATTAGTACTGTTCTCCTAGAGGTGGTGATATTACAGCTTCAAAAAATCCAAACCTAAAATCATGTGTCCTTTTCAGAAGAAACACAGCATGCATCGTGGTGAACTGAGCTCCATTTGATTTTCTGTGCTTTCTGTGATGATATTTTTATTTATGTTGAGATCAAGGTCAGGAACAAATGATTTTGCTCTATAATCACATTTTGTGCAAAGAAAAGTTTACCAGCTTATTTTTGCTTTGGTATATCTCAAGAAAAGTTACAAAAAATATGGAATTGTGATATTTTACAATCAGAAAGAACCTGGGAAATTATCAAGCCTGTCCTTTTGTTTTAACTAGGTTTGAACCATAAGAAATTAAATACCAGAGAAATTCAGTGACCTGCAGAATGCAACCTGTGATATTAAATGTAGTTTTTAAGCAGTCTTTGAATCTTTGACTATAACTATCAGTCCATGGTTCTGGCAACTATGAAATAAATCTATTATTCCTCTACTTCTAACTTTGCTTTGATTTATTTGTATTAGCTAAATATTGATACTTTTTTGCACTGTATTATAGAGGATGCCTATATATCCCTCTGTAAAAGATACACACACACACACAGACACACACACAATCAGTAAATATGCGTATATGAGCTGGGTTAAAGAATATCAGTTATTTAGAATGTGCAAATTACCTTCTGTTAGATCTGGGCTTCCCAGAATTCCAAGGGACACACAGATGTCTACTTCTTCCAGAGGCTGTCAATCTTCTGACCTCTTCCCCTGTATCTGAGGTCCCACCCCCATGGCAATAAATGGGTGGGCCTCAGTTGCCAAGCTGCACTTGTTGCTACTACTCCAACATGTGCCAACAGGTAACCTACCCTGGCAGTTCCAAAAGTAAACATGTTCCCGGAGTGACTTAAGTCTTATGTGCCTGTCTTTTATCAGAGTTTGTGTCTTTATAACCTAACACCTTCCTTAGATCCATTCTAACTTTGCATAAATTTAATTGCATGAGAAAAGTTTCTAAAATATTTTCTGATATTCTTAACTTTTTATTCTAATTTTCAAAGTACTATATTTATTATTTATTTGTGTTTTTTTGAGACAAAAAATATCCCTACAGCCCCAGCTGGCCTGGCACTCATTCTGTAGACCAGTCTGGCCTTGAACTCTGAGATCCACCTGCCCCTGCCTCCCATGTGCTATGTTATTCTTAATTAGAACAAAACTTGATCCCTTCTGGTTTGGAAAATATCCTTCACTTGATTCACACCTGATATATGTGATATAAGGGAGAAACAGGGTTCTCTAGAGGGTTCTTAGTCTCATTCATTAAAATAAAAAATTAAGATGGACTCAAGGATTTAGGGCAATTTCATTAGATTAAAAACAAAAATCCTCAGGGAAGACAAGCTGTGAATCTGCCTTGAGTACAAAAATGGAAGGGAGAAGGTAAAGAGCCGTGACATGTTGCTGATTTGGAACCTGCATGGAGGTGGGACACATGAGGGACTAACTGCCACCTTGCAGGGAAAAGGAAGTTTAGAGAAAATGTAAAGAAATACAAGATGCTAGGGAAGCCCAAAGTATTAGGGAAAGCATGTTCAGAAAAGAGATATGAAGAAGAAAAGAAGAATTTTTCTGAATTGTGCTACACCTTTCTGAACAATTCAGAGAAGTGGGAGACTTACAGAGAGCAGGTAACGAAGTGCTTAACCAGGAGGTAGAGTTCCAGGCAAGAGAAGTTCACTATCTCATTAATGCACTAGATATTCCGCCCATCTACTTAGCATGACTTAAGGTGACCTGCCTTCCTAAGGGTGGTCCTCTGACCAGGTGATTGACTCCTGAAACTGGAGAGGCAGGTCTTTATCCAGACCAGAGATTTTATTGTCTTGACTCTTATGGGGCTTTGTGCTTCTCTAAGATGTCAGGTATAGTTAACTCATTCCCCAATATACTCCTATTTAAAATACTCTAGAACTCATCAAAGTGGTTTTAGTTTGTCACAAGAGAAACATCATGGAATTTAGGCATCTTGCTTAGAGTTATAAACCTACCAAGTATTATGACAGAGCTAGAAACCTAGGCAATGTAATAACTGGTCATGTTTAAAATGTGACTGTCTAGAAAATCTCCAGCAATTAGTAAATGAGTTTTTTTCCTTGTTCCTCCATATATTTATGTGGTAGAAACAACAGGTCATTGAAGTTTTTTAAAGAGAGACAAGTTACAAAGGTACTAAATGATATAAATACATCCTAAGATTCTTTGGATTATGGATTTTAAGTCATTTATAAATGTACTTTACAAGGGAACAATGTTGTACCCTCTTGTAAAGAGTGCTTCAGAAGCACTCCCCCCCCCCTTGTATTTAGTCTTTAATTGCTGCAGCCTGGCTGAGTCCTTATACAAATGCTGCCATTTGGAAACAGCATCAAGGTAAATAAAAAGTAATATTAGTAACAGTGATGTTATTATGTGTTGTCCCTGCCTCCCAAAGCAGAAAATGAATCAAAAGGCCATTCGTTCGAATAACAGAAGAGTAGTGGATAGGCTGGTAGAACACTGAGCAAATGAATATCCCAGGACTAGGGTGTTAGTAATAACTGGCCACAGAACTCTGTGGAGACAGAATTCAACTTCCTCCGTGTCCTCTTGAACAGTTGGATAAAGTGCCTTTCATCATGACCCACATGGGTTAAGGAAATGGGTCATCTGCCCTCCTACACCTGTCTCCCATGCCTTTCCTGATTCTGTGTGCATCAACACAGGCAATTTCCAGCAAGCCATGTTCTTGGCATTCAGAGAAGTGTCCAGGCAAGCAATGGGCTTAGACAAATTTCTTTTACATTGCACCTGTTCAAAGCTGGTCAAAGCCACTCAGAACTGGTCACCATAGGGCAAGTTGAGGTCAAGGGATTTTACAATGGAACACAAGGGAGCTCCATTTGATGGGCTGCTCGTACCTGACAGCTTCATTCCTCATTCCATATGTCTAAAGATATAAAAGAATATACAACACATGGGACAAGATTCTGCAACATTAACATAGCATTAAAATACCAGGTAATTTTCAGTTTGGAGGAGGACTTGCTTACCTCAACTCAGAATTAAGTGCTTGTTTAATAAAATTAGAAATATCACAGGGAAAGGAAGACTACCTTATGGACTCATAGACTCATAGAATACAAGGTATCACAGGATGCCATTTAGTCTACATGCTGCTCCAAGCATTAATTCACAACATATTTTATTATCCTGACATTTAAATGTAGTCAGTTGGCACTGTTACTTTCCAGACAAAGTTTTACTTACTTGCTTGGTTAGGTTCTCCATTCCGGCAACTGGAGCCACAGAATGAACCCAGAAAGTTGTTCTTATCCCTACAAAGGGGATTTAGGAGTTATGTGCAACCCACTCACTCTCTTATGGATAAGGTTATTCTCTGACCATGAACTCAGCAAGCAGGTAGCAGGAGAAAGAACAGAATTTTGAAGGCACATTGTCCAACAAAAAACTTCTGTGTTCTTCATTTTGAATATGAGCTCAAGGCAAAATCAGCTCTCTTCCCCTCCTCTCATTCCATTTAATGAACCATTATAAATAAATAAATATATATATAGTTATAGTTATAGTTATAGTTTTATATATATATATATATATATATATATATATAGTTTAAACTTTAACCTCTACACATAAATGAAATAAACATCTCCAGTTGTGTTATGATGTGTTTATGAAGGTTTCAACTGAAATCACTTCCAGTGATCTTTTATGACTTTCTTTTTGGACTCATGCATTTAGAATTTTTGTTTTTATTCATTCATGTGTACCAAGTAAAATTCTGTTAAAGCACATCTATGTGTTTATGTTTGATAAGGTTTTACTACATAAAGGTATTATAGATCTATGTATCATTTCCCTTAACTAGGAAAGTTCATAAGAGATTATTTACAATTGGAACAGAATGTTCAAGCAGTGTCTTTAGAATTCTCACCAATTCTTTTTAAAATATTTATTATTTTTATTTTATGTGTATGAGAGTATTGACTACATTCATGTAAATGCCCACATATTGTACAAGGCCCACAGAGGTCAGAAGAGTGTGTCAGATCCCCTGAAACGGGAGTTACAGATGGATGTTAGCTGTTATGTGGGTTCTGGGAACTGAACTCAGGTCCTCTGCAAGATCAACCAGTGATCTTAACCACTGAGGTCTCCAGACCCTTTTCCAACTTTCATGGTGGTACATGCCTTTAGTCCCAGCACTTGGGAGGCAGAGGCAGGCAGATCTCTGTGAGTTCAAGGCCAGCCTGGTCTACACAGCAAGGTCCAGCCCAGCTGGGGCTATAGGGAGACCATATGTGAAAAAGACAACTAACTAACTAACTAACTAACTAACTAACTAAATAAATAAATAAATAAATAAATAAACTTTAAAACTATGTGGGAAACTAATTCAGATTACACTATGAAAGATAGATCAGTAATAAAGATATATTCCAGGGGAAAAGAAATACAGTTCTCAAAAGGAATAATAGCAATACTATTACTTCTCTTTTTAGCCCTTAAACACTTAATTGTCTAAATTCCACCTCCATATTTTGTTCATGTAAATAAACCAAATGCAAAAAAATAATCATAAAAGTTCTATTTTGTTTCACCATGAATATTGAATATTCTTGAAGTCTTCGATGAGAAAAACTAGACTTATTGCATTTTAGACATTTTTACAGAGGTAGAAACCCATTAATATGTATTCTATATGGTTTTCCTTTGTGTCAGATCTGCCCTAGAAAACAAACTGAAATGTTGTTAAATAAAATAAGTGCAATTGAGTGCATACACATTTGGACATTTTCTTTACCATCTTACCTGTCATTCACATGGGAATACAATAATATCTCCTGCTTTAAAAGAAAAAATTTCCAAAGTGCTGAAGCAGTTTTACACAATTCATGGTGAATGTAAAAATAACGTACAATAGGGTCTTATGCCAAATTAGGCAGCACTTTACAGAAGCAGGGAACAAAGGCTCAGAGTGAGAGGGAGCTGGGAAGGGAGCATTCTCTTCCTTGTCAGAATAATTGGTTCATTAAATGGAAGGAGAGAAGGGGAAGAGATAAAATGGGAGGAGAGTTCCCACTATTAAATATGTATTGCACAAGGTCCTTCTCAACTTGATTTGCAGCATCACAGCTGATACGCACAGACCCTAATAAGCCACAGAGTGAATAGGGAGCTGGACTCCCAATTGTTCAATTCTGGGTTGTTGGTTTCTCCCCCCCCCCCCCAATGAGAAAGAGGAGGGTGCACTGGATTCCCTAATCCCTGGGATCAGGCCCGGAAGCCAAGCAAAAGGAAGAAAGGGCTGATTAAAGCCACAGCAGTCAAGACCTTTGTGCAGTTCTGATATGTGGGTGTATATAGACACATGCCTGAATAAAGAGAGCACATGTGGTCAGTGGAGTGCTAGGAGCCAGCTTCTAGGATGAATAGTGACATTACAAACATAAGCCATTATTAGGAGGCAGCATAAATAGGTTGGCCTGTCATGGGGTTAAGATCTGTGATCTGCTTGGACTTGCTACTCTTTAGAGAAAGGGGATACAGCAGTGTGACAGCAAAATCTGTCTTGAGAATACATTCAAGGGCCTGCAGAAAGGTGGTCGCTCATGGACATGCTCTTTAATTAAAACGGTTGTTGTGGAGAGAAGGTCGTCCATCTGAGGTGACCCCTGGATTGAGTTTTGATCTCCAACTAACTGTTCAGTTTTATTCAAGGGACAAAGAGTCAGGAGGGGACCATAGGGAATAATATCAAGGCAGGAGACACATATACTTGTGATGTGCAAAACCACAAAAGGTTCAAAGTTTGGGTTTTGGTTCAAATAAAATCCTAAGAGTTCAGATGGTTTTGTAAGCCCTCTGAACCTCCCGAATGTAAAGAATCAGCTGAAAGAATTCTCACAAGAGCACAACGGTCCTCAGAATGTTTGGCCACTTCACTAAAACCCCAGCCAGAAAAATAACCATCAGCCATGTTGGCAAATCTTACCAACTGACAAAGGAAATGACTTAAATGTTGTGCAAGGCAGGGTGTCAAATTTGAACATGCTGTTTGCCTAAATAAAACAAGAGTACAAACAGAAGCATCAATGTTGTGTATAGCATTGGAAATAGGCCTGGTCAGGGAATGAAAAACAAGAAAGGTTCAGAGACCAGCAGTTGATGGAAATTAGAATCCAACCACAGAATCCCAGAACAATGAAGATTTCATGTACCTGCACTGTCTTTCACAGAAACTTTACCTTCCGTGTTTCTAGATCTTTTTTTTAACATTTTTTATTGATACTTTGTGCATTTCATACATCATTTTCCAATTCAGTTCAGGCATATCTCCCCTTCCCTTCCCCCCCACCCCCACCCCAACCGAGATCATGCATTCTGCCATGACTGTCCTGCATATCTCTCTCAGTTTTTTTTTCCATTTTTTAGCTATAAGTGATAATCCATGAGTACAAGCATCCTTCATGTAAAACCAATTTGCAGGCTGTTGTGCCCAAACCCCCACAGCCCCACCTTCCAGCGGGGAGTGAGGGGTTGTATGTTCAATCAGGTTGATCAAATGAGGGTCCAGACTACATTGCTGTAGTTTCACCCTTCACCCCAATCGCAGCCCTTACATTCTACCATGCCCCCTCTTCCACAGATTATTCCCTGGGCTTAGAAAAGGGGCACAGGTGGATGAGAAGCAGAACAGTCCACTCTCTCTGGAGCTGTTGTCTTGGATTCTGGTCAATTCTGGCTATTTTCTTTCATGGGCTGACAGTCTGTCCAGGAATAACCTTTCGATCCTACTAATGAAGCACAAGCAATTAGATATATAGGTACTTAAGCAGCATTAATAGTTATGGTAGGTTACTTTGGTATAGACACATATGTTTAGATGAAATGTTGATCCACGAACTACATTTTTTCCTGTTAAATATGACAGGGTCTTACTGTGGCTTATGATCCTAACCTGTAGAGGATGTAAGCTTGTGGCATCAGCCATGGGTCATTCCTCCAAGGAGAGAGCCAATAGCCAATTAGATTTGGGATATACAGGCATATGGCTGCCTCTGCTGCACATTATTTCCAGGCAGGTGAGATCTTTTTACTGCTACCATAGAACGTTGGACAGAGCAATGACACAACATCCTCTGGATCCCACCGTTCACAGCAGGCTTCTCACTACTATCTCCTCATGCCCATTCTTTCCATCTGGTTGAACACAGAGCTGGCCCTGGGCAGAACTGCATAACCAGAGTTTCTTCTGTTCTCTACGTCCTTGCTTTCTCCTTCATGTCCTGATGTCCTTTCATATAGCTGGGATCTTTTTCCTCTGCATGAACTACCCAGAGCTTCTCTACAAAGAGCTCTCTTACCATCTATTTTGGTTTTCTTATTCATTCAAGGTAAGTTTGTTTTTGGAGTTGACTTTAGCATTATAGCTAAACTGAATATGATGCAGCAATTCCTAGGTTTGAAATCTGGAGAACAACCTTATGTGTTTTCTCTTCCCTGGTTAAGACCTTTCAGTGGACATGATTTATTAGCAATGTGTCTAATTGGTGAAAGGGAATGCTGAGGAATGCAGTGTCTTTAAGTTCTGTCACCTGTACTGCAATTCTGTGAGCAGTCATAATCCATGTGGTTCTTCTAAACCAGCCCCCAGATTCTGGAGTTAGGTACCTGTTGGGGGCGGTCTCAGAGCTGCATCTCCCACTGGGAAATGCTCTTAGCATTGGAGACCACTCTTATGGAAGACCAGTTCTTCAGGGGAAAGCTTGGCCCAAGATTGGCGATTACAAGCATGAAAAGTTCTGCAATCCTTCCATCTCCCTTTAGATGAAATTGTGACCATTCTAAACAGCAACACAGATAAAAGACTACTCTCCACTCTTTGTTTTTGAATCACGTACAATCACACTGTCAGTTGCCCAATTCTGGCTTTTCTGTACATTCTCCTGACATCTATAGCTCTGCGTTTACAAAAACACTCCATTTCTTCTGGCATTGGGTCAGCTTCTCTTCAATGCTACTCTTTAATAGAATAGTGCTGCAGATAACAGAGCAGCTCCTACCTAGCGGGAGAAGAGAGTGATGTTGCTAGGAGGGCTGGAACCAGACTGCAGGGGGAAGAGTGAATAGAGGTTAGTGAGGGCTTTGGCAATTATGGGTGCATAATAATAGGTCTTAGAACACCGGAGGAATAGCCCCACCTCTGTCAGACAAGCTATCATTCCACTTTCACCTCCAACCTGCAAATTTCAAAATCGATCCTTGCTTTTTTTTATGTCTCCCATCCATGTTGCAGATACAAAAACATTTCAGAGCAAATGTGATCTGATCATTTTCCTCTAAATAGAGATCTTAATTATCACATTTACCCATTTTATTTCTTTTGAAAGGGTTTTAGAGGTTGTATATCAATGACATCTCTGTGGAAGGATTTGCATTTGAAAGGCTGTTGTTCAAATTTAATTCACATTTGACACAATGTTTTCTCTTGCAGAACATTACGAGGTATCTGAAAATCAGTTTTCAGCAGTCTCTACTCCACAAGCCTCTGATCATTTCTCTTTTTATGATGGGGATATTCTAAGTGAATTCTGTGTGTGGTAGGGAAATAAAAAAAATCAGAAAATGTTCATATCCTTTATTCAGTCCCATTTTGATTTTTGAACTGTGCTTCCTGTATTGTCTTCCCCATGGGGAGTACCGTCGCCATCAGGAGCCTGCAGGACAGTGTTTCTGGGCTTCCTGGGGCTTTTGGGGCCAGCAAGAGCATTAACCTAACAGGAGCATGGTGCCTGCTTGATAAAGAGTCGCGATTAATTTCTAGCTCTGATTCCAAGCTCTTCTCTGGTGAGAACAAGCCTGTATGAAATCGCTCCACATGCTCCAACGGTTTGTTTTGCATGTCAAGCCCCAGCCAGCCGTTCTCAGTTCTCAGTGAAAACTGAAGTTAAAAACTGTCCTACCCAGGCTGAAGAGACAGTGTCCTGAGCATAGCAGACAGGATTTGCTCGTTTGCTCTCAGCTAATCCTATTATTTTAGGTGGAAAATTAATGTTGGCTATTGATAGAAAAACTGTCTCCCTCCCACTTGAGAACTGTCCAGCAAAGAGATGAGACAGCTGGGATTAGTGGCTCTGTGTTGAGTGTTTTGTTCTCACATTAGGAAATCTTTGTCCACATAGTTAGATTTTTCACCCTTACTAGAGAGGCACCAAAATCAGATGCAAATGCTCCGTACAGAATAAACTGTGGGATGATGGTGCCGTCATCATTCCATCGCTGGTTTTATAGTTTTTGTCAGTTCCCGAAAGTCGGTGGAGGATAATTGGCCTGAGATGTAAAGCCACACTCTGCTGTTCCAAAGAACAAAGAAAGACAGCTTTTGCCCACAAGGCCATATTTTGTGAAACATACCCTTCCTTTTTAATAATGAGCTGATACACAGCGCTTCTTCTTGGCTCTGAAAATTCTGTGTGTGTTTTTTTCCCCCTGCAATGTCGTACAAGGCATTTAAAATGGAGCCATTTGTAATGCTGTGGTTGGTTCCACTGAACAAGGAGAGCCTAAGCTTGTTATCTTAACGAAAGGCAAAATCTCTGCTCCATTCTTCCCAGGCTGTGTGAGAGTCATAATAGCCTTCCCTCATATTCAACCTGGGGATGATACCATCAGAAAGTGATAGGAATAATCAGGCCCAAGAAGATGCCATCCCAGACACTATTGTGATCCTCTGGTTGTATTCAATATTTCCGGTTTAGAAGTGGGCAAATATTTGCCCAAAAACGTAAATTTGGAGATCCAACTGAGGAATTCACATCATGGACAGAGCACAGAGTAGCTGGCATTCCCTATAGGGGACAGAAAATCATCACTGTCGAAGAAACATTACTGCTCAGATTTGATCTTCCTACCTCAAGGTTGGTCCAGGTGGCTATGCTATGATGCAATCTTCTATTTTGACTCGTTTGTTCTCATAACCATTTTAATTTTAATTCTTTACTCATAACCACTTTAAATATTTTTTTAAAAAATCCTAGTCACAATCATGCCATTTTGGCTAATTGACTCCCACAGCCAGCTCTGGATACAGCTGTGAGAGAATGTCTTCTTAATGCAAAGCTCCATTTTGTTATCCTTGTTAGGATGGTGTATTAGTCACTTTTCTGTTGCTGTGATAAAA
This sequence comes from Rhizomys pruinosus, assembly GCA_009823505.1. NCBI lineage: Eukaryota > Metazoa > Chordata > Mammalia > Rodentia > Spalacidae > Rhizomys > Rhizomys pruinosus. The sequence goes on along the minus strand of VZQC01005070.1, from coordinate 2,747,581 downwards.
CCACCATGACCAAGGGAACTTATAAAAGGAAGAGTTTATTTGAGCTTATGATTGATGGTTCCAAGGAATTAGAGTCCATTGTGGCAGGAGGCATGGTGGCTGGAGCTGGAGCTGGAGCAGCAATCAAGGTTCACATCTCGCAATAAGCATGGTCAAGAGAGAGAGACTGGAGACTGCAAGGCTTGTTAAACTCACTAAGCCTGCCCCCAATGACATACTTCCTCCAGCACGGCCACACCCTCTAAGACCTCCAAGAATAGTGCCACCAACTGGAGACAAAATGTCTGAATACTTAAAGCCTATGGGGGGGGGGCACTCTCATTCAAACCACTACAGACGGTCCAATAACTTATTTGATTACAGTCAAAGCTCTTCACCTTAGGACTGACTGGGCATGACACGCACAGGCTGGGCATCACGATCCCCATCCACTCCCCTCCTCAGTCTTCTCCAGGAGCATTGTCTAGCTCTCTTCTCCTAGGTCTCCCCAGATGGCTCTGCAGCAGGTCTGTCTTCACCTTCTGCCTTCCTTACTGATAGCTTAAATTGATTCTTTACTGGATTTCTCACCACACAGGGGAGAGCTTCAGTGTAACTGTCTAGCTGAAGTCTTCCTTAACCTACTGATCAAACACATATGTGCACCACTCTGTTTTCTGTATCTAAGCCTGGAGGTTGTTTCTAAGTTGGCAGGTAAAACCATTTATAATTATTCCATGTGTTTCTCTTCCTCTTTCTTCTAATCTATATCTTTTTCCCGTCAAGGATCATCATTTCTCCTCTCATTCCCACGTTCCCTTTTATCTTCAGATTATCTGACTTACATCAAATAGTTAGAAAATGACTGAATAAGAAATGTTTCCACATGACCCAATTTATTTTAGACCCCATTTTAATTTTTTTCCCTTCATTTTGTCACCTAAAGAATGAGACTGGGTCAGCATCCTATTCTGTTATCATCCTCAAAGCTCTTCTGAGCTCCTGAAGTCTCTTCGCTTTCATTCCATTACCTTGTGCATTTCCATAGCAGAGGGCAAAGTCAAAGTAATATCATTGAGCTTCACAGAGGGCATGCAGACGGGAGGAGGAGGGAGCACGGGAGGCAGGACATCAGCATGGTTCTGTGTCTTCTCAAAAGGCTGCTGGCACAGCGAACGGAAGCAATCTAAGCAGATGGTGGGACTCATTTGCCTTTGCAATTCACTTGTTTATGCCTTTTGCCTGCTTTTCTGACAATTTCTGTTCTTGAGCGCTTTTTAGGCAGGGTCTTCTCCCTGATACTCAGATATAACCTAATACAGGTGTAGTATTTTATAAACATTGACTGTTTAGGGTGCCCTTTTCTTAGACAGTGCAGGGACCTTGAGGAATTACATATGATAAACCTGACTGGAACCAGTGTTTCAAATTAGCTAGGTGACCTTGAGTAGAATTGGCCAGACTTTTCCCTTGTACATTTTCTCAAACAGCTTTTTTCACTGCTAATTACTCTAGTGAAATCAGGTGGACTCACCATCTGAATGTGAAAACCAAGCCATTTTTTTGGTAGGTGAATTGTACAACAATGGCAGCAGGGGGTATTAATAACATGCAAAGTTCATTCAATTATCATTCATTATAGTGGACGTTCTCTACTAGGTGCGCAGACCACAAGGATGGATTGTCCTTGCCTTTTCAGTTTATTCCACCTAAACTAGAAATAAGAACAAAAAGGAAAACATGTTGCTGTATAGGAATATAGCACAATCCAATTTACTTATTACAAAGTATGTCTGATATCACCCTGGCATGGGCAGTGCTTTTATTTAGACTGCAAAGTTTACTGGAATAGGGGCTTAAGTTGATGACAAAAGTGTGTTGTTCTTGGTTTAAAGCCAAGTTTTGAATTTGACTTCTATACTGAGTCTAAACAATCTGACAGGCAACCACTGTTAAAGAACTGATTCCTATGAAAATATACTTGAGGTTTTCTGGGTGCTTTATTTTTTTCTGTGATAAAATGTGAGAGTGTACATCTAAACTAAAAATTTTCATATCTTGGGGCTGGAGAGATAGCTCAGAGGTTAAGACCACTGGCAGCTCCTGCAGAGGACCCAGGTTCGATTCCCAGCACCCACCTGGTAACTAACAACAATCTGTAACTCCAGCAACTGGAGAATCAAATGTCCTCTTCTGTCCTCCATGGCCATTGCACTAGGTGGGTGCACTTACATATATGCAGGGAATACACCAATACACATAAAATAAAAACAATAAGCTAGGCATGTTGATACAACAATATCTTTTTACCAATATTTGCATACTATGGTAAGCATTTACATTCTGTGATTCTATGTTTGTAAACCTGTTTAGAACCACAAAGGATCTCAAGTTTTAGCATATCTTTATACTAAGAAACCATCCATCCATACATTTATAGATGCTGGAAATGACATGAGATTTCTAGGTCATGCATGACTTTATTACCTACCGCACTACAGGATGAACAACTTCCTGCTTGAAACATTTTATACATGGCCCCTAAGTCTTTGGAGTGAAGGAGAAATGAAGTCAGGTAGACATGCTGTACACAGAAGGTCTGCACCACGCTATGGTACTTTGGCTTTAAGAAACCCAATTCAATTAAAGGATTGCTAGTTAACTCGCCTAATCTCTTTCCCAGAGGTAAACATTGTCTTTATTATGTTCAGTCTAAAAAAATCTGCCTTTTTCCTCAGAGAGAGTTATCTCTATCTTCCAAGGTTATTTTGCACCAACATTCTTGAAAAGATAATCTAGGACAAGAGATGTCACAAGATATACACAAAACCCATGAAGAATAGCCCTGCAGACAACAGTACTCACTTTTATTTATTTATTTATATTTTTTTCATTTCCTTCAGTGCTGGGGGCCAAAAACAATGTTTGTGCATGCTAGGCTAGTTCATCACCAACCCTGTTACATACTCAATAATAGTCAAGATAAAAGATTTTTCAGTTTTCAATAAAATAAAATTTGAGTAATGACAAAAAGTCATGATGATAGTTTATTTTATAATTTGAATCAATATTTTCATATTAAAATAGTACTATTTAAACTCTGAGGCTGTAAAATTTACTTCTGATGTGTTTTAGAAGAATAGACTCCATCCTTTTTTTGAAGGCAAGCAGGAACATCCTAACACAGAGAGACTTAAACTGTAAATATAATGTTGACTTTGGAAATTCTGTAATGAAGCACTTAATTTCTACAACAATGTTTCTTGTAGAAAAATTATTAGTATTGAAGAATAGGGTAACTGTAATTCTTCTAGAAACTTTGTCACAACTGAAATGATGTCAAATTTATTAGCAAGGTTTAACTCCTCTAGTCCTATGCTTCTGCAGAGTTCTGACTCATTTCAGTATCTGGATTTCATCCTGAAGACAATTCTGAAACAGAAGTTCACATATTGCCATGGTCTAAGAAGCTGAAATGCTTATAGTGAGTTTTATAAACAGATAAAATAGAGATTTTCAACAAACTTCGCCAAGTCAGGATTAACCATTCTGAAATTTTTAGGTTTAGTTCATTTCTTACCCTTGCCGTCAAACTCCTACTTTATCACTGGCTGTTACAGGGAGTTGGGAAATGACTGGAAGAGATTTCCCTACACTCTAGAAATGCACAGACTAGAATGGCATGCAAGAAAAACTACACTGTTCCAGCACTTACCCATGATCCAATTCCTAGATTGTAATGAATAGTTAGGAAAGGAAAAAAAAGTCTAAGAGAAAGATGAAGTACAGAACCACACATTAGACAAGTTTCATAGTCTTTAGGAACACTGAAGTTAAGCTTCTAGATGAAAAAATAACTTGGAGCTATATATAATAATACAAATCTAGCTTCAAAAGTTACTGTCTGTGAAATAATGGTTCCTTGTCATTTTATTCTATTTCTTTTTCATTTTTGTTTTTGAGACTGTATCTTCTGAAGTAGCCCAGGGTCATCTTGATCTTTTGAGCCTCATCCCTCAGACTCTTTGAGTACAGGGATTATAGATGGATGCCCCTTTATCTGGCATTGGGCATGTTTCTTAAATTCCCTTTGCCTCAGTTATTTTTGTTCATCTAAGAAAGGCCAGTAGTGAAAGTTTTACCCAAAAGTGTTACTACGAAATTTTAGAAAGAGAAACTTTATGCATTAGTACCTGCTAACACTCAAGATAGTCCAGCATCATAGTCATGGCTGTAGATTTCAAAGATTGTGTCACTATCAATTTTCAAAAAAATAATTAAAATATTTATGCATTATAGTTAATTTTCATTAAATATATTAGGTATGTGTACATAGTTTTTGCACATAGAAAACATTTAAAATATTTCAACATTGTTATTTTTATGAGCTTTATTGAAATATAATTCATATAGCATAAATTTGCCCATATATTATGAAATTTTATAGAAAAATAATGTAAAATGAATTTGATGGCTTTTAGTACATTCATGGTTTTGTGTAACCATAACTACAGACAATTTTAGGACATTTTAACATCCTCAGAAGAAATCCTGGTACTCACTGCCAATTACTTTCCATTTTCTTGATACACCCTGCACCCATCTCTAGGAATCCACAAATGGACATTTTTTTCCTCTAGAATTGTCTATTTCAGACATGGTATATAAATGAAAGCATATTATATGACTTGTGTGACTAGTCTTTTCATATGTAGCTTATAATTCCAATGATATTAGGTTTCTTCTCTCTGCGTGTGTATGTGTATGTGTGTATGTGTGTGTGTGTGTCTGTGTGTACATGTGCGTAGTACATGTGGAATCCAAAAGAGCATCATCATCTCTCCTGGAACTGGAGTTTAGGTAGTTAGTTCTGAGCCAGGGAGCTGAACTCCAGTTCTCTGCAAAAGCAGTATGTACTCTTTTTTTAACTTTTTTTTCTAATTTTATTTATTTTTGTATGTGTATGAATGTACTGTCTGCATGTAGGTCTGTGCACCTGTGTCGTGCAATCCCTCCTGCCCCATTCACTGCTTTTGTATATGGATTCTGGGAATTGAACTCAGGCCCTCATTCTCACATTTCTAGGGATTTAACAGCTGAGGCATCTTCTGGCCCTTAGATTTCTTTTTATTGATGAATAGTGTCCCTTTTATGAATAGATCACACTCTACTCATTAGTTACACCAGTCACTAAGTATTTCAGCTGTTTCCAGCATGTGCTGAGATAACATTATTATGCACATCTGTGTAAAGTTTTAGTGTCACTATGTATTTTCACTTCAGTTTTGATCTGAACTGAATTTGCTGGGTCATAGTCTCCAGATCATTTACCAAAGAGACTCTACCTTCTCATCAACAATGTGCGAAGATGTCAATTACCTCCCATTATCTAGAAGCACTCTTTATTCTTTATATGATAGCCATGCTAACAGGTGTTAAGTTCTATCTCACTCTGGTTTGCATTTTCTTTTAGGTAATGATGTCATTCCATTTTTATGAGATTGCTGGTCAGTTGTAAATGTCCCCTTTTATTTTTTTTTCAAAAATTTAATTGAATTTTTATGTATTACATACAGAACATCTTAATAACTCCATACCCTCATCCACACTGGTGTCCTACCATACCATCCCCCAACACTGGAGTTCATATGTTTTCTCATTTGTGCTAAGGTCTATCCTGTGAAGCTAGTGTCCCTAGACATCCATCAATGAAAGTTCATCCACTGGAGTCTAGTCAGCATTTCTAGAATCCCTCCCTCTAAGCAGACCAGCTCTCCTTCACTTGTTAATAATCAGCTGCCAATAATTCTTCGACTATGATTGGAGCTTGCTGTCTGTTTCCACAGTTTTGTGCTAGGTTTTTGTCTGCTTTAGTTGCATGGGTCTTGTGTGTGCTGACGCAATTGCTTTTGGTTCATATGAGCAAGGTCCCAGGAGCCTGTAGGTCTCTATTTCCATACAGCCCTGCATCTCCTCCCTGGCTCATACAATCTTTCTGCCCTCACTTCTGCAGTGGTTCCTGAACCCTGGGTGGGTGGAGTTTAATATTTCTATTCTTGTCCAAGGACCCACACTCTATAGATTCTTATTCTCTATATTTAGGCCATTTGTGAACATTTGTTTTCCTGGCAGTCTGTTGCATGAAGGAGCTTCATTGGTGAGAATTAAGAGAAACATTCATTTTCCCTTTACCTCTTCTATGCTTTTTGAGCCTTAGGTGTAGAGGTTGCATGCTAGATATGCCACTTAGGCTTGGGCAATTTACAGACTATCTCTGTTTATTACCAGTTGTGAAACTCTGTAATAATCTCCATCTGTTGAAAAAGACCCTGTCATATTTAACAGGGGGGAAAAATGTAATTCATGGATTAACATATCATCCAAACATATGTGTCTATGCCAAAGTAACCTACCATAATTATTAGTACTGCTTAAATACCTATATATCTAATTGCTTGTGCTTCATTAGTAGGATCGAAAGGTTACTCCTGGACAAACTGTCAGCCCATGAAAGGAAACAGACAGAATTGACCAGAGTCCAAGTCAACAGCTCCAGAGAGAGTGGACTGTTTTACTTCTCATCCACCTGTGCCCCTTTTCTAAGCCTAGGGAACAATCTGCGGAAGAGGGGGCGTGGTAGAATGTAAAGGCTGCAATTGGGGTGAATGGTGAAACTAGAGCGATGTAGCCTGGACACTCATTTGATCAACTTGATTGAACAAACAACCTGTCACTCCCCCACTGGATGGTGGGACTGTGGGGATTTGGGCACAACGGCCTGCAGATTGGTTTTGCATGAAAGATGCTTGTACTCATGGATTATCACTTATAGCTAAAAAATGAAAAAAAAAAACTGAGAGAAAGATGCAGGACAGTTATGGCAGAATTCATGATCTGGGATGGGGTGGGGGTGGGGGGGAAGGGAAAGGGAAATATGCCTGATCTGAATTGGAAAATGATGTATGAAATGCACAAAGCATCAATAAAAATTAAATTAAAAAAATAAAATAAAATAAAAAAGAAAAAGAAACTTCTTTGTGGGGTGGTGACTGAGATACTTGTCTGTAAATATTAGGATCCATGTTTTGTACATAGTAAGAAATTACATTAGTCCAGGGCTGTGACAGCATTGGGGTTTTCTATAAGATCTGTGACCACTCCAGCCATGAGTATTTGGCACAATTACAGTACCACACATGAGTTTCCTCCCACTGAGTGCACTGCAGGTCCAATTAGGTAGCTATTGATTACCCCCAAGATAAAAGGGCCACTACTGCACCAATGACATTGGTGTGTGCCGACACATAGTGCTGTGCCAGTCATTGATGTGGCTATTAGGACTTGAAACTAGGGTTGCACCATCCATTAATGTTCTCCCTTAGCAGCTTGCCTAATGCTTTCCAAAACTAAGAGACCTAACTTTCAGGGCATGTGGCTTCCCGGTTAGTTACAGCTCCATTGCTCAAATCCTGTGTCTGAATTACGTCCTGTCTTCAGCAATAGGGTCTTATCTTCAAGTTATGGGACAGAATCAAGGTCTTTTGCAATAGTCTGTGTAATTTGGTAAGTCTCTTAGACAACCCTGGCCAACAACTCAAAGGAAGTTTTCTCCTGTCTAACACTATTTCTTGTTGTATAGCCTTCAGCTATGTACATGGACTCACTTAGATATATTGTATATGTAAATTGTCAGAAGGTTTTTGGACTAATATGATTTTCCTCTTTTTTTTAATTTTAGCTAGGCATTACTTATCTCTCCTCCTTGCTTTCTCCCTGGCTAACTTTCTCCATTCCCTCCCCATTTAAAGCATCCCCATTTCTCCAATCTCCTATGGTCCCACCTCTGTTGGATTCCTCCTTCTCCTTTATCCCCATAGTTCCTTGTATAAACTTTCCTCTGCCCCTCCCATTTAAATACCCCCATTTACCTATTTCTCCCTTAAGAATGCCTATATTCTATAGTTTTTCTCTCTGAGGTTCCATCTTTCTCTAATTTATTTCCTTGGATACTTTCTATTTTTCTGGTTTTTACATCAGAATATATATATGCATATATAGGATTTGTTGCTGTGATCCACAAATGAGGGAGAACATACACTGTTTGTTTCTCTGAGTCTATGTTAATTCATTTAGTATAATGTTTTCTAGTTCGATTTCATTATATAGTCTTTCTATACCACTGAGTAGAACTCTATTGTGTAAATGTACCACATTTTCATCGAGAGCTTTTGTACATTTTAGACACAAGTTCTTAAACAAACTTAGATCTTCTTCCCTATCCATGTCTCCCAAGACCCACACTGGACTTCATGCATTCCACCATACATGTTAATTCCTATCCAGTAAAGCATTTGTACCAAGAGGTCCTTCAGTGCAAATTCATCCACTGGCATCTAGTCGGCCTATCTGGAGATCTTAGGTAAGGCCTGCTCTCCCTCTCCCCACCATTCACAGACTAGGGCTGACTGCCATTCATTTCTTATTCCACTCTGGCCCTTGTCTGATTGAGTTGGCATGGGTCCTGTGCCGAATGCCACCATTGCCACAAGTTCACATCTGCAAGCTTCTTATGGCCTGAAAGCCTCTACTTCCTTATGTTCATGAACCAGCCCTGGCTCTACAATATGTCCACCCCCCTCTTCTGCAATGGTCCCTGAACTGTGGATGGGAGAGTTTTAATATAGGAGTCCTATCCAGAGACACACATGCTGCAGTCCTTGTTCTTTAAAACTTGGTAGATTGCATCCTCCTGTTTGCCTCACACTCTATTTATTTTTTTTTAATTAGTTTTTTTTATTGATGCTTTGTGCATTTCATACATTTTTTCCAATTCAGTTCAGGCTTATTTCCCTTTCCCTCCCCCCCACCCCCACCCCATCCCAGATCATGCATTCTGCCATAACTGTCCTGCATCTTTCTCTCAGTTTTTTTTTTCATTTTTAGCTATAAGTGATAATACATGAGTACAAGCATCCGTCAATGCAAACCTATCTGCAGGCGGTTGTGCCCAAACCTCCACAGCCCCACGCATCCAGTGGGGGGATGACAGGTGTGTTTTTCCAGATCAAGTTGAGTAAATGAGTTCCAGTACTACATTGCTGTAGTTTCACATTCACCCATCACGCCTCGCGAGCTCCTTACATTCTACTCTAGCCCGGCCGCCATCTTCCGCAGGTTGTTCCCTAGGCTTAGAAAATGGGGCACAGGTGAGATGAGAGGTAAAACATGTCCACTCTCTGGAGCTTTGACTTGGACTCTGGTCATTCTGCTTTTCTTTCATGGGCTGACGTTTGTCCAGGAATATACTTTCGATGCCTGATCTCAATGGAAGAGACAAGCAAATTATGATATATAGGTATTAAGGCAGCACTAATAGTTATGGTAGGTTACTTTAGGATAGACACATATGTTTGGATATGTCTAAATCCATGAAGTTCAACATTTCTCCCCCCTGTTTAAATATGGACAGGGTCTACTTGGCTTTAACACTCTAACGCTGAGAGGACTGTAAGCTTGAGGCTATCAGCCATGGGTTTATTTCTCCAAGGGGAGAGTCCAATAGTCCAATGAGATCTTGGGATATACAGGCACATGGGCTGCACTCGGTGGTCACATGTACTTTTCGCGGCCATTGAGGTGTAGCTGGTGGCTGACGGTGCTTGAGTCTTGCGTTGCTCAGGGATGACCCATATTCTGTGTTATTGTTTAAGTGGCCGTTTCGGTAACACTCTCTGCGTGCTTCCATGAGCAATCTGATACACTTGCATGTGTGGTTTGCCACTGTGTAGATAGGATGTACAGGAAAAGGGCAACGGAAAGGCTGACCGTCTTGAAATTCAAAGGCAAGCAAAACCTCAGATTGCACAGGATAAACACGGACCCCTCTGTGGTGATCCTACATGTAACACTAGTTATATGATGAGTCGCCTCTAATGACAACTTACCTCCAATGTGCGCAGCAAAGGTTCTGATATCGAAGGAGACTTTCTTAGCCTTCACCCCCCATGTAGAACAAGGAGAAATAAGACAATGATGAGGTCGTTCCCCAACTGTAAATTGGAGACAACTATTGTAGAGGTAATCTCTTATAAAACCGGTAAAACTGCTTTCTTTAATTGACTACTAGACATGGGAACTGTGGAAGGGATTACTCTCTGTTCAGAACCAAATATAATACTAAAGTCCTAGGGCTATGCACTCAGGCAAAATATATTAATACAGGAGCTCTGACATCAGCAATGGATTGTTCTACCAGGTGGATGTTGGCCAGGGGATCCAAGGCCCCACAAAAGGTAAGGGCTCCTTGCCTCTAGGTTGGGATACCTACAGGAAGAGAGGCAATAAGACCCTGCTGCCGAAGACCTGACGTTAACATGGGAGGGATGTATTGAGACCTCACACTCTATTTATAAGGAAGTTTCACTGGTGTGAGTAGAGGGATGCACTAGTTTTCTCTCTACTCCTCTTCTGCTTTGTTCCCTGAGTCTTAGGTGTAGAGGTTTAACAGTGGATGTGTCATCTAGGACTGGACATCTCTCAGATGTATATTCTCTGTGTCTGTCCAGTTGTGGGATGTGAAAGTAGCTTCCATCTGTTGCAAAAAAGGAACTTCCTCAATGAGTGGTATATGGTATACTTATATGTAAATATAAGGATCCATATTTAACATATGGTAAGAAATTTCATTTGTCTAGAGAGATGGCAGAGAGAGGGTTTTCTCTAGGATGTCTGACCTCTCCAGCCAGGTGTATTTGGCTGTGTTTACAGTGCCACCCATGAGATCACTCCCATTGTGAAGGCTTTAAATCAAATTAGATAGCTGTTCTTTACCCCCCTCCTCCAGATAACTGTGCCACTACTGCACCAGTAGATGGAGTTTGCTATGCCCATTGTTTTGGTTATTATGCTTTAAGGCTGGGTTGGGCCACTGATTTTTTCCCTCAGTAGCTTGCATATTTTCATCTGCGTTATGTGAGCTAAACGTCAGGTGGAATGGTTCTTTGGGTGAAAATTAACTGACTATAACAGCAAACGCTTATTTCTTGGCTTCCAGCTCTAATCTATTGACATGTATGTTTTCTCCAGTTCCAAAACGACATGGTATTAACTCTTGGAGCTTTGTGATATTTTTAATTTTAGAAGTATGAAGACTGATTTCTTGTGTTCAATGTTGTTTTGACTTCTGTGTCCTTTAAAATGTTCAAACAAATTTTAGCATCATCTTCACTATTTCTGTCAATGATATTACCTGAGAATTTCACATGGATTGGGTTGAAACTAGAAAAATTTGAGCACTATTAACAGTTTACCAATGTTAATATTTCCTATCAACAGACATGAGATTGTACATCATTTTTTGCTTTAATGCTTTTTGGTATACTTTAATCAAGCATATTAGCACATTTGTTTATGATATTCCATATGTGCAAGTAAGGTATGTTGATCATATTCATCTGCTTTCACTGTCTTACTCCTTTTTCACTAATGATAAACAAATGCCTTTCTCTTCTGGACTCCTCTCTCTTCTATTCAATGTCTTTTCTCTGACCCAGTAGATTTCTTTACGGCTGTTTGCAGGAGCATGGATGTAGTGTTTGCATCAAATATACCTTACCAGTGCCTACATCACTGAAGAAATCTCTTTTCTTCAACCATTGGTGGTAATCTGCATTTCTTTTTCTTTTTTTTTTTTTGAAGTTTTTACACTTTTATTGAGCTTTTCTAATTTCGTAAAATAGTTCTTTTTAAATATATATTTTGTAATCCGCATTTCTGTCTCAGGTTGGGATCCCTCTTCCATAACAGGATGGTGGCAGGCCCAATCTTGTCCAGGTCTAGTCCTGGTAATTCTGATTACTATGAGCTCGAGAGTGCACTCCCCGCCTTCCTGTGGCTCTTAAATTCATGCTCCCCTCCTTCCAAATTATTCTCTTATTCTTGGAAGAGATGTTATAGCTATATCATTTATAGCTTGGTTTTCTGCATCAGTTATTCGCTCTACTTGGCTAGTTAAGATTTCGGTCATTATTTTGAATCACTGTGAAAAGAAGCTTCTCTGACCAAAGCTGAAGCAGCACTGTGCGTAGGTATAAACAGTTGCAGAGAAACCAGTTTAACAGGTGCATCATATCTATTTAGGAAACGATCAGCGGCAGCTTCCCCACTAGAGCACAAGACTTTCTCAGGCACGGACTTTGGGCTCTGTTTATGGAACCTGATATGAATGCTCCTCTGTGAGCAGACAATAAATCCAACCCCAAAGCAGTTGCTAACTCCCAGAGCAGACTTGTCCCTGTTGCAGCAGTGGACTGGTTTTGCCTGACCTGTCAATATTATCACACACAGGAGCCAGAGCTTGGCAAGACTTGCTGACAATTCTCCCCAGCAGTCTGAGTAGCACTTTCTGGTACTCTGAAAACTTACTAGCAAGGAAGAAGCTTCTATCTCCTTTCCAGCTGTATTTCTCTATGTCTTGTGAGCAAAGTGTGGTGTACTCAAAAACAGGGCATTACCCACAAGTTCTGCAGGACAACCAACAGCACTAGCAATTGGCATTATTGATTTGGGGGTACACAGAAACATACATTTTCAGCTAGATGTTAAAGTGTAAGATCTTACATTAAGCTATTTGGTCTAATTTTTTGCAGGATGAAAGACAAAAGTCTACTTTCACTCCTGTACTTATAAGCTCCCAATTCTCTAATAATCATTTGTTGAAGAAGCTATCTTTTCTCCATCTATATGTATATTCCTGACATCTTTGTTAAAAAATAGGTTATCTGTACCTATGGACTTATATCTGATTTTTCTATTCTATTCCATTGACCTGCATGTCTGTTTCTGTGCCAGTATCATTCAGTTTTTATTTCATTTCATTTTTTTGGTCTTTTTGAGACAGGGTCTCCCTTTAGTCCCAGCTGTCCTGGAACTTACTATGTAGACCAGGCTGGCCTTGAACTCACAGAGGTCTGCCTGTTTCTGCCTCCTGAGTGCTGGGATTAAAGGCATGCACCTGTGCCTGGCTTATTCAGTTTTTATTAGTCTGGCCCTGTAGTATAACTTGAAATCAGATAATATGACAAGATCAGGATTACATTAGCAATCCAGGGTCATCTGCGCTTCCATATGGATTTTAAGATTTTTCTATTTCTGTGAAGAATATCACTATAATTTTGATGGAAGTTACATTGAACTTGTAGGTTGTTTTTGGTGGGATGGCTATTTTCATAGTATTAATTCTTCATTCTTCTAATTCATGAGCTTGGAAAGTCTTTCCATCTTCTAGTATGTTCCTTGATTTCCTTCTTCAGTGCTGAAAGTTCCATTGTAGAGGTTTTTTATTTCCTTGTTCCAAGGTGATTTGTGTATTTGCAGTGCATTCAAGAGAGAGAGAGAGAGAGAGAGAGAGAGAGAGAGAGAGAGAGAGAATGTGCATGTGTGATGTGTATGGTATGTGTGTATCTTTGTGTGTTGTTTTTGTTTTGTTTTGTTTTGTTTTTTTGAGGCTGTGGTAAACAAGACCATTTTCCTGGTTTCTTTCACAGTATGTTCATCCTTGATATATAGGAAGCCGCTGACTTTTATATTTTAATTTTTCATCCTGTCAAAAAGTGTGTATTAGCTCTAAGAGTGCTCTGGTGGAGTCTTGGGGACTTCTTACATATAGATCATATCATCTTCAAATAATGATACTTTGGCTGTTTTATATTTGTACTCAAGCCTTCAATGGTGTATTAAATATGTATGCAAGGGTGGATCCCTTTTTCTTGTTCTGGATCTTTGATTTGATTTTCAAATGCTTTGAGTTTTTCTCTATTTTATGTGATCTTGGATCCAAGTGAGTCCTATAGGCTTTTTTTTTTCCATTGAGCTCTGCTTTCACCATGTCTAGCCTCTTTAGAAGATTTTTCCTGAAGGAATATTGCATTTTTGTCAGATGCTTTTTCTGCATCTATAGAGATGATCATATGATTTCGTCTTGCATATCCATCTGTGTGATATATTGCATTTGCTGATTTATATATGTTGAATCTTCTCTTCCTTTCTGGAATAAAGCCAACTTGATCAGTATGAATGATCTTTTTGACTGTGAATTCAGTCTGCAAGTATTTTATTGAGAATCTTTGTTTCTGTGTTTAGGTCTGCAAGTTTTCTTCTCTCGTATAATGAATCTTAACTCTTTTAAACTCAGGGAAATCCTGGCTTGTAAAACCAATTTGGAAGCATTTCCTCTTTTTCTGTTTTATGGAATAATTTGAGAGATTGATATTCTTTAAAAGCCTGAGAGAATTCTGCTATGATTCTGTCTGGTCTTATTGTACTTGTGAGATTTTTTAATTACTGTTTCAATCTCATTTCTTATTGTAGATCATGGTGTAACTTTGCTAGGTTATATGCACCTAGAAATTCATACATTTCTTTTAGATTTTCCAATGTAATGCATAATAAATTTTTAAGGTATTTCTTCATGATGTCTTCAATTTTATTATATATCTGTAAAAATGTCACCTTCTAGGCTGGGTGTGGTGGCATACACCTTTAATCCTAGCACTTGGGAGGCAGAGGCAGGTGGATCTTTGTGAGTTCAAGGCCAGCCTGGTCGACGTAGTGTGTTCCAGGGCAGCCTCAAGCTACAGGGAGACCCTGTCTCAAAAAGAACAAAAAAAAAAAAAAAAAAAAAAAAAAAAGAAAGAAACAAAACATAATAATGTCACCTTCTTAACCCCTTTTGTTAAATAAATATGAGTCTTCCCTTTTGTTTTTTGTTTGGAGAGTTTAACTAAGGTTTGTTGATCTGGTTATCTTTTCAAAAAAACTTCATTTTACTTACTATATGTCTTTCCTTTTTCAATTGCATTAATTTATGTCCAATTTTAATTATTTATTCATTTCTACTATTGCTTTTGAGCTTGGCTTGCTATTGCTTTTCAGCCACTACAGTATGTCATTGTTATTTATTTGAGATTTCACTGAATATGTACACATAGGCACTTAGAACCATGAGCATTCTCTTAGGATTGCTCACTTCATATCCCGTAGGCTTTGGCATGCTGTGTCTTCATTTATATTTAATTCTGTAAATTTTCAAATTTTACTTGCTGATTTCTTCAGGAGTTCTATTCTCTACAGGCTGTTGAATTTCCTCTAAGTCTCTCTTGCTATTGAGTTTTAGCTTTATTATCTTTTGGTAACATAGAATGCAATAACTTATTTGATTTTGTTGTTTCTTGAGACTTGTTTTATATCTTAATATATGGCCAATGTGAGAGAAAGTTCCATGGGTTCCTGAGAAGAATATGTACTCTTCCGTATTTTGATGGAATGTTCTGTAAATGTCTAAGTCCATTTGATCTATGATGCTAATTAAGTCCAATGTTTCTGTGTTTATTTTTTCTAGATGATCTATCTATTGGGCAGAGTAGAGTAGTGAAATCACTATGTCTGTATTATGGATAAGCTCTATCTTTATGTGTAGTAGTATTTGCTTAATAAACTATAACTGTTAATTGGGTGCAGCTGTGTTCACTGTAGGATTTTTTTTTTTTTACTTTCCACTTTTTCCGTACATTTTGTACTTTTCACTTGTTTGTTAATTTTATTCTGTTTTCTTATTAAGTTTGATGGTGTTTCAACTTGATTTGTATTAAATTCATGTTCAGATTATTCAATGTTAATGAATAAAAATAATAAATACTTATATTATGAATCCTGTGCCTGGCATCATTATAAAACTCATGTATTACCTCTAATAGTTTTTTACATGATTTCTTAGACATTTTTATATTCAGTATTATATCATTTGCAAGCATTAATCGCCTTAATTTCCCAATTCCAGACTAGATGGCCTAATTTGATAGCCTAATTGCCCTGACTAGAAATGATAGCACCATCCACATAGAAGTAGTACAAGTAGAGATTTTTAACTATAAAGACCAATCTTTCACCCTTAAATATGATGTTAGCTGTAGAAATTTTCTATAATGACTTTTATCACATAGAAAATTTCTTTCTATTTCTAGTTGTTGATATTATTATAAAATTACGTTGTCTTTTTGGCATCTATTGCAATTACCAGGTAGACACTAATTGTTTTTCAAAGGTTAGGCCATCCTTTATTTCCTGAAATAAATCCCATTTGGTCATGCTGGATAACTATTTTTAATGCTGGTACAATTATTTTGCTATTATTCTATTGAAGCATTTTACAGCTGTACTCTTAATACACTACTCTGGGTTTTATTTCTTGTGATGGTTGTCCCCTATTGGAGCAAAGATAATCCCTAAACTTATAGACTAAATATGGGAGGGTCACTTTTTTTTTGAACAGTTAATAGAAGTTGTTGTCAACCTTTATTTAAATATTTGATAAAATTCATCATCTAAGCCATCCATGCCTTGGCTTTTTATTTTTTTTTTGTGGGGGAAATTTTCCAATTATTAATTTCCAATTGTTATTAATATTTTAAATTCAGATTTCCTTTTCCTGCCTTGATACAGTTTCAATAGTCTGTGTCTGACAGGGGAAGATGTCAATTGCTTCTGAGGTATCTAATTTGTTGCTGTAGAATTATTCTTTTGTGATTGTTTTTATTTCTGGAAGTCCAGTAGTGATGACCTTCCCCTTTCTCTTGTTTTTATTAATTTGAACATCCTCTCCCTTTCTGTTTTGTTCAGCATAATTAAAAGTTGTTCAATTTTGCTGTACTTTACAAAGAAAATTAGTTTGGTTTGGTTGATTTTCTTATTTTTCTACTTCCTAATATTTTAATTCCCACCCTAACATTCACTGTTTCTTCTCTCTGCTTCTTTTATATTTGATATCCTTATTTCTTTCTAGTCCTTTAAAGGAGAAGATCAGCTAAGTCTTGGGAACTTTCTTCTTGAAAACAAGGATAGATTTTTGTAGCTGTCAGATATTTACTGCTACCAATGCAGCTTGTAGGTTTTTTAATTTCATTCATTTTTTAACAATAAGTAATAAGTTATGAGTACAAGCATCCTTCATGTGAAACCAATTTGCAAGCAGCTGTGCACAAACCCACACAGCCTGAGACTCCCACCATCCAGCTGGAGGGGCTCGTATGTACAATCATGTTGATCAAATAAGTGTCCAGTCTATATTGCTGTAGTCTCACCATTCACCCCAATCACAGCCCTTACATTCTACCAGGCCCCCTCTTCTGCAGATTGTTCCCTAGGCTTAGAAAAGGGGCACAGGTGGGCAAGAAGCAAAACAGTCTAATTTCTCTGGAGATGTCATTTTGGACTCTGTTCAGTTCAGGCTGTTTCCTTTGATGGGCTGACAGTTTGTCCAGGAATAACCTTTCAATCCTTTTAATGAAGCACAAGCAATTAGATATACAGGTATTTAAACAGTACTAATTATTATGGCAGGTCATTTTGGTATAGACACAGATGTTTGGATGGTATGCTAATCCATGAATTATAGGGTTATTTTTTGTAAAATGTGACAAGGTTCTTACTGTGGCTTATAACTTTTACTAACCACTAGAGGATGTGAGCTTGTGGCATCAGCCGTGAGTTATTCTTCCGAGAGAGCTAATAGCCAATTAGATTTGGGATATACAGACATATGCCTGCCACTGCTGCACAGTATTTCCAGGCAGGTGAGGTGTAGCTGATGCTGATGGAGGAGTCTTGCTTGACTCAAGGAGACCAATATTTGTTTTATTGGTTTAGTGGCCTTTGGTAACACTCCCTGGCATTCCAGAGACCCAACTGTACACTTGCAAGTGCAGTCTCAATGCATCTTTCCCATGCTTGCATCAGATCTTCCACAGCAGGGCCTTACTGCCTCTCTTCTTGCAAGTATCCCAGTTTACAGGCAAGAAGCCTTTACCTTTTGGGGGGGCTTGGATCCCCTGGCCAACATCTCCTTGGCAGAATAATCCAAAGCTGATATCAGAGCTCTTCTGTATTAATATATTTTTCTTAATTGCACAGCTTAAAGACTCTAGTATTATATTTGGTTCTGAATAGAGAATAATCCTTTTCAAAGTTCCTATGTCTATTAGTCAATTAAAGAAATCAGTTATACCAGTCTTATAAGAGATTACATCTATAATAGTTGGCTCTAATTTACAGTTAGAGAATGACTTCATTACCATCATGTTTTTCTTTGTTCTATGAAAAGGAGTTAAGAAAGTCTCTCATATTAAAATTTTGTAGCACCTGGAAGGTAAGGTTCATTAGGACTCATTATAAACAGTTGTTACAAGTAGGATCCACAGAGATGTTTTATGCCTGTAGCAGTCTGAGGCTTTTCTTCCTTTTAATGTTTAGATGGGCCAACTTCTCTGCTGGTATTTCTTGGTACATCCTGCACAATGCAAAGCTGTATCTTTTCTTTCTCAGCCATTAAGTTGGTGACGTTTTGACCTGTGGGAACATACAAATCTTTTCCCATAGTTAGTTTGAAGATTTAAAAAGAAAAATTTGAAAAAAAGATTTAATATATAATAGTATGCCCCCTTTTTTATTTTAGGTTTTTATTTTTTTTGACCCATGAGTCTCAAAAAGGCAGTTGTAGTACACATACCTATAGGCTGGAATCAAGGAGTAAATTTCATTAAATTTACCCAAGCTGTTTTGGGTGACTGTATGTTGTTAATTTAGGAAGCAAACTTAATTCCTTAAGTTAAATTATCCTACAGGTAAAAGAGAATGTCACAGATGATACTGTATAACACAAAAATTATAGAGAACATTTGTATAAGTTAACCCCAAAGTTATTGTTATACAAATTTTAAGTAAAACATGTGGACAGCAATTTATATTTCCTATTAACTTAAATGTATTACCATTTTTATTAAAATCTTTTAACCAATGTTATTTAATATAGACATTTTTACTTTTACTAAGTCCTAAAATACCATATAATTTGTAGATAGAGTTTGGGCAAAATTGGATACTTGTTAAACTTACATCAATTAAATATACATTAACTGAATATAGACCCCTGTCCCTCTCCCAAACCTCCCACCCCTCCAGATTCACCATTTCAGTCAGTTCTTTGACGCAGTCTTTTCTGTTGTTGTTCTTTCCAATATGCATCCCTCCCCACAAGAAATATTTACAACTGGGTTATTGACGCTAGCATCCACAGATGAGGGATACCATTCATCGTTTGTTTTTCTGGGACTGAGTTACTTCACTTAACATAATGCCTTCTAGCTCCATCCATTTACCTGCAAAGTTCATGATGTCAGCTTTCTTTACTGCTGCATAGAACTCCATTGTGTACATGTACCACATTTTCTCTATCCACTCGTCAGTTGAAGGGCATTTGGGTTGGTTCCATCTTTTTGCTATTGTGAACAGGGCTGCAATAAATATAGCTGTGCATGTATTTCTGCAGTAAGATGAGTCTTGTGGGTATATACCCAGGAGTGGTATGATTGGATCAAATGGCAAGCCCCTTTTGAGTCTTCCAAGGGTTCTCCACACTGCTTTCCATAGTGGCCGTCCAAGTTTACATTCCCACCAGCAATGGATGAGTGTTCCCCTTTCCCCGCAACCTCTCCAGCACTTGGTATCATTTGTTTACTTGATCCTAGCCAGTCTTATCAGAGTGAGATGATATGTTAAAGTGGTTTTAATTTTCATTTCCCTAATTATTAGTGATGTTGAACAGTTTTTAAGATGTTTCTCAGCCATCTCTAATTCCTCCCCTGTGAAGTCTCTATTCGGTTCTTTGCTCCATCTTTTGAGTGATTCATTTGTTTTCTTTCTTCTTTGTTTTTTGAGTAGTTTGTGTACTACTGGAAATCAATGCTTTGTCAGATGTATCTGCAGTGAAGGTTTCCTCCTAGTCTGTGGGTTTTCTCTTCACTTGCTTTATTGTTTCTTTTGACGTACTGGAGCTTTTGAGTTTAATGAGGTCCCATTTGTCAAATATCTATCTTATTTATTGTGCAACTGCTGTCTCATTTAGGAAGTCTTTTCCTATGCCTATGTCTTGTAGTCTGCTGCCATCTATTTCTTCTATCACCTCCAGAATTTTAGGTTTCACGTTGAGGTCTCTGATCCATCTGGAATTGACTTTTGTACAGGGTGAGAGGTAGGGGTTTAATTTCATTCTTCTACAGGTGGTGATCGAGTTTTGCCAACACCACTTGCTGAAAATGCTGTCTTTCCTCCATTGTGTCTTCTTGGCCCCCTTGTTGAATATGAGGTGACTGAAATTGTATGTACTCAGGATTTGATCTTCAGTTTTGTTCCATTGATCAACAGATCTGTTTTTGTTCCAGTAACAAGCTGTTTTTATGACTATAGCCCTGTAGTACAGTTTGGAGTCTGGTATAGAGATCCCCCTGTATTGCTCTTTTCACTCAGGGTTGCTTTGGCTATTTGGGGTCTTTTGTTTTTCCAAATGAAATTAAGGATTTTTTTCCCAAGCCTGTGAGGAAACTCTTGGGGATTTTAACTGGGATTGCATTAAATCTGTACAAGAGTTTGGATAGAATGGACATTTTTAGTATATTAATTTTCCCAATCCATGAGCATGGGAGGTTTTTCCATCTTCTGATGTCTTCTTCAATTTCCTTCTTCAGGGGTTTAAAATTTTTGTTGTAGAGATCCTTGGTGTCTTTGGTTAGGTTTCTTCCTAGGTATTTTATTGTTTTGGAGTCTATCATGAGTGGGAAGGTCTCCTTGAATTCCTTCTTCAGTTGCTTGTTGGATTAAAGAAAGGCTGCTGATTTTTCTAGATTTATTTTGTATCCTGCCACTTTACTGAAACTCTTAATAATTTCTAGGAGTTTTCTGGTGGAGTTCTTAGCATCCCTTAGGTAAACGATCATATCATCAGCAAAAAGGGATAGCTTGACTTCCTCTTTTCCAATTAGAACTCCTTTAATTTCCTTTTCTTGCCTTATTGCCCTAGCAAGTGTTTCAAGCACTATTTGAAGAGGAGTGGTGATACGGGGCAGCCTTGCTGAGTTCCTACCTTTAAAGGGAATGCTTCTGCCATTTCCCCATTTAGGATGATATTGGCTGTGGGTTTCCCATATATGGCTTTGATTACATTGAGGAATGATCCCTTCAATCCAATTCCCTCTAGGGCTTTAAGCATGAAGGGATGCTGGATTTTGTCAAAGGCTTTTTCTGCATCTATTGAGATGATTATATGGTTTTTGTCTTTCAGTCCATTTATATGTTTGATGATATTTATTGATTTTCGTATGTTGAACCGTCCCTGCATTTCTGGTACAAATCCAATTTGGTCATGGTGGATGATCTTCTTGATGTGGGTCTGTATGTGATTTGCAAGTATTTTATTTAGAATTTTTGCATCTGTGTTCATTAAGGAAATGGGTCTATCATTCTCCTTTTTGGTTGTATCTTTGCCTGGTTTTGGCAATAGTGTGATGCTGGCTTCATAGAAGGAATCTTGGAGAACTCCACCTGTTTTTATCCTTTTTATATTCTTTAATTTTTTTCATTTTTTAACAATAAGTAATAATTTATGAGTACAAGCATCCTTCATGTAAAACCAATTTGCAAGCAGTTGTGCCCAAACCCACACAGCCCATGGGTCCCACCATCCAGTTGGGGGGGCTTGTATGTTCAATCAAGTTGATCAGATGAGT